>CM077652.1:19562300-20117300 GCA_039707465.1 Rhabdophis nuchalis | reverse complement strand
TGCTCCGGGCAAAGTGTTTCACTCCGGAGTAAAGCCCCCTGCCGCGGGGGCTGCTCCTTTCCGTCCGTGCCAGCGCTCCGTGGTCCAGGAACTGCCCCCATCCCACCCCGTCCGGTGTAAGGCAGTCGGAGCCTAAGCAGGGTTTCTCGGAGCTAAGTCCCAGGGAACTGCGGGGGTTCCCGCCGCCCACCGCTTCAGAGGGCTCGGGCCCCGAATTCCGCCGAGTGAAACTCCGGTCGTTAGCCGGCTTGGAAAGGGGGGGGGGGGGGCGGACACGTGGACTCGAAAGGCCGGGAAATTCACTTTTCCCACCCGGGTTCCTTCCCGGAAGCGCCCAGTTAACTGGGGCGCTTCTCCCAGCTCATACGAACGTGTGAAAGTGCCAAACTCCCCGTGGGTCATTAAATTGTGGCAGAGAAGGGGGGGTTCTTCTCCCCCCCCCCAATTTCAATTGAGAGACAACTTTCGCCCTCGAGAAATCTGAGAGGCCCCAACCGCAGGCAGCCGAAGGGCCCCACAGGCTCCAGCCAGCTTTCTGACGAGGGAGCCAAACACGTGTCCTCGTCGCCTTAAGCTTCTTTCTCCGTTTCGGGTCGAGCCGGCTCCCTAACCTGGGTTTGACGTTGAGACTCTCGGATTTCTTTCCCCCCAAATGATGGCTTGAGAGAGCCGCCGGGGCGGAACCGAAAGCCGACACGCTTCTCTTCCTCGTTTCCAGCCGACGAGAAGCGGGTAACCCGCAGGACTTTTCCCACCCGAGAGCGAAGGTCTCTCTTCGCAGCGGAGTTGCTAAAATCGTCACGCGTGAATGTGCTCTAAGCAGGCCACGGGCGGGATCAAAGGCCAGCGCACGTGGGCCGTTGTGTTAGGTCGGAAATGACACAAAGTGGGCAAGTTTTCTTTTTTCTTTCTTTTTTCTTCTCTTTCTTTTTCTTTCTTTTTTCTTCTTTTCTCTGTTTTCTCTTTCTCTTTTTCTCTTTTCTCTCTTTCTCTCTCTCTTTCTCCCTTTCCCTCTTTTGCTCCCTCTCTTTTCTCTCTTTTTCTCTTTCTCTCTATTTCTCTCTGTCTCGCTGTCTCTTTCTCTCTTTTTTCCTCCCTTTCCCTCTTTCTCTCCCTCTCTCTCTTTCTCTTTCTTTCTCTCTTTCTTTTTCTCTTTTTCTTTTTCTTTCTCATTCTCACTTTCTTTTTTTCTGTTTCCCTCCCTCCCTCCCTCCCCAAAAAGAAATGCCACCTTAGTCGCTTGGATGTGGCGCTTGGCAGTCCCCGTTGGTGGCAAAATGCTTTATTAGCCGGGTTCGGGAAACACTGGCAAAGAAGCAACCTGTCACGTGTGAAAGCGTCGCTGGCGACGGGGTCTTTGTGCCCTGCTTTGCAACCTTCCAGCTGCGCCCCGTAAAAGCTTCCGATTCTGCTTTTCTCTCTCGCTCAGAAGTGTTTCCTTTTCAAAGAGGGCGGGAGAAGAAAACGCCACCCGCGGAGGGGCAAAAGAGTCCCATGCCCACCACACATCGACCCGTGAACTAGCTCGCCGCCTTTTATCCGAACGCCCTGAGTCCCGCGAACGCACAAAACCAGATCCCTTAGGATCCCCGGAGACGCTGCGCCCACAGGCAGGACTTGGCTTACCTTCCTCACAACATCCCCGAAAGGTGGACCAGTCGAATGTTGGGAGGAAGGAGAGCGGAGACGAGCCATGGGCCTCTAAGGCCGCGGGAACATCCTTTGGGCGCCAATAAGATCCCTTATTTTATTTTTTCGGGAGGGGTATCTATCCCTTAGGTCAGAGGTCCCGAAGCCCTGGGCCGCGCCCGCCTCCCCACCGGACCGCCCAGCCCTTAAAATTGGAGGTGAATTTTGGATCCTCCGGTTTCCCTTTTTCGTTCTATTTGGGTGGGCACAGAGGGTGCCAGCTCTCCTGCGCTCCATCATCCGAATAATAACCACGAGGCTGCGTGTCTTTTCCCGGGCTGAACTTCGGCGCTTTCTTTTCTGATCGCCAAGTCCCCCGCCCCGGCCTGGATCCCCCTCCTCCCTTCCCCACCGGGTGGGTGGGTGGGTGGGTGGCTGATGTGTGCCAGGGCAGCCCCCCCCCTCCTCCTCCGCTCGTCCTGGCTTTGTTTGGTGTCTGTAGCCTGCCCTCGGAAGGGTTAACCGTCCTTTGTTCGCCTCAACTTTTAATCCGCGCCGGAGTCGCCAACTCACGTTTGTTCGGATCTGCTCGGGAGAAAGCGTTAACTATTATCTGCTTCTAGTTTGACCATCTGCTGTTGTAGAAAATTCAAAACCCCAGAGATCTACTTATATCCACATCGTAAACGAGAAAAGATGTTTTAATTAAGGGAAATCAGGTTAACTTAGCTCTAATTTACAAGCCGCCTGTCTAATGAATTGTCCGCGCCGATACCTCTTTGTAGAAAGTAAATCTGGGGATCGCTTTTCTCTCCCTCTCTCTCTCTCTGTCTCTCGCTCCCCGGCAGTTCAGGCACTAATTAAGTAACCAAGATTTTTTAGTAGCTATCCGACTTTTCCCTTCTAATAGTTTTTTTTTTACCTAAAGCCAAGATGGTCACTGCTTATACAAATTGCCAATTAAATTTGATTGATATAATGAAATTGGATTTTATTTTCACTTACCTTACCCCACACACGGTGGTTCTGTTTGCAGGGCCACTGCCTATCCCAGGAAGGGTGTGTTTGTCTGTGTGTGTGTGTGTGTGTGTGTAAACTCTCCCTCCCACCCCCACCGCCCCCTCCCCAAATATTCTCTGCTTTGACCTCGGACAGAAAGTTACTAGCCAAAGTTTTTTTTTCTTCTCTTCCCTTCTCCTCTCTTTCGGCAGAGCTGGTGTTTGGGCAAATAAATCTGTTTCGCTCGCTCGCCCCCGCTCCCCCCCCCCGCCGCCCCCGCGATACTGAAGGGACGTTTCTTCTCAAAAGAGAGTGGGGGAGGGGAAAATAATACTGTTTTGAAGTTGAACGCGCAAAGGAGGGAAAAAAAGAAGAATAAAAATAAAGAGGCGAGATCAGAGGGAGCCACTTTGGAAAGAACATTAACAGTTTCCAAAATCTATATCGCTGCTTAATTAAATATGTTATCCTGTTTATAGGATCTGTGGCTAATTATTTAGAGTCATTTAATCTACTCAATTTGCACGTTAATTAAACAGCATCGAGTGGAGCGGGAGGGGGGAGAGGGAGAGCTGGCAGGCGGCAGCCGCCTTGCTTTACAGGGGGTGCAGCGCCGCCTAGAGGCTGCCCGCCCGCACTGCAGCTCCAAAATAACGTCAAATGAGTTTTAAAAAAAAACTTTGCCCTTCAAAACACGGTTGGTTGGCTCGGGAAAAGAGCAGGCATAATTTGTTTTTTTGTTTTAAAAAGTCCTGCCCCGTGATATAGGTAGAGCCGAGGAGGAGGGCGGGTTTCAGCAGGAAAACGAGAACGTAACACTGGAGGGTCGTTTTAGGGGCTCAGGAGCAGGATGGAGATCGGAGGTGATCTAAAATGTCTAGCCTAAAACAGCTTAAACCTTTCTCCTCCCCTCCTCTGAAGAACCCAAAGAAAAGTTCTTTAACCTTGCAGGGGTCCCGGTTCCCAGGGGGGGGGAAAGGAATCTTAGGTTCTTTCTAAAGTTCACTGGTGCTTTTTTGAGTTGCAAAGATGACCAAGAGAAGGACAGGAAAGAGGAGACGTTAAGAAAGGCAACATGGCAGCTTCCCTCATGGGATGGAGGCCAAACTCTTCTTGATGGTGCCTTGTGGCTGCCATCTTGACTTTTCACATACACACACACATCCATCTTTTTATCCTTCCATTCTTCCACCCACCCACCCATCCATCCACCCATCCTTCCATCTGTTCATCCATCCAGACTTCCATCCAGACTTCCATTTGTCCATTCTTTCACCCATCCACCTATCCATCCATCTTTCGATCCTTCCATTCTTCCACCCATCCATTCATCAACCCTCCCTCCCTCCCTCCCTCCCTCCCTCCCTTCCTTCCTTCCTTCCTTCCATTCCTCCATTTACAGACCGGGTTTCTCACAACACGAAATGTCCCGATGCAAAGCACATGGAGTCAGACCATGGTGCCTGCACAGTGTAGCTTGCCAAATCAACAAACAGTGGTATAACCATAGTTGGGTGTGTATGTATGTATGTATGCATGTGTATATATAAACACACACACACACACACACACACAAGTATGTGTGTATGTATATAATATAAATATATATATATATATATATTATATATATAAACATATAATATATATGCATATGTATGTGTGTAGTAAACTTAACTAAATTAAGGTGTGTCAAGTGATGAGTCTACCTTTGGCTGGAAGGTTACACCTAGAGCTATAACTCTGACACCCACAGCTGAACCGGGAGGGGAGTGAGTGAGAGGACAACCAACACAACACAACCTGGTCAACCCCCTGAAATTGACCCCCCCACCCCCCCAATGCAGAACCCCAACAGCTCATGGCCCCCGCAGAGAGAGCTGAACCCTTGGATGACTCTGGGGCTCACCTGGAGGTCTCCAAGGGAAGGACTGGACCACCTGAGGGAGGGGATTGTCCCTGAGCCCTTCTCCTTCTCTCTCCCCTCCCACCCAACTCCCGCTGACTCTGCCTCCCTCCCCTTTGGAGGCTGGAGGGGGCGTGTCTCCCCTCTCTGACCCCTCACCCCACCCCCCACCCCTGCCCAGCAACTTCTGTTTTGCTTTGATGGCGGAGCTCATGTTCGGGGGGCGTGAAAAGCCTGTCCACCCCCCAGCCTGATTAACTGATAAATGATAAAGCTGCCTGTTTCCAGCGCCTCCTAATTGTTTCCCCTCCCCCACCTCCCCCACCCCCTTCCCTTTCGCTTTCTCTCTCTCCATCTCCTGTCCCCCCCCCTCCGCCCCCCCGCCCCCCCCCCCCCCCGGTGCTCCTCTATCGCTCCCATCTGCCTCCCCTATTCGGCTTTTGTCCTCCAGTTGTCTATTGACACTTTGTCGTCTTCCTTGCCTCTCTCCCCCAGGACCGACACCCCCTCCCCACTCCCGCCCTGCCCGATGCTGCAACACGCCTCCCCCCCTGCCCCCACCCCTCGCCCACCCCCGTCACCTTCTGCCCCATTAACCCATCGGCACGAGCAACGCAGCGTTGGGCAACCTGCTCCCTCGTGCGGCCTTGATTGAATCCTATTGTCCCCCCTCTCCCCTCGTCCCTTTCAGCTGTGGGGAGGGGGCAGGGGTCTTCTGCCTCTTCAGTGCTCCGTTGCTGTGAACCCCTGGATATTGCGCCCCCTTGGCCCCACCCCTCTTCCGAAGGACATTTCTGAGCTTCTACCAAGGCTGCCCTCCTTAAAACACACCGCCCAACAGGGCGTCGTCCTCAGCTTATGACACTACATTTCCGTCCCTAAGTGAGACACGGGTGAAGGGAGCTGCCGTGCCCCGTGTTACGGCTTTTCTTGGCCGCCGCCGTTCAGCGAATCTCCGCTAAGCTGTTCAATTAGGAACCTGGTTGTGAAGGGGATTTGGTCAACTTGGCTCCTCGGAAGGTCGCAAAAAGGAGAATCGCTCTGCAACCGTCATAAGTATGAGTCAGTTGCCAAGCATCTGAATTGAGATCAGGTGGGAATGCTGCAACGCCTGTAAATGTGAAAGATGGCCCTTTTATTTTGAGTGCCGTCGTAACTTTGAACGGTCACTAAGTGAATGGTTGTAAGTGGAGGATTACCTGTATGGCTGAAATTGGGTCTTCCCCTGAGGAGGCTTTCAGACCCCTTGAAGAAAGCGCCTTCCCCCTCAAATGTTGGAGAAAGACGCTTAGAAATTCAAAGGCCATTATGCACGGTCACTAAATGAATTGTCCCAAATTGAGGACTGCCTTTGTTTAGGTCTTGATGGGCCACATGTTTCCTCTACAGTGCAAGCTGCATCTGCACCTGGTCTGTAATAAATTAGGGAGGGCGCCCGAAAAACGGGGATCAATCAAAACAGGTCCAAAGACACAGAAAATGTTGGACTTCCAATCGTAATTGTGTTCGGTATTTCCGTTGCTAAGCGAGAGAGCGGCCAAGGGAGGTTTTCCCCATGTTACGACCTTTCCTAGGGACGTGGTGGCTCAGGGGCTAAGACACTGAGCTTGTCGATCAGAAAGATCGGCAGTTCGGCCGTTCGAATCCCTAGCGCCGCATAACGGAGTGAGCGCCCGTGACTTGTCCCAGCTTCTGCCAACCTAGAAGTTCGAAAGCGGGTAAAAAATGCAAGTAGAAAAATAGGAACCACCTTTGGTGGGAAGGGAACAGCATTCCGTGCGCCTTCGGCGTTGAGTCATGCCGGCCACATGACCACGGAGACGTCTTCGGATAGCGCTGGCTCTTCAGCTCTGAAACGGAGATGAGCAGCGCCCCCTAGATTCGCGACTAGCACATATATGGGAGGGGAACCTTTAGCTTTACCTTTATGACCTTTCCTGCCACTGTCGTTAAGTGAATCCCTCCAGTTGTTCAGTTAGTGACCCAGTTGTTAAGTAAATCTGGCTTCCCCATGCCCGAAAGTCACAAAAGGAGAGAGAATGAGAGAAAAAAGTGGGAATCCCAAACCGATCCATGACCGATTTTTTCACTTCTGAGCTTGGGGTAGAGATGGGGAAAAGAAAAGAAAAATCACCTTTTTTCCCCAATTCGGAATGTCAGATTTCGGATTCAGGGATGGGTCAGCAATGCCACCCTTCCAGAAAAAGGCAAAAAAAATAATGAGGGAAGACTTTAGAGGCATCAAAAGCAGCCCCCCCCCCTTTCTGCTTCAAGGAGGAGCTGGTGGGAAATAACAGAATCTGGGTTTTTAGAACATACTTATCCGGCTTTGCACCCCCTACTACAAGCCCTCTGTGCCTTTGCTAATCCAGCACCTTAATGCAGGCCAAAGTCGGCTGCTGAATCTCTTCTTCTTTCACCCGAAACCTCTTGACTCTGCTGGCCCTCACACCCAAATCTAAAATTATGCTCCCTGGATCTAAGAAGTAAATAAGAAATGGGAAGAAGGGAAGGGAAGATCAGGGTGGGAGGGAAGGAAGAAAGAGGTTTAATTCTGCTTATCACAATTGGGGAAACATCTCTTGAATTCCAAATTTAAGTCTGGGCGAAAAGAAGAAAGAGGGAGGGAGGGGAAGGGAAGGGAGAGAAAGAGGGAGAGAGAAGGAGGGAGGGAGGGAGGGAGGAGGGTGGAGGGAAACCGAGCCGTGTTCCCAAAGACGCCCCCATCAAGGAGAAATCAGAGCTTTTAAGGAAGGGATTAAGAAAAGTGGTCACTTTTGACTCAGTGGGGAAAGAGAGAGAGAGAAAAAATCTTTCTCTGACAGTTAATGAAAGCTGGGATGATATAAGTATCTTCTGATTCACAATAGCAATTAATATGGTAATATTCCCCCATTAAAGTTGCTAACGCCCGAGATGGAAGGAGCAACTTGGATAAAACATTTAATGGGGGGCCCTGCCGAGGCCAACCGGCGGCTTTGCCAGCCATCAGGTAACCATGTCAAAAAGGAGACGTGACAGGAAGGGAGGGGGCTGCCAGGAAGACCCCCCCATCTCTGCTTAAGTACCACATGCGACCGACTTTTTCAAGGGTGCGAGAGGGAAAAATGGGGGGAAGCCACACCTGCAAACCCCTTTGCTGATTTTAGACCTGGCGTCCTTTTTCTACAGATTTATTCCACTCTTCGTTTTTTTCGGGGGGGGGGGGTTGCTACTTTTTCTATTAAATAAAAGTTTGACTCTGTTCCCACATACTCCCACCCTCTGAACTTTTAATAGGAGAGTAACTCATCAACGTTGAAATTAAAATGGATCTAATTGCAGCAGGGCATAAGATCAGAAGAAAAACATGGAAGGTTGGTTTTCTTTTAAAAAAAATGGGGCTTGATCATAAATTAGCTACTCTTTGCAACTAAGGGAAGCGTGAGAATTCATCAAACGCAGAGCTGCCCCAAGAATCCAGGTGTCAGAAGTAGGAGCTGAGAAAGCTTCTGGGCTTCTGAAGCTTAGGTGATGTGGAGAACATACGAAGATCAGCCTTGTCCTGTTGGATCAAACGCCTGGCCCATCTTGTCCCATGGATGTCCTTCACAGTGGTCCCGCCACCTGTTCAACAAAGTCCACCAGTCCTTCTGCAAATGGCCTTCAAGGCAGAAGATCTACCACCAAGGCTAAGATGGCTGATCCCAGGACTTCTATGAATGGATTCAACCCCTTCTTTTGAAAGCAGTCGAGCTGGTAGCCAGCACCATTGAGAACCACTAGTAGGCCAAGCAAAGTCGGTGGCCAACCAACTGTCCAAGGAAGCACACCGGTCCTTCAGTGGATGATCTTCAAAGACAGACTTCCTACCATCAAGGCTAAGAATGGTTATTATTATTATTATTATTATTATTATTATTATTATTATTATTATTATTATTATTATTATTATTATTATTATTATTATTATTATTATTATTATTATTATTATTATTATTATTATTATTTATTGGACTTCTAGACCGCCCCCTCTCCCCGAAGGGACTCGGTTGATCCTAGGTTGATCCTTGGGACTTCCATGAATTGCTCCAACCTTTTTTTTTAAACCAATCAAGCCGATGGCCACCACCGCCAAGAATCAGTAGTCCAGGTGTCCCTTCTGTCAGTGGCCAACCACTTGCCCAAGCAAGCCCACCAGTCCCTCAGTAGATGGCCTTCATAGAGGCCATCCACATGCCCATCAAGACTAAAAGGCCACAGATCTCCAGGCCTTCATGAATTGGTCCAACTCTTCTCAAACATTCTAGTAGTTTTGAAAGGTGGAAATTGCTTCTTCTTGTCCATACCACCCATGATTTCTCCATACCACCCATGATTTGATACACACTTGTATGCAATGTTATAGCCAGATCTACCAATCATCTACATAATTTGTCAACTGATTGACCTCATTGCTTGTATCATCTGGGAGCAGGGTTACTGGGGAGTAGGGTCCTCCGGTCCCACCATGGTTAGAGCAACTTCTGCATAGCTTTGTCAGAAGCCCAGCTCTTGATGTCGGATCATGTCTGAATCTTTGAGCTTCTTGGTAGGTCCTTCTCCTCTCTTCTCTTGGCTTCCTTGGTTTTTATTTACATTCTTTTCTGGACAATGAATGCATTTTCAAGCAAAATAACAACTTGGAGTTTTACCCTTCCTTTAAAAAAATCTTTTCAAGCGACATGGGACGCTTGGAAAGAAGGATGGATCTTACGGCTGGTGTTTTGCTTCACCAGCTTCCTATTTATTTCTATTGTTTTGAACATGTTCTGTATTAATTGGTCAGATGCTATCTTGCTTATTATACTGCGATGTCCTTTGAGGTTGTTTTCGGTTTAATATCGTTGAGCCATCCAGTGTCATTGTGGAGTTGTGGTGGTGGTGAAATCAAATCAGATCGAAATAAACAAACTGAAAATAAAAACAAACGCCAGGGAGGGAGAGGTATTGGCAGGTGTTTAGACCTCCCAAGGGATTAAGCACCCTAGATGAGTAGCCTTAATTCCTAGGCCAGCAGCCCGAGGTCACAAGGAAAGCCGAGAGAAGGCCAGGAGGATAGAACCTTGGACAGCTCCGAATGGAAGTTGAGCAGAGTCTTCCCAAGAATTCCACCATTTCAAGCCCAGAGCGAGCAGAAGGTTGAAAATAGGCTTCGGGGAACTCTTTTGAGTTTCTAGTTGTAAAGCACTGTGAAGCAGTATATAAGTCAAAGTGCTATTGCCCTTCCTTCCTTCCTTCCTTCCTTCCTTCCTTCCTTCCTTCCTTCCTTCCTTCCTTCCTTCCTTCCTTTTTTCCTTCCTTCCTTCCTTCCTTCCTTCCCTCCCTCCCTCTTTCCTTAATTCCCTTTCTCATTCTCCTTCCTGGTAGCACAGTGGTAGGAATGCAGCATTGCAGGCTAGTTCTGCCAACTGCCAGCAGTTCGATCCTGACCGGCTCAAAGTGGATTCAGCCTTCCGAGGTGGGTAAAATGAGGACCCAGATTGTTGGGGGCAAAAGGCTGACTCTGTAAACCTCTTAGAGAGGGCTGGAAAGCCCTGTGAAGCGGTATATAAGTCTAAGGGCTACTGCTATTCTCGTCTCAATTCCCCCCCATCTCTGGCTTCCTCTAGGCTTCTATTGTGCTGCCATGTAGCCTCATCTTAACCAGATCGCACCTTCAGTTCGTTCTCACCTCCAATTCTCCCAGCTCGTAATTTCTGGATATGAAAAGCAGTTATCCTGGATGGGCTTAGGGTGAATTAAAAGCCAGGAAGTTTTGGTGGCCTTTCCCCTTTAAACTCCCCCTGTGGAGGGTATCAGGAGGCTTAATTCATTCATATGTGGATAGAGCTTCGAAATACTACAAGAGGCCAAAGTGTTATTATTGTCTCTGAAGAGCCTCTCCATGCTCCGTGTTGCTGTAGGAGTCCATTAGCTCGGTTAGGTGCACAGTGGGTTGGCCTTGCACCCAAATGCACGTTTTTATTGATAAACATCCTTCTCCAGTAATTAAACCGGGGTGGGGGGGGAGGAGGAGGAGGAAAAGGGGTTTAACTCTCTGGCTAGATCGTCTGCAAAGGTGAAGCTGCATCGTAGTTAGATTTTTATCAAGGTCTCGCCAATCTCTTTCCTGGAGCCTTCTCTATTTCAAAAGAAGTCAGCCGCTTCTTCGGAATATAATTCCTCATATCTGGGCAACATCACCAGAGTTTGAAAAAAACCACAGGGCTGGATATTCTGGGACTTTTCTGGGCCCTGCAGGCGGGCAATTCCAGGGATTGCGATGCCAGGCACTGAGCAGGTATCGGATTTATACCTGTCTCCAGGTACAGCCATGAACCTCAACTTTTCAAACATCGCTTGGTACTCAGGGACTTGCTTGGGAGCGAAAATTCACAGGCTCAAGGCAACTAGATAAAAATGGTGGCATCACAGTCAAAAAAGAAGAGGAGGGAGCCTAGGTTTGCCTCTTGTAGAACATCTATAGGAAGCTCTACATCTTTGGCTTCTCCAGGATCAAAACCTTGGATCTTTTCCTCCAGGTTTTCAGAGCGATGATGTAGCCATTCTCTCCCTGGCTTTGAATTTGGGTGACATGTGTTTGATGTTTACATAGTAGTTGTGTTTAGCCTGAGACACATTGGTTATTATCTTCCTGGCTTTCACAAGAAGAGGAGGAGGAGGAGGAGGAGGAGGAGGAGGAGGAGGAGGAGGAGGAGGAGGAGGAGGAGGAGGAGGAGGAGGAGGATGGTGGTGGTGGTTCTGGGGTCCTTGGTGCTCTCCAACCAAGGAAAAACCCTCCCCAAGAGGAATGAAGAAGGAGGTGGAGAAGGAGAAGGGGAAGGAGAAGGAAAAGGAGAATAACTATGGGATCCTTGGTGCTCTTCAAGTTTGATTATTCTTTTGCAGACATTTCATGACCCAATTAGGTAACATCATTAGTGCTAGAAAAAGAGAGGTTTGTGGAGAGGAGGAGGAGGAGGAAGAAGAGACACTTCCTCTGTGCCTCCAATACAACCAACAAGCAAGATTCCCCTATCCCAGAGTGGATATTCACAGCCCCAGTTAGGAAATCACAATGGTTCATGAGACCCTGAAGAGCAGGAGTCAACATTTGGCGAAAACATCAACCTGCCACCAAAAACCACGGCTGGAAGAGCCTGACGCTTTTGGGGTTCCTGGCGCCTTGGTGAAAGACCAAGCCTCTCCCCCCCCCCGTGACCTCACCCCAAAGGTGTCTTGGGGGTGATGTTTCCCTGGGAAAGATGAACATAGCAAGTAGCGACGTCCTTCCCCAGGGCTGGTGTCTTTGTGTGTTGGGGGGGGCAGAAGCCCCCCAATTAGAGCTCTTGTCCCACAGCCATGGAGCAATTAAAGTTGTCGACATGTCGGCGTCTCCCTTCTCAAGGATCCCAGGGAGATTTCCAAGGATCTGCCGGCCGCTCCGAGCAAAATCGGGCTGCGTGCATCTTTTAATATTTAATTGCATAATTGCCTCTGAATTGCTCAGCATCTCCCTCCAACATTCTCCAGCAAGGCTGAATTGAAGCCGTGCAGGTAATCCTTGACTTATAACAGTTCACTTAGTGACCATTCTGAGCTAGGACGCCGTTGGGGAAAAAAACCCGACTCAGGAAGGAAGGAAGGAGACAAAACACAGCATCTCCAGCCAACAACATCCAGATAAGCAGGGATTAATCCCAGACAAACAATCAAGCAGAAAGCAATGCCCTAATCAAGCAGAAACTCCCACAAACATCGACAGAGCAAGCTATGGCATATGAACAGGGAGCAAACCCCCATTGTGTCAGGTCGGGTACATCTATGCACACTCAAGTGTTGCTCCTCAGCGTTCCAGGATCGTGGAAACCCGACGGCCGAGTTGGGAGCTCCTAAGCGGTTATCTCTGAAGACACGGTGCGTGGCCGTCCAGGCGTCTCGGCATCCCAAGGACACCTGGTTCGTGTGATTCCATTTTGTCACGTCTTCTATTTATTACGTCCAGGGCCTGCAGCAAATTGCTTGACAATTCTGAGCATTAAATATAATTTGTCCGTTCTCCAGGCTGCCTCTGCCATTATGAATTTTTTATCTGGCCCCCGCTCTTCAAATTATCGGCCATCAGCAAAAGTTTACTGTTGTTGCTAAAATATCAATTTGGTAGGAGGCTCCCAATCCGACACCGTAATTGCAAAGTTACATTTTATGATTACAGGGAGACATTGGTTAATAGGCAGGAGAAGGAAGGCTTGGAAGATTAGGGAGGTTTGATGCTGCTCTCTGCTGGTAGGATTTTGCTCCTGGTTTTGACCGACAAATTCTGGCAGAAAATCCGGACCTTTTTATCACAGAACATAGAAGAACAGAGTTGGAAGGGACCTTGGAGGTCTTCTAGTCCAACCCCCTGCTGAAGCAGGAAACTCTGCAGTGCTCCACACAAACGGCTGCCCAGTCTCTTCTGAAAAACCTCCAGGGATGGAGCACCCACTACTTCAGAAGGCACGTTTTCTCACCGATGGACTGTTCTAAATTCCTCCTTATTGTGACTATGGATCTCAGAATACAGAATAACATTTGGAGAGGACCTTGGAGGTCTTCTAGTCCAACTCCCAGCTAAGCAGGAGATCCTATACATATCATTTTCAGACAAGTGGCTGTCCAGTCTCTTCTTAAAAGTCTCCAGTGATGAAGCACCCATAATTTATGGGAACCGGCTCTTCCGCTGGTTTAATGTTCTCACTATCAGGAAATTTCTCCTCAGTTCTGAGTTGCTTCTCTCCTTGATGAATTTCCACCCATTGCTTCTTGTTCTGCCCTCAGGGGCTTTGGAGACTAGCTTGACTCCCTCTTCTTTGGGGCAACCCCTGAGATATCAAAAGACTGCTATCATGTCTCCCCTGGTCCTTCTTTTCTAGTTCTTAAACTAGACCTACCCAGCTCCTGCAACCGTTCTTCCTATGTTTTAGCCTCCAGTCCCCTCATCCTCTTGGTTGCTCTTCTCTGCACTCTTTCCAGAGTCCATCAGCTCAGGATACATTACAGGTGTTATTTTTAAAGTAGATTTAGGCTTTTTTAGTACACAGTGGCTCAGTGGCTAAGACGCTGAGCTTGTCGATCCGAAAGGTCAGCAGTTCAGCGGTTTGAGTCCCTAGCGCCACATAATGGAGGGAGCTCCCATTCCTTGTCCCAGCTTCTGCCAACCTAGCCGTTCGAAAGAAGGCAAAAAATACAAGTAGAAAAAATAGGGACCACCTTTGGAGGGAAGGGAACAGCGTTCCGTGCGCCTTTGGCGTTGAGTCATCCTGGTCCCATGACCACGGAGACGTCTTCAGACAGCGCTGGCTCTTTGCCTTAGAAACGGAGATGAGCACCGCCCCCTAGAGTCAGGAACGACTGGCACATATGTGCGAGGGGAACCTTTACCTTTTACCTTAGGCCTTTTTTTTTTTTGGCAGGATACATACAACACATTGAGGTATATATTCTAAAATCTTGAATCAAATCTTTCTTGAACTGCCCCAAACCCAGCAAGGAGCTGTTGCCATCTAGTGGCAGAGTTCCAAATGCCGGTCAGAGCTGATAATTTATTGAATGAGGAATGGACACTGTTTGTCTTCTATTGGTCTTCATTTGATCAGAGAGTTGAGATAAGGAGAAAAAGAAAGAAAGAAAGAAAGAAAGAAAGAAAGAAAGAAAGAAAGAAAGAAAGAAAGAAAGAAAGAAGGAGGGAGGGAGGGAGGGAGGGAGGGAGGGAGGGAGGGAGGGAAGGAAGGAAGGAAGGAAGGAAGGAAGGAAGGAAGGAAGGAAGGAAGGAAATGATGTTAATTTGGCTATGGCATCTCTGACATTTGTCACTCAACCAACCTCTTCTTACATGCCCAATAACATCTGTCAAAGGGTTTCATAGTTTAACATTTAATAAACTGGCAAAGTTCAAGGGGAAATGGAAAATTGGACTTACCTAACCAATTTCGTTGTATTTATTTTGTGCAATGACAATAAAGGCTACACTACTATGCAGAAGGGACCACACCGAACTTCTGAATTGCCACTTAGATTTGGGGAAGCCTAATTTGTTGCTGGGCTCAAAGATTGTTAGCCACCTTGGCTGGAGGTGATGAGATTTGGAGTCCAAGAAAATTGGAGGAGGGGAGGAACATGGGGATTTTTTCCGTTTTCCTAACCGTCTGCAGACCATTGTCACACTTCTCCTTGTCCAGAAGGCATTCAAGAGATTCGGCTGGTAAATTTTGTGTGCCTCCACCAGGAGAGACAGAGGGGGAGCGAGAGCAGGCAGCTCTTCTCCAAATAATGAATCTTAAGAAGGCCATTAAAGTTGTAGGCCGCCTCTTCATTATTTCTCTTTAAAGTTATTTATTAACCCAGAATTGCTATTGTCATATTTCACTTTTATTTGCAATCTCCCCTGGGCTAAAGCGTTATATATTAATCTTGCAGGTTAGAATTCTTTTAATGGTGCTTCTGGAGTTATATACTGCCCTTAATTTTATTAGTTTGTGTGGTATATTAAATTATGGCAGAGAAAATGGGCAAAAATGAAAATGCTCTAGAAGGATTTCCCCCTCTTCTTGCCAGGGGTGGAGCTGGGTCCTCTTACTTACCCAAATGCTGGAGATTTGCGACATTGAAAAGACAAAAGTAACATCTCCCCCCCCCCCTTTTTTGAGTCAAATTTGGCTGCTGGCGATTGTGTGGCTGGATCTGTTCTGTTTTTCAATGAATTTGCTAACATCTTCAGAAATGGTCTTTTAGGTTTCCCGTTTCACCTACAATCCTGGAAACTTCTGGTAGGAAGGAGGGAAGGAGAGAAGGAAAGGAGAGAAGGAAGGAAAGGAAGGAGGGAGGGTAGAAAAGAAGGAGGGAAGTTAGCAAAGTAGAAAGAAAAGACAGAGGGGAAGGAAGGAGGGAAGGAAGGAAGAACAGGAGGCGATGAAGGAAGATAGGAAAGTGGGAAGGAAGGTAAGAGGCAGGGAAGGAGAGAAGGAAAGGAGAGAAGGAAGGAAAGGAAGGAGGGAGGGTAGAAAAGAAGGAGGGAAGTTAGCAAAGTAGAAAGAAAAGACAGAGGGGAAGGAAGGAGGGAAGGAAGGAAGAACAGGAGGCGATGAAGGAAGATAGGAAAGTGGGAAGGAAGGTAAGAGGCAGGGAAGGAGAGAAGGAAAGGAGAGAAGGAAGGAAAGGAAGGAGGGAGGGAAGAAAAGAAGGTGGGAAGTAAGCAAAGTAGAAAGAAAAGACAGAGGGGAAGGAAGGAGGGAAGGAAGAAAAGGAGGCAATGAAGGAAGTTAGGAAAGTGGGAAGGAATAAAAGAAGGAGGGGAAGAAAGGGAGAGAAGGAAGGTAGGAGGAAGGAAGGAAGGAAGGAAGACCTGATTTTAACTTTGCCCCCTTTCAATCTTTCTGGCAACTGGCCTGATTTCCTCTGCCCCCTCCCCAACCTTAATCCTGGGCTGCTAGGACATGTAACCTCCCCCCACCCCACCCTCTCCGATTCATGCTGGCTCTTGCTAATTAAATTCTGCTTTCCGAGCACTTTCCCATTTGCCAAATCCCTGCAAATCATTTCGAACCCTTCCCACGCCTGGGCCGCTAAGCCAGCCACTGTAATCTCTCCCCTCGTCTCTGGTTGTGATCTTTCCCGGGCGCACACTCGCACAGGAGCAAAGCCAGGGGCCGGCGCTTTGCTTCCCCAGATCTCAGGAGCCCAAAAAATGTGTCAGAAGAAGGGGAGAGCGTCTAAAAATAGACCCTCTTAAGACCTTGGCTAATTTCTAATCCTTGTCCTCTTTTTTCTTTTTTCTTTTTAAGATCCCTCCCTCCCACTCTCTCTTTCTCTCTTTCTCTCTCTCTGCCTGGGCTCCGTCTCTCTGTTTGGATTTGCAGGCTTCCTTAAGAACTTGAAATCCGCTGCACAAGCCTCGGCTTTGTTATCTTCTTGTGGGCACCTCCTCTATCAAACCGCGCAGCCCATGATCCTGGTCTCAGCCTGGCTAAGAACATAAGCCCAGGAACATAAGCCGCAGCGCAGCGTTTTGTGCCTCCTCTTCGGCTTTCCTCCCAGGGAGAGCAATTTAGGCTGAGCTCTTCGCTCAGTTTGGGCCTCTGTCCTCCTCGGCTGTCAAGAAGCCAGGACGGACAAAGTGGGTGGGATCCTCCTCTGAGCAGGAAGCCGGGCCAGCCAGCAAGCCAACTGCATGGTCAGCAGCAGGGAACGGTCCCAGCTGAAGGGCCAGGAGCTGGGCAGAAGGTTGACTGCTTGATGGTGCTTCCATCTTCTCCAGAAGGACCACGCTGGTAGCTGATGGGTGGTGTGGACTGTCTTTCCTGGCTTCTTCTCCCAGGCAGGAACCAGAACTAAGAGGCCTCCTTGTTTCAGGAGACACTTTTCTTCTGAGGAGAAGCTGCCCTTCAGGCCTGCAGCCCTCTTTCCTTTTGGGACTTTGGCTGCCACACTTTCTATGGCTCTACTATATGCTGTCTATGGTGGGGAAATGGGAGAGGGGGTTGTATGGAGTTAGATGATAGGTAGCCATAACGAAAGAAAGAAAGAAAGAAAGAAAGAAAGAAAGAAAGAAAGAAAGAAAGAAAGAAAGAAAGGAGAGAAAGAAAGAAAGGAGAGAAAGAAAGGAGAGAAAGAAAGAAGAAAAGGAAATAAATTGAGAGAAAGAAAGAAAGAAAGAAAAAGAAAGAAAAGAAAAGAAAATGAGAGAAAGAAAGAAAGAAAAGAAAGAAAGGAAAGGAAAGGAGAAAAATAAAGAAAGAAGAAAAGGAAAGAAAATGAGAAAAAGAAAGAAAGAAAGAAAGAAAGAAAAAGAAAAGGAAAGAAAATGAGAGAAAGAAAGAAAGAAAGAAAGAAAGAAAAAGAAAAGAAAAGGAAAGAAAATGAGAGAAAGAAAGAAAGAAAGGAAAGAAAAAAAGGAAAGGAAAGGAGAGAAATAAAGAAAGAAGAAAAGGAAAGAAAATGAGAAAAAGAAAGAAAGAAAGAAAGAAAGAAAGAAAGAAAGAAAGAAAGAAAGAAAGAAAGAAAGAAAGAGCTAAGTCACGCTTAGGGCATTCAGGAGGCGGGGCGCCCTGATTCAGCGAAACGCAAAGCCGGGGCTTTCCGTGATTGGCCGATGACGTTACCAAAGTCGGCTCTGATTGGGCGGCCGGGAGGAGGCAGTAAAATATGATTCAGCAAAATTGCGCTCACCTGCATAAAGCGGCCGAGCGCTGCGGGGCTGGAGGCGGGCGCTTGAGTGTTGTTGTGTGTTGTGTTGTTGTGTGCTGTTGTGATTGTGTGCTTTTTGTGTCAGTCTATACGGAGCACCGGCTTTTTTTCCTGTGCCTTTAGGGCAGATCCTGCGAGGTTTATTCCCCCGGCCGCCCTCCTTGGAGAGGACCGACACGGGAGCGCGTTCCCACGGCTTGCTAAACCCCGTGGGGTTGGCTAAGTAGGTTGTGTGAATCCGTTCCTATTGGGATTTGTGCGCGTGTGTTGGGTCAACCCTGTCCCTTTGGGGTTGTTTAGCCAACTATGGTTAAAGTCGTTGTGGGAATGCAATCCTGGGTAGAGTGGTTGTGTTGAAGTTCTGTATTCGAATTCTGATTTATTTATTAAGCGTATGTGGCTTTCTGAAGGGGAATCTCTACGACTCAGAACTTTTGGGGCTGATCGTGGTTCTTAGTGGGAAAGAGAAGGGGGTTAATTTATTTTCCAAAGCATCAACAAGTTTTTAAGGAGATTGGATCATCATGTATCTGAAATGGCATAGGCAGAGTTTCCTGACTGCGCAGGGGGCTGGCCTAGAAGACCTCCAAGGTCCCTTCCAGCTTTATTAGGATTTTGACCTTGGGGTTTTTTTGACACAGGGATGGCTGAGGTCAAACCTGGTTCTGTTCCCACCTAGCCCCAAGTTCTAAAGGGGTTTCTTTGCCCAGAATCTTTGCTATTGTGTTAATCTGTGGACAAACTCCCAGAATTCCCCAGCCAGTCCACAGGTCCTAAAAGTTGTCAAGCTTGGACACCTCCCGTTTAAATGATTGCTGTGGGGTATTTTTTACAGTACAGAGAAATTCTGGGTTAATTGGGGTATTTGACATCAGCTAATGTGACTTAAAGAGGGACACAGTGGCTCAGGGCTAAGAATGCTGAGCTTGTCAATCAGGAAGGTTCGAATCCCTAGCGCCGCATAACGGAGGGAGCTCCCGTGACTTGTCTCAGCTTCTGCCAACCTAGAAGTTCGAAAGCATGTAAAAAATGCAAGTAGAAAAATAGGAGCCACCTTTGGTGGGAAGGGAACAGCGTTCCGTGCGCCTTCAGCGTTGAGTCATGCCGGCCACATGATCACGGAGACGTCTTCGGACAGCGCTGGCTCTTGGGCTTTGAAACGGAGATGAGCACCGCCCCCTAGAGTCGGGAACGACTAGCACAGATGTGCGAGGGGAACCTTTACCTTTAATGTGATTTAACAGTGACTAGAGAAGGCACACATGCCAGCATTGGGTGTGAATCTGGCTGCTGTGCGTCCTGTGAGAAAACCAAACCTACACACTTTTCCTTCTAGCTAACCCTAATTCGAAGAAGTCGGGGGGCTTTTGAAGACATGGAATTCCCAGACCTAGGACAGCACTGCTGTGAGGAGAGCTGCAGGCGGCTGGGTAGGGGTGACGGGAAGAGGCGGGGTGGGCTTGGTGCCTTCCCTCCTTTACGGGATAACCGCAACCCTTGGGATTTGGGGAGACCTCTTGCGTTAACGACAAATCCAACTTAACGTGTTTGCTGTGGGTTTTATTCCCCCCCCCCCTCTGCAGATTTTCTTCCTCTGAAATGTGACGCCTGCAAGCAGCTTTTCTGCAAAGATCACATTATCTACAGCCGGCACAAGTGTTCTTCGGCGCATAAGAAGGTGATCCGTATTTATGGCATTAGAACCCTGGCGAAACGGGGTCGGGGAGTGTGTCAATGCATAACTAGCTGTGCAAAAATATTGGTGCTGTTGGAACGGTTTTTAAACTTGTCCTTAGCGCTGGTGGCCTCTTCTTGAAGGTTGGCATTCTCCCAAAGGTGCTTTTTCCAGAGGCAACTGGGCTTCCTTTTTCTTTCTTTCTTTGGAAGGCTTTCGCCCAGTGGTGAAATTCAATTTTTTTTACTACCGGTTCTGTGGGCTTGACTTGGTGGGCATTGCTTGCGTCCAGGACCTTGTTAGTTGCCAGTATGCAAAGCTAAATAGTTACGCCCTTTGTAGGTTACACCAGGAGTATGTTAGGGACTGTTTGAAGCACCGACTTACCTCGACTCGTCTTTGCTGACTTCAACCTGCTTTTTTGTTTCGTTTTAGGATGTACAGGTTCCTGTCTGCCCCCTTTGCAACACTCCGGTCCCTGTCAGGAAGGGGGAGACGCCCGATGTAGCTGTGGGGGCCCACATGGATCGGGATTGTCAACAAGATCCGGCCCAGCAGAAGCAGAAAGTAAGAAGGGTGGACCTCTTGAAGGCCACTTCATCTTCCCATTCTTGCTTCAAGTCTTCCTCTTGCCTGCATGGAGCCTTCTCTGACTTTAGAAAGTGACTTGATCTTGCTTTTAGAACTAACTTGAGCCAAGGATCACTTTCCCTTAAAGCGAGGAGGTACGGTGGCCTTAGAGTTGGAGCTCTCCCCTTACAATCAGGGAGCTGTGAGTTCAATCCTAGGTAGAGGCAGGTTCTTCTCTCTCTGGGCACAATGGGAATAGATCTGCTGAACCAAACTGCCCTGGCAACAGGAAGGGCATCTGGCCAATAAACGCTCTGCTAGCTCCATTCAGTTGCCCAGACTCCACCCTGTAAGGGATGAAGGGGTCGCTTGATGATGATGATGACATTCCCTTAAAGCAGGGATGTCCAAACTTGGGAACTTTAAGACTTGTGGACTTCAACTCCCAGAATTCCCCAGCCAGCATAGCTGGCTGGGGAATTCTGGGAGTTGAAGTCCACAAGTCTTAAAGTTCCCAAGTTTGGACATCCCTGCCTTAAAGGCTGGAAAGAGCACGGCTGGCTGGGGAATTCTGGGAGTTGAAGTCCACAAGTCTTAAAGTTCCCAAGTTTGGACATCCCTGCCTTAAAGGCTGGAAAGAGCACGGCTGGCTGGGGAATTCTGGGAGTTGGAGTCCATGCATCTGAAAAGTTGTTGAGAAACACTGGTTTTATGAGGAAGACAGCTTTAGTTTGGGGCTGGGGCTGAACTCTGGAATCCGACCCAGAGGTATTATTCAGCCAGTTCTGCAAGGTTCTGGAGAACCGGTAGCAGAAATTTTGAGTAGTTTGGAGAACTGGCAAATAGGCTGGCCCTGCCCTGCTGACCCCCAGCTGATCTTCTTTTGTTGCCCCAAACAGGGGAATGGAGCTGGAAAGCAGGTTAGTGGGGTGGGGAGGGAAGGGGGATTTTGCAGCATCCTTCCACTGCCAAGCCCACCAAGCCACGTCCACAGAACCGGTAGTAAAAAAAAAAAAAAAAAATAGAATCCCACCACCTGCATTTTACTACTGCAGCAGTTCCAATTTGCCAAATAGACTGTAAAGATCAGCGTTTAGCCCAATTGGGTGTGATTTTGATATGATGTCCTTGGTGTTTAGCTCTTCACCAACAAATGCTTCAAAGCGGGCTGCAGAAAGAGAGAGATGATGCGGCTGGTTTGTGAGCAGTGTCACCAGAACTTCTGTCTTCATCACCGACATCCTTTGGACCACCAGTGCCCAGGACGGATTTGGCCCGTCTCCAAAGCTGGGTAAGGCTAGTCGGTTGGGAAGTCCACACGACGGACCAGGACATCTCCCAAAATTGAGTCATGGTAGTTTTCAAAGATGGTTGGGTTTTGTCAGAAGACCTTAAGAATTTGTCCATTCCAGCTGGTTGAAGAATTGAAGGAATACCGTATTTTTCGGAGTATAAGACGCACCTTAATTTGGGGGGAGGAAATCAGGAAAAAAAAACCTTTCTGCCAGCAGCATTCACCAGTCTTCATCTGGCCAAAGTCTTTGCTGCCTCAGTCGGATCCTGATTCCCGAAGTTGCTTCGGGAATCAGGCTACATGTAAAAGTGAGGATCTCCGCTGCATGGAATCAACCCAAAAATGTGACGCACGGAGCGGGTGGGTGGAGCTACATTCGGAGTATCAGACGCACCCAGATTTTTACCCTCTTGAGGGATAAAAAGGTGCGTCTTATACTCTGAAAAATACGGTATGCTACAGGGTGGCTATGGGATATTTTTCAATGAAGAAGTGAAAGTTACTACAAGGAGCCAGAGCTTAGTTAACATCAATTAATGTTTATTCATTAATTTATAGGTTGCTGAGGCCTCAAAACAGGTAGTTTATGAATAATAATAAAAAAGCCAATTGTATCAAGTAATAAATACACTAGATAGTTAATAATGAAACTTTCCTATTCATCGTCAAAAATCCTTCACTTAAATGCGTATTCACTTCCTCTCAGGTGTGCAGCTGTGATGAGATCCCTCCAATCCAAGAATAATTCCCCCAACTATCAGCTCTCACAAAATGGGTAAGGTTGGGTCTTTTCCCGGTTTGAACTTTAGCCCCAAACTTTTCTTGTGGATTTCTGAACGTGTCTGACTTAACTAGTCTGTTTGTACATGTCGAATATTGTACATGTCTAAAATCCAGCAGAAAGAAAATAATAAGTGAGAATAGAAGTTACGAACCCCAAGAAATACTAGTTAGCTAATTGCATTTCTGTTTTTTTTTTTTTTTCAGATGCAAAGCAAAAAGTTGATGTATACCACAGGCGTCAAACTCGATTGTGTCATGTGACATATCACAACTTTTTTTGCCTTTGCGGAGCTGGGGTGGGCGTGGCCGGCCTGTGACACATCTGGCCGCCAGTTTGACAGGCCTGATGTATACAGCTGGGATGGAAACCTGCCTGAAGTCTGCGTGTAGCTGTCCATCTTCAGCTTTTAAAAATTGTACCCTTTTGCACCTTTTCTGATTAAACGGATTCTTTCGATTGTCGTGGTAGTTGGCTTGAATTTAAGTCACGGAACTGCTGAACATCTGGGGCTGTTCCCCTTGCCTTGCCTAGGATAATGGCCACAGCAGATTCCTTGTTCCAAAATGAAATTCGAGAAAACCTTCGACCTCTAACCCAACGGTGCTTTTTCAAGAGGAGACTGGACTTCATTTCTCTTTGAAGACATTTCTCTTCTCATCCAAGAAGCTTCTTCAAAGGAAAAACCGGAAAGTCCAGTAGTCTCTGGAAAAAGCATCTTTGGGACAACGGTGACCTGGATGACTGAGAATCACCCTAGACATCCTCAAACGATGGCTCGTGGGCCAGATACGGCCTGCCAATGCAAACTATCTGCCCCCATGGAGTGGTGGGATGAAAAGCAGCTGCCAGCTTGTAAATAAATGCTTTAAAAGTCTTTAAAAACAGACTTTCAGAAGTTTTTCACAACTATGCGATCCATTAAAAGTCTTTCAAAGTCATTCCAAGTCTTTAAAAGTCTTTAAAAACAGACTTTTAGATGTTTTTCACAACTATGCGATCCATTAAAAGTCTTTCAAAGTCATTCCAAGTCTTTAAAAGTCTTTAAAAACAGACTTTCAGAAGTTTTTCACAACTATGCGATCCATTAAAAGTCTTTCAAAGTCATTCCAAGTCTTTAAAAGTCTTTAAAAACAGACTTTCAGAAGTTTTTCACAACTATGCGATCCATTAAAAGTCTTTCAAAGTCATTCCAAGTCTTTAAAAGTCTTTAAAAACAGACTTTCAGAAGTTTTTCACAACTATGCGATCCATTAAAAGTCTTTCAAAGTCATTCCAAGTCTTTAAAAGACTTTAAAAACAGACTTTCAGAAGTTTTTCACAGCCAGGTCTTTGAGGGTCATCCACCAGGATGTTATTTTTCAGATATGAGCGATCCCTGCCGAGTGAAATCTTTCTTTCCAACTTGGTTATATTTGCAATATATGAATAACCCACAGGGTGTCGCCACCCACAAAACCAGCCCATTTTAAACTGCGGAATCCTCTTCAAAGACAAGATTGTAACGTAGACTTTTCCAAATTCGGCCTTCCAAAAAATACAGATGTCAGGCAGGAATGCTGAACTTCTTTTAAACTTGGTTCCCTCGACTTCTGGAGTCAGAAAGGAGTGGGTAAAATGGGAAAGAGCTGTGCACTTTGAAGGAAAATATGTATAGTGGTTTAGTGTTTTTCCCCTTTGTTTTTTGGTATTTATAAAATAATAATAATTTAATACTTATAAACCGCTCCCTCTCCCCATGGGGAGTGGAGACTGGCACCAATCTCAAAAATGTATATTTTTTCATATGGTTAAAAACTCAAGATATATTGAATATAATCAATTTAGAAGAGACTCTGTAGTTCAGGGTTGAATTGTGGGGTCCTTCTCTGAACAGACGTTGCATTATCCAAGTAGGTAACATCAGTGCAAGTTGCAAATTTTTATATTATTTTATTGCAGCTCTGCTGGGTGGGGAATTCTGGGAATTGAAGTCCACACCGCTTTAAAGAGAAGCCTCGCTTTAAGACTAAGCAGACTAGGAAAAAAGTTTGCTACTGCTGCTTTTCCATCAAATTATGAGTTTTATTTTTAGAAAGGGAGGGTGTTGTTAAAAGGAAAATTCAACTTCTTGCGTTTCTCTTCCTTGTGAGCCACATCCATGTTCCATGTGGCATCGTGCCCATCACACTGGGCTTTGAGAACAGTCAACCCGTGGAATAGAAGTTGTGGGAGCTGCATCACTGGAGGCTTTCAAGAAGAGACTGGACCGCCATCTGTCCGAAATGGTGTGAGGTTTCCTTGGACGGGGTTGGACTAGATGACCTCCAAGGTCCCTTCCAAATCTGTGAACCTGTTAAATGAGATAAGGTCGTCTGCTTAAGCAGGGGGTTGGACTAGATGACCTCCAAGGTCCCTTCCAACTCTGTTAATCTGTTAAATCATTTTAAATGCTCCATTTAAACAGCCTAGAATGGGCAGGAGGAGAGGCTGGCACGCATCGTCCAATCAGGAAAGAGGGAGGGCGCACGCAGGCGCGCGGGCGTTCACCGCGGGCCCCTCCCTTTGCCCCGCCCACGCCGCGTGCGAAGAAAGAGATGGAGCGCGTGCATCCGGAAGAGTCGATGAGGGGGGCGGGCCTTCAAAGCCTCCGCGGCCACTCCTGGGAATTGTCGCGGGCGGACGGGCGGGCGGTGCAGCCAGTCAGAGCGCGGGGGCGCCCAAGCAGCCAATCGAGCCTCGAGGGGGGGTGGGACGGCGGCGGCCAGAGGGAAGCCGGCGGGAAAAGGCGGAAGAGCGGCTGCTGGAGAAGCCGGGGGTGAGCCCGAGATGGGTGGCCGGGCCGGTGGGGGGAAGGAGGAAGGGGGGCAGTGGTCGCCCACGTGCTCCGAAGGGGTGGGGGGGACGGGGCAACTCCCTCCCCCCTTTGACCTTTTAGGCCGTTTTCACCTCCTTTCTCGCCTCGACCTTCACAACAGCCCCGCAGGGTCGGCCAGTCCCCATTTCCAGGCTGCCCAAACCGCCAACACCCATGAGCCCCAAACTCCAACACCCATAAACCCCTAACTCAAACACCCATAAGCCCCAAACCCCAACACCCATAAGCCCCTAACTCCAACACCCATAAGCCCCAAACCCCAACACCCATAAGCCCCTAACTCAAACACCCATAAGCCCCAAACCCCAACACCCATAAGCCCCAAACCCCAACACCCATAAGCCCCAAACCCCAACACCCATAAGCCCCTAACTTCCACATCCATAAGCCCAAACCCCAACACCCATAAGCCCCTAACTCCAACACCCATAAGCCCCTAACTCAAACACCCATAAGCCCCAAACCCCAACACCCATAAGCCCCTAACTCAAACACCCATAAGCCCCAAACTCCAAACCCCAAAACCCATAAGCCCCAACTGGCTACAACAAGGTGACTCTGGGTGGCTTCTTCACAGCACATGGGGGAATAACTACAGATTGTGCTTGGCTGATAGAAGTTCACTTAGTGACTATTCGAAGCACTTGAAAAAAGGGACTTATCGGCCGTTTTTCACACTTAACGACCGCTGCGGCATCCCCATAGTCATGCAATCCAAATCCAGCCTCTCAACCGACGGACTCCTGTTGCATGTCCTGGGATCACTGGATCCCCATTTTGACCACCCACCCAAGTCAAGCAAGAAGCAAGATTCACTTAACGACCGTGTTACATAACAACTGCAGTGATTCGCTTAACAATGGTGACGAGAAAGGTCGTAATAGTGGGCCGAAACTCCAGCTAAACTGTCTCGCTTAGTAACCCAAATGTTGGGTTCTATTGTCATAAGTCGAGGAGTACCAGTAGTCAACAGTAAACAAAGATTTGCTGAAAGAAGGGGCAAGAATTGGCCGGCCCTCCCAAGAATATGAAGCCATCCATAGTTCATGAAGGACCCTCTAACTTGGGTTTAAAAAACCAGGAATTTCCTGTCCCTGCTCTCTTTTGCTGAACACTTTGGAGAATTAAAGGCAACTTTATTGCAAGCCAGCCAATACATGTTGATTGCAAAAGGAAGCTTAGTCCTGGTCTCTTTTGGCAACTATGTATGTATTTCAGCAGATTCTCTATATTTATCTTTAAATGTCCATTTATAAACATTGTAAAAAAAAAAAGGCATTTGTTTGCCATAGTGGTTTTAAAATACCTGTTGTAGAATCAACACACAGAATGTCTTGGGCACATTGGATTTCCTGAAATTGGACTTAGAATAGAAAAAATTAGATCCACTTGTCTGCAGCTTGGTCGTTTTTATTCTCCTAAAGGTATGATTTCATATCAGAATATCAGAATTGGAAGAGACCTTGGAGGTCTTCTAGTCCAACCCCCTGCTCAGGTGGGAGACCCTATTCCATTTCAGATAAATGGTTCTCTAATCTCGTCCTCCCAAACTTCCAGTGTTGGACCAAAAGTGGTTTTTCAAGAGGCCCCTGGACCTTCTGGTGTTTTTTTAAAAAATAGATGTTTTGCTTCTCATCCATCCAGAAGGAAGTTAAATTTTTTGTGGTGGAAGTTACGATTTATTCTAATGAACAAACAAGCGTCTTTAACAGGTCCGACTTCTTTTCATTTATTTGTTCTAGAGTTGTAAATCACAGGAAAAATCATGAAGGCAGAAAAGAAAAAGCACCTTTCACCAGAAAAGAAGATGATGAAGAAGAAAAAGAAATCTGCAAAACATCTACAAGCGGCGCCAGAGGAAGATGAACCTGTGCTGAAAAAACACAAATTAAACGTGAGTAAATAAATATAACTCCTTTGATCCTAGAAGTGTTTCCGTTCACATTTTCAGCTGCGAGTCTTACTTGTTAAAAATGCAGGCAAGACAATATGTTATAATTTTTAAAGTTTCTTGATATTATTGCCAGGTGGTCTACATTTTTTCTATTTTGTAATCTGAGTGAAGATAATCTGAAATTTAACATGGGGAGTGCTGGGATACTAAGAAAACCTATTTATTAGCCTTAGACTTTTAAACAGGATCCCAGTTCTTAATATTTTTCATAGTTATCTACAAAACACATTTTATAGTTAAATAAAAGAACAGCAGACCAGACTTCTTTAAGTATATTATTATTATCTCTTACAGTATCTAATTTGCCCTGTGCCTAAAGATACCTTCTCTTGCCTTCATGTAACAACATACAGAAGAAATAGATGTAGGCGTATTTGGGGTACAAATATGCCCATCATTGGTTAAAATTGTCCACGTGCAAAAGAATATTTGACCATTTGTGTGTGTCTTCTATGTACATTTCTATGTGCATTCTTACAAACAAGGGTAAATTTATTTATTGTAAATGTGCACCTTTACTTAAACATTTACAACAAGCCACATTTATTGTAGACGTGCGCCTTTACTTAAAAGTTACACCTGAGATCAAAGCCTTTTAATGTAGTCACTGGGTCGGTTGAGCATCTGACACTTTGCAGAAAACAAATGGGATATTTACATTTAAGTGGCCGTTTCATTTTCTGCATATGCGCAGCGAATATGCTTCGTGTTCTCCCAAGGCATTATAAGCTTCCTACAGTTTTGAGAACATTTTTCCCCCTCTCTGTATATTAAACCCACAGCATATACAGCATCCCTCTGATGTTGTCCTTAGCCCCACAATCTGGCTTTTGTTAGTGGGACCCGGCTGGCTGCTCGTGACCTTCCCTGCTGAGACCAGAGGAAATCCCTCATATCCCTTCTCCTTGCGATCCCCACAGGGACTAGGCTGAGGAAAGGAGAAAGAAGAGTTTGTGTGAACTCATGGCATACCGTTCTCCTCAAGTTCACAGGGTACGGAGCTGGTAACACCGAGCATTGAAAATTTCCAGTTTGTAGTGACTGAAGTATGTGATCAATTAAGAGATGGATTGGTGACCTTTATGAAAAACAAAAAAAATGTCGTCCTTTGGTTTCTCTGCTCTTTGAGAATCAGTTGTTAACTTTCCGAGCATTTGGGCAATCTGGTTGTTGGAAGAAGTCATTAGGGCAGACAAGGGGTTGTTAAACTACTTCAACTGGTTTCTCTGATTTCTTGCTCTGATTCGCTGAAATGTACTCAAACTGCGTCTGACCGAAGGCTTCTGTTAAAATGCAGATTTGATTTGGTGCAAAGCCGCATCACAGTGAGGTGTTTTGTAAGACAGGGAACTCGGGATTATGTTGACTCTACCGCTTTCTCAGCGTAAAGTTTATGGTTTTTTAAAAAGTTTCTCAATTTTTTTTTCTCTTCAGCTAAGGATTTTGCCATTCCTGACACAGGTGTAATGTTAATCTAACGATCTGGGATTTGCTGACCAGTTCCAGAGCTGAGCCTAGTCAGAATTTGGACTGTCTGGTGTTCTGTAATGCTCAAATGCTCGTTACAAAGCTGGAAAACAAGAATAGGTTCATAGCTTCATACAGAAATCAGCTTTCTGGAGGAACCTGGCTTTTCCCCCCCCAGGCATTAATGGGAGTGAGTCCAGAAGATTTAAATGTAGACCTGGTGGACTGTTATGATGTGATGGGTATGTTGCTGTGGGGCTTTGGTGACTTATTCTAATTTTTATGGAAACCTATGAGCCATTTATGAGACTGGCACCAATAAAAGTTTTCTAAACAAATAAACAACCGTACCAGTCGTCTTTGGAGGTAATCCAAGGAAAATAATCTACAATAAGAAATCTGGGTCAAGGCAGCCGAGTGTAAGGGTTATTGATAGTTGGTGAGAAAGACCTTAGAAATAGTTTTTGTTTTTTTTTCTTTTGGGGAGAGGTTGGCACTTGGTTAAACCTGGCTATTCAAAGCTTTCATCTTGGCCAAGTGTTGTGTGAACTCATCTTCCTACTCATTGCATCCACCAAGCAATGGAACGATTTCCTTTGCAGCTTTAAAGGCGGAGAAAGAATCTCTCGATATGTCGCAACCTGGTTTATCTCGGGTAGCTTACCAGCCATCCCAGGGTATAAATAACGTGCTTTAAAACAAGCCAAGCTGTCTCTTTCTGGAAGGCAAAACGATGCCTTGAAGATATTAGAGAGGTGAGGATGCTTCCTTTCTGTGCGTAACTTAACCGAGTAGAACTTACTCACTCCCTTCAGGGACTCATGGATTACTTTCGCTGCCCTGCTTCTAGTTTAATTCGCCCTTCTGCGGCGGCCACAAATTCAAGAAAACACGGAGAGATTTGTTTGAAATATTTTATACGCAGAGATAAGGCTGAATAATCTTGCATTCCTTTGAATATTTTTGTAATGGACTGAGCAGATTTCCCAGGGAGACATATTCACAGCTGGGAAAACAGTCTCTACTTTGAAAGTGGTTTTCCCAGGCGAAAGGCTCCCATCTCCCACTGTTTCTGATATAAACACAATATTTGGTGTCCTATTTAGCCGAGGTTTCAAAAGGTTAGGAATTCATGCTCTACCAACAGATCCCACCAACCGTGGACAATATATATTTACAGCGAACGTTGGGCTGGGTTGCCATTTCTTTACATCGGGATGGTTCAAAACACGGACGAGTCAATAGGGACATTGGCTTCCATTTTGCTGGGTAGGTAGTCCCCGACTTACGACCAGAGCTGAGCCCAAGATTTCTGTTGCTAAACGGAAGTGAGTTGTGGGGGGATGCAGCAACGGTCGTGTGGAAAAAAATGGCCCTAAGACACTTTTTTCAACATAATTTGTCACACGTGCTCACACACACGAAAATATTCCCCAAGATTACCAAAGAATTTGGCTTCAAATGCTAATAAATCACTAATGCCAAATGTTAGTCTAGTGATTTGAATGTGATATTCTAGTGTAATGAAATATGATAAGCGGTCATTTCTTTATCTTAATAGCTTTCAGCCTGGATCCTTTTCCTTTTTACTAATAAATGTAAATAATTTCTCTGCTCTTTGCTACAACCATCTCTTAAGCTCACAATCCTTGCTTGCGTCGAAGAACCGGGATGCATTTCTGACTCAGCTAAGGCATGTTTCCAAGGGCAGCGGTCCTAATTCCTTTCTCGAAACTCCCCAGCTTCTCTACGGAGCTTTGGGGGGGAGGGCTTCGTTTTATCACCCTGCAATATTTCTACAGGCTTTGCAATAACAATTTTGTTAACCAAGAAGGTGGCGGCAGCAACAGCCAGTATGAGATAAGGCGATAACCTCTTTTGCCTGAAAACAAAACCGAGCTGGCAGCCGAGAGCGCTTCCATCAGCAAACTGGTGTTTATTCTTAGCCTTCGGCGTCGCCATATCCCCGAGTGAGGAAAAAGGAGATAAGTGTAAAATAAAGGCTTGAAATGTCATCAAATTTGAATTTACCAGCTCACGGGAGAGCGCTTAGGGGGCTGGAGGTAGCTCAACTCAGCGGGAGGACTTTCCTGTGCCCAACATGGAGCTCACACTGAGTTGTTAAGTCCAGCCTTCCTCAGACAGTAGACTGGTTGATCCTGCTAGTCAATGGTCTTGGCATATTTTTTAAAAAAATGCAATTAATTAATTAATAGGCCGGTATCTTTCCTGACATGAATCGGTAGAGTTGCTTGCCTCCAGAAGTTGGAGGTTTTTCAAGAAGAAACGGCATCCTTTATCTGAAATGGTCTAGGGCAGGGGTCTGCAAAGTTGGCTCTTTTAAGACTGGTGGACTTCAACTCCCAGAATTCCCCGCTGGCTGGGGAATTCTGGGAGTTGAAGTCCACCAGTCTTAAAAGAGCCAACTTTGCAGACCACTGGTCTAGGGTCTCTTGCTTGGACTAGAAGGCCTCCTAGGTCCCTCCCAACTCTGTTATTCGGGGTGGTGGTGGGAGGACAAGAAGCGATAGATGGCAACTAGATGGAACCTAGAATGAAGGAGAAACTTCCTGAGAGTGAGAGCAATTAACCGCTGGAACAGCTTGCCACCAGAAGTTGTGGGTGCTCCATCACTGGGGGCTTTTAAGAAGAGACTAGACAGTTGCTTGTTTGACATCATCCAGGGTCTCCTGCTTGAGCAGGGGGTTGGACTAGAAGACCTCCAAGGTCCCTTCCAGCTCTATTCTGATCGATCGAAGTCCTTTTTGACGGGAGTCGCATCCCTGGCCATTTTGAATGACATGCCACATACCTGCCTTCTCATAATTCCTTCTGCAGACATATTTTTCTTATGGGTCACTTCCTAGCTGTTTGGGGGGTGTGGGTGTTCCTTCCAGAATGTGGCTGCTGTTTGCTGCCTTTTCGCAATGCTGCAACAACTTTGCGTCCTTCATAGTAGCATCCCCACAGAGGGAAACTTTTAAGATTATTAAAAGGGGATCTGTCGAAACGATTGGGTTTTTGATATGCTCTCATGACCAGCCCATCCCTTGGCCGCCACGCACTGGGCTCTTGACTGTTCCCAAGAGCTCCACAAACAGATTTGCTCAGTGAGATAACTGCGAGTAGAAACGAGAGCATGCTGTTGGTTTAACATTTATTCATTGCGACGCTGGAAAGCGGCCAGGCCAGGCTGTGGCTGAAGGCATCTCTCTCTCTCTCTTCCTCTTTGTCCAAAACTTTCCCACCAAAGACAAGAGCTCGCTTTATCCTTCACGAAATAGCACTTAAATCCCATCGAAATTGCAAAAGGATTCAAATCATAGCTGACGTTCCATCCGTTTAATTTGACCAGGATATCCAGCCGTAAAAGAAGCCACCAAAAAATGATTCTTTCATGCAGCATTTTAGAATGTTTAAATCTTTGACATTTCCTTACATTTGAGTGTAAAGAGGTATTGCTGTCCATATCACAGATGAAATTCAAAGAATAAGGGGGAGGGAGGGATCAGTAGCTTGTCACCCAGCTAGCTCTGGTTCCAATATCTCAGGGGCTGCCCCAAAGAAGAGGGAGTCAAGCTATTCTCCAAAGCACCTGAGGGCAGAACAAGAAGCAATGGGTGGAAACTAATCAAGGAGAGAAGCAACCTAGAACTGAGGAGAGATTTCCTGACAGTGAGAACCATTAATCAGTGGAACAACTTGCCTCCAGAAGTTGTGAATGCTCCAACACTGGAAGTCTTTAAGAAGATGTTGGATATCCATTTGTCTGAAATGGTATAGGATCTCCTGCCTAAGCAGGGGGTTAGATTAGAAGACCTCCAAGATCCCTTCCAGCTCTTCTGTTCTGTTCTGTTCTACTCTATTCTACTCTATTCTATTCTTGTTGACTTTTCGCTTTTCATCTAAAGATGAGGTCAGATTGCAGATTTATCTCTCAGTTCTGGGCAATGCAAGCTCAGAGCTGATTCTAAAGACGAGGCTGTGAATTTAAAAGTCTGCGGGAAGCCTGTGAGTAAATGCTGAGTATTAAAAACACCTATGAGAGAGTATTTCGTACGGGCGTAGATGTAACCCAAGCGACTCTTTAATTCTGCACCAAGTATTTGTTTTCTCTTTGCAAAACGTTTCCTAAGGTTTCAGTCCAGCTTTAGCGGAGCGTTTTCCTTGTAAGGAACAGCAGCTGCTTTAATAAATGCACACCCGGTCATACTTTGTTCAGATCTCCAAATTGAGAATTAGGTTTAGACTTGCAGTACTGAGCAGATTTAGTGCCATGAAAAAAATAGAGATTTCCCCACCCCACCCGGTCATTTAGTGATTTTTTTTTTTTTAAGATTCAGGTAGCCCATCAAGCACTTTAGCTCTCTCTTTACGCCTCTTATCTTTCAGCATGCCGACTCAGGCCTATGCCGAGGACAGAAGTCAGGACCCATAATGCCCAGGCCCTGAGAGTCCGCAGCCCACACTGGAGAAGGGAGCCTGGCATGCAGGAATGGTCTGAAAACCTCCTCAGATCCACCTGCACCGTCTTGAGCCCGAGGACCAGCCACTTCAGTTGTGCTATTGTTGCCAGAGGTGCTCGCAAGCCTCTATTCTCACAACCCTCCTTCCTCGGGAGGATTTTCGTAGCCGCTCTCCGATCCTCGCAGTCCTTCGGTGATGAATAAGAGGGCGTTGCAACCTGGGTCTCGAAGTCCTAAGGAACCCATGAGAGTTTTGGTTTTTTTTAAAGACAAGGATCCACCAAGGATCCACCTTTTCTCCTAAATTCCAGCTCTTCAACAGTGTAGCCCGAAGGAAGCAATTCAGATACGCATTCGCTGTGTCAGGATCCGTTGAGCTCATAAATGCTGCGTAGAGAATACTTAAAAAAAGATCTCATAGGAAACTGGATTTGGTATACTGGCCTTTTTTTGTGAGAGCAATTAACCAGTGGAACAGAAGTTGCCTCCAGGAGTTGTGGAGTCTCCATCACTGGGGGGTTTTAAGGAGAGATTGGGCAGCCCTTTGTCTGAAGCGGTTTAGGGTCTCTTGCTTGAGCAGGAGGCTAGACTAGGAGACCTCCAGGGCCCCTTCCAACTCCTCTTCTGTTCTGTTCTGTTCTATTCTGTTCATCACTGGAGGTTTTTAAGAAGAGAGTGGACAGTCAATTGCCTGAAATGGTATAGGCTGGAGCAGGAGGCTGGACTAGAAGACCTCCAAGGCCCCATCCAAACCTGTTACTCTATGTTCTATGTATCATATGTAACTTTGCTTAGTTTACAAACCGATTCACATCCAGGAGGAGCATCGGAAATCCAAAACATTGACTGACCCGTTTTAAAAATGACAGCCGGGGAAGGACCCTACTCTCAACCCAAATCGTGCCTCTCTTTCCCTTAATTCTGTTTATGTCACAGACGACATCTGCCTGGATCGGGTGTTGAGCATGGTAGCTGTTTCCTTAACTGAGTTTGCAAGATGATGTATGCACAAGAGGAAAACCTCCCGACTTCTCTGCCTTCTAATATCAATAGCGCCTATTGAATTTTCCCCAGCGTTGCTGCAGTTTTATTCTATTTCCTAGGGCATCTAACATAGATCAGGCAGGTAACAATATTCGAGAATCGTATTATGGTTGCATTTTTCCATAAGTAATTGTCGGATTCCTCGCCTATATAAATGCAACTGACCTTCGGGGTGAAGCTGTTATTTTCCTCCGTGATTAAAGCAGACCCCTAGTACCGTGTCACGCTTTACACGTTCGTATAAAAACCTGGAGAATGGGCCGAAACCCCGCACTTTCTCTGTTAGCAAGAAGCAGGAGGGAGCAGAGTCTACTCAGGGCGAAGCTAAACCTCGGACTGCTCGGTACTGTCCGAAATGACCGATTTCAGTGTCGCGTGGCAAAGGCGGTTTAGCATGGAGACCTTGGTCTTTTGTTCGATGTACAGCTTCAGTTTGTCCCTGAAAGTCTCCCCCAGGAAGCTGTAGATGAGCGGGTTCAAGCAGCTGTTGGAGAAGGCGGCCAGGTTGACGATGTGCCCCGTTAAGGGATAGTCATGCCTGAAAGAGCGGCCCCTGGACGAGGGCTCCTCGGTCTTCTGCAGAAGCTGCACGCTGATGAACACGTTTTCCGGCAGCCAGCAAATGAAGAAGACCAGCACCACCACGAAAATCATGCGCAGGGCTTTCTGCCGGCGAAGGCGCAGGCTCCGGTGCTTGTGGGCGCTGATCAGCACGCGGGCGATCAAGGAGTAGCAGAGGCCGATGATGGCGAACGGGATGATAAACCCCACCGTGATTTCCAACCACTGGATTTCCGCCACGTCGGCGAAGCAGAAGTGCACCTCCCCCGAGTGCTGCAAGTGGACGGCGGTGAAGGGCACCAGGGCGGCCGAAATGGAGCCCAGCCAGATGAGGCCGCAGCTGAGCCTGGCGTGCTCCATAGTGCGGAAGAGGTTGGACTTCATGACCTTGGCCAGGGCCATGTACCTGTCGAAGCTCATCCAGGTGAGGAAGAAGATGCTGCTGTACATGTTGATCTGCAGGAAGAGCGACATGAAGGTGCAGATGGCGGTGATGTCGTAGTACTTCTCGTCCAGGTTAAACACCTCGATGAGGGAGTCCACCACCAGGATCAGGTCGGCCGCCGCCAGGTTGATGAAGTAGAGGTCCGGGATGGTCATCTTCTCACGGAAGCTGATGTTGACCACCAGGATGAGGATGTTCCCCACGAAGCCGATGGGGAAGAGGAATATCGTGTAGAGGCACGATAAGAAGAGGCCGATCACGTACTGCTGGTGCTCGGATCTGTCCACCAGGTTGAGGGCCCGCGTCTCGTTGCAAAAACGGGATCCGTTGAGTTCAAAGTAGGTGCCGTTACACAGCGCCGGAGAGGCGGTCCCCGCGTAAATTTCCGCGGTGTGATTCTCCGCGAAGTACGTAAACCTGGACTTCTGTGCCAGGCTGTTCAGCTGAGCCGTAGTTGTTGCAAAGAGGTCTGTGGAGATCATGACGGTCGCCTCCGGAGGCCGAATCAGTTAGAATATTCGGAACTCGAACATGGGGAGATGATGCTAGTCCTCAGTAGGATGAGTGCCTGTGGATTCATGCTGCGTCGCTAAGGAACTTTCGAGTGGCCACAGAGGCGGTTTTGGGCAGGCGTTTTGCGTTTTGCCTCCCTCGAAGGCCGGCTGGCGGTTTGAAAGATGCAGATCCATCTAGGACCGGCTCTCCCTGCTCGGCACGCCGTGAACGCTCGACCTGTAAGGCACGAAAAGAAAATTAATCTGCTTCCTGCAAAATTGGAAGCATCCAGCGAGCGTCTAGCAACACCAAGGAACGGCTTCGGCCTCGGCTGCATGTAAACTCCCGTCTATTGTCTTTGGGGGTTTCGTGAGAGGATTGGCACAGGCTGGGGACGTGCCCGCAGTTAAGTGCAGAGAGCACTAAACAAACAAGCGTCCTCTTGACAGCTGAGATCCATTTAGTGGCGGGGAGAAAAAGTGCCTCGCTTTTGCAAGGAAAGGAATAAAAATCAGAAAGGGAGCAGATTCGAGGAGAAGCAAGAGTTGCTTTGAGTTGCTGAATTGAGTACTTTCTTCTTATCGATAACTGTTAACAGCCCGTATTATTATATTATACTTTATTCATGAAACATGAAACTCAGCCAACTGAACGTTTAAAAATGTGTCACAAATACCCTTGACTGGGGCTAATGGTTGATACGGTTTGCTGCCAGCATCCTGGGTATCAACCAAGGACCTTCTTAGAATGCAAGATGTTCCGAGTAGCGCAGTTTTTTGCAGTTCCGCTGGTGTTATTGTAGGAAGCTGCTATATTATTATTATTATTATTATTATTATTATTATTATTATTATTATTATTATTATTATTATTATTATTATTATTGAGTGGTTCATCTTTGGTGAGATTCACAACCTTTGGGGCTGGTTGGTAGCTCAACAGCTCGAGTCCTAACCAAGGACCTAGGAACTGTCAAGGTAACGTCGGAGGATAGAAGCTGTTCCAAGCAGGGTGGTTGTCGTTGTTATTCAGCCTGTGGCTGAAAAAGGGTGTAAACCTTTACAGACTAGAGGGAGAGGGGAAAAAAGATTTTCCTGGGGTTTTTTTTTTAACTCCCCCTTTTTAAAAAAAAAAAAAATAGAATCTGTCTAATTGGGGCACATTTCTAATTGTGATTGCCTGAAATCTATCTAAGAATGGAAGGCTTCCGAAAAATGCGCCTTTAAGTAGCTGCTGTTCCTGTTAAAACCTCTCCCTCGTTTACCCTTCTTCTGAAAAATTGAAATATATTAATGAAAGAGAACTGATGTTTTCAGCCACGGTATGCAGAGAAACCGGGCAGCAAATTTTGTCAGGGAAAACGGCATTTCAAAGGAAGAAAATATTGTTTTACTTGGTCGATTCTATTTGTCCTAGACTTGTCCAAGCTACGGCTTGATCCCAGTTTAATTAAATACTGCTAGAACTCATTCATTGGGCTGCCTACCATGTTCCTTCGAAGTTAATAGATGGCTTGTGCTTCTAATGCCTTGCTCATGAGTTATAAGTCAATTCTTATCCTTTTTATGCGGTTTGCATGCAGAAAGTAAGCATCCTCATGGGTTTGGTTCTTTTTTTTCCCGAGAACACAAAAAAACAACTTTCTTAGTTAAACACTGTAATGTCTGGATTACTGAGGAGCTGTCGCTGACTCACTTTTTATAATTAAAACATCCTTTTCAAAGTGTGAAAAGCCTTATAAAAGTTTGACAGAAGATTGACGCATCACACATCTGTATTTTAACCTGCTTTTTTTTTTTTTTAAAGAAAGCCTCATTCCAGAAAGTGTACAATAAATCCTTTTTTATAAACAACCATAAAGTACACTGAAGTGCATGGTGGATTTTGGTTTTTTTCAAAAAAGAAAAAAGGACTTGAAATAATGCTGCTTTGGTGACATTCCCTTTGTGCACAAGATGTGCCAAGAAAACCTACAGTATTTCAGTAACATTCCTTTTTTCCAGCAGTCCTCAGGTTCATTTATTTTTGCATTTATTGTACACAGCTGGGCATCCATAAATATTAGCTGATTTCCTTCCAACTACCGGTAGGCTGGTTTATATTTAAGGGCAGCATCTCTACAGTCCGGTAATTGAAATTAATTCTAGTCAGATGATGCCGGCGTATACAGAGGTATGGTTCAGCTGGAAATGGGATTACATCTTTTTTTTTTTAAGTGCTTCAAAAGTGCTAAAATTGTTCCTGGCAACAGATTAATAGCTGACATCAAATTGCACCAATTAAAAAAAAAAAGGTTATATACTGTCTTGTTTCTGCCTTTCGTCTCTGATTTTTTTTTTAAACTAGTTGAAACTTAACTCAGTTTCTGCTGACTAGTTTCCCCCCCCCCCCTCTTCTCACCAGTTAAACGGGTTCATCTGATATTTTTTTATCCTCCTTTCAAGAATTGTGTGGCCCTTCTCCCTGTTGCTTTTCCTTTCCCCCCCTTCGGACGCCTATTTAAATGCAAAGAGAAAAGCCAGATGCCACTGAACCGGCTCTGCTCACTTAAGTCAGCTTCGCTTCGAGAACTTCACTGCAAGTATCTTTGCAAACCTGAGCACCAAAAGAGACGGGAGGGAGGGGAAAAAACGAGAGACGGAGGAGAAGGCCCAAATTAGCAAGTCAAATTAAAATCACCTTACCTTTCTTCCTTCACCCGGTTTCTCTTCTGGATCGCTGGCACAATTCTGTCCATTTGAAATGCGTCCTCAGGTGTCCTTTTTCAACCTGGCCAGTTTCAAAAAAAAAAGGCAACCCAAATCCACCCCCTTCTAAATCCTGGCGCCGCAGGTGGAAAGTGAGTTTCTCCGTCTGGGGAGGAAGCTGGTCGACAGAGGCATGGCCTCTCCCCACCTCCCACCTGGTGGTTGCTCAGCCAGAATCGATCTGCCGGCTGTGGGAAAAAGAGGGTTGAGCAGCTGGACTGAATTCAGCTTTCTGAATGGAATGACAGCCAAGTGCACAAGGCCACCGGCTCAGCGCACAGATCTCTCTCTCTCGCATGCGCTCCCTCTGGAGAAAAGGATGCTCCGTTATTACTGTGCCATGTCAGTCTCTCTCTCTCTCTCTCTCCCTCTCTGCCTCTCTCCTCCTCCTCCTCCTCCTCCTCCAGCTCAGCAATTTGTCTTTCTCGAGAAGGCAGATGCAAAGTTTTAGGCACGGGTGGTCGTCTCATCAGGACCCCTTTCATTAAGACCCAACCTTAGAAGTAAGGATAACTTTTTCTGACAGTTGAGGACAGTTCATCACATATGCATTTAAATTGTGTGTGTAGTCTGTGAGTAAGTTCTGGGTATTAAAAGGAGTATGAAAGTATTGAGGGGCTCCTACAAGGATGGTAGAATAGAGTAGAATAAACAGAGTTGAAAGGGACCTTGGAGGTCTTCTAGTCCAACCCCTGCCTAGGCAGGATACCCTACAGCACTTCAGACAAATGGCTATCCGACATCTTCTTTTAAAAGTCCAGTGTTGGAGCATTCACAACTTCTGGAGGCAAGTTGTTCCACTGGTTAATTGTTGGTTAGTTTCCACCTATTGCTTCTTGCCCTGCCTTCAGGTGCACCCTTGGATGGTTGATGCAGATTTCAGAGAAGTAGCCAGAGGTACAGGAAATGTCATCTTTTGTTGACCGAGAACGATGAAAGCTCACACATTACATTTATTTGTCTTTTAAGGCACCTCTCGAGTGTTTATTCTGATTAAAACCCTGTATATTTTCCGTTCTGCGTGTCCATTATGGGGGGAAGCTGAGTGCCCTCCATTCTCCGGTGTGGAGGTCCCTGCTTTTTTGGAAATCCTTTCCGTGCTCATCGGCCAGCCACCCAATACTTCCCTCTGACAGCTCCCTCCTTTTCATAACATTCTGGGCCGATGCTGTCAGGCTCCGTCTTGGCAGGTCGCATCTTAACTTCTCTCCTACTTGAACGGTGGCCACATCCAAAATATCTTGGCTTGCGGCACGTTGCGGAAGAAAAATTAGTAATGGAAAAGGCCTGGCTCTCGGCACAGCTTGCACTGTTAGCTTTTTATTCTCCTTGAGGTTCGCGTGAAGTTCTTACAAAACCATCCTTTACGGCAGGGCTCTCCTAGTTTGGCCACTTTAAGCCGGGAGGACTTCAACACCCAGAATTCCCCAGCCAATTCCCCAGCCAACAGCCAGTCGGCTGGGGAATTCTGGGAGTTGAAGTCCTCCCGGCTTAAAGTGGCCAAGCTGGGAGAGCCCTGTTTTAGGAAGTTTTAAATTGGGTATTTTAAATTTGGTTTTAGTACAGGATAGGATTGTTTAATATTTATTTTAAATTATATATTTATCTTTGTATTTGTATGTTTTTAAATTTCCTGTACGCCGCCCTGGGTCCTCTGTGGAGAAGGGCGGGATATAAATTTAAATAAAAATTAAAAAAAAATAAAAAATTACAATTTTCATACCTCTTTCATGCGTGTTGTTAATTCCTGACTCTGCCATTCCCCCCCCCTCTAAAAGTTACAGCAGTCCTTGACTTACAGCTGTTTTTTTAGTGACTGAAGTTACAACAGCGCTAAGAAAAGTGACTTATGACCAGTTTCACAGTTATGACCATTCCAGCATCTCTGGCAACATGTGATCAAAGTCCACACGCTTCTATCTTTTTTTTTTTTAATTACATTTATACCCCGCCCTTCTCCAAACGGACCCAGTTGATGGTTGCAGTGTCCCGAGGTCACGTCCTCCTCCTTTTGCGACCTTCTGACAATGGAGACGCCAGGGTCCGCTTAACAACTGTGTCGCTAACTTAACAGCTGCAGTGATTCACTTAACAGCCGTGGCAAAGCAGGTCATAAAATGGGGTGGAACTCAGTTAACCGTCTCCGCAATGGAAAATTTTGTGGTCATAAGTGGAGGGCTTCCTTTTTCAATTGATTAATTTTACTTTCTAATAAAATCCTTTAAGAGGACAAAAATCATTGCATATTGAAGGTAGGAAGGACGTTGTTTTGGGTTAGGAAGTAAAATTTCCCCATGCTTTTTTTTTTGTTAAAAAAAATCAGTGTACATTTGAGGTGGCTTTATAATATAAGATGACATCTATTTGGGAGGAGTGATGGGCAGAGAACCCGATAGCCTGCTTGCTTTGCTGATCTCCAGGCCCATGGAAATGGAAGCCCTGGTATTGATGGTCCAGACGTTTGCAGGGAAAATGGGATATTAAAAGGCCAGAGGCTCCAGGTAGGGGGCTAATGTGGGATCAGTGCTCTATCGCTGTACTTAGTCTAGTCATTCTCACTCAGGGCACTTTTGCGATGGGGGATTTTTTCCTCCCATTTGGCTTATAGGTTGGTATCATTGCATTGCCTTAATTGCCCCAGGAGGAAAAATAGACTGCGTGTTTAAATTGTTGTTGCTGTTTCTTCTTCTTCCTCCTCCACTACTACTACTACTACTACTACTACTACTATTACTACTACTTCTCCTCCCCCTCCCCCCCTCCCCCTTGTCCTTTCTCCTCCTCCTCTTCTTTCTTCTTCTCTTCCTCCTCCTCCTTCTCCCCCTTTCCCCCCTCCCTCATCCTTTCTCTTCCTTCTTCTCTTTCTCCTTCTTCTCCATCTTCCTCTCCCCCCCCCCTCCTCCTCCTCACAGGAAACAAATATTAAGGCACCAAGAAATTTCTAACATCCTGTTTGTACTTGCTAGAAAAATGATTTGGGTGTGCGTGAGAGAGAGAGAGAGAGAGAGAGAGAGAGAGAGAGACCAAAATCGTGTCGCATTGCCATGCACAGAAAACCCCCTTGTCTACAACTGTTTTGCAAGGAAGTGCAAAGCAGAAGTCAGCCAGGAGCTTAATTCTAAATGGGATCCGAGGGTAGCAAAAGAGTATTAATTCCTGCCCTGTTAATTTTTCTTTTTAATCTTTATTTTACATATCTCAGACATTCTAAGCAGGGAACAACCCCTTGCCTATCGTACCTTCGCCATGCCTGCCCTTGCTGGTTGCCTGAATAATCGTGACGTCTCCGAAGGAGAGGAAAAGATTTTGCTAATTGAACAAACTATAATTATCCACATGGGCTTTAAGCCGCCCAGGTCCCCTCCTGGCCTGCTCACTTACTACTCCACAGAGCTGAGATTGTCCCGTGTGGGAGATGGGGCAGATTTTTTGCATTTATTCGGAGAGCCTTGTTGGGTGGGACCCAGGAAAGAGTGGGCGGAAAAGCCAACACTTCAAGAAACCATGGTCCCACAAAGAGCCCCACTCAGGCCAGGAGTTTAAAGGCTCCCTTCTGACTCCCCCCCCCCCGTCTCCCTTTTGCAACCAAAATTCAGGTTTTATTTTACTTTTTTCATGGGGAGGAGAGAACAGTTTGTGCGTGTGTGTGTGTGTCAGAGATGGGTTCCTACGGGTTCGGCTGAATAGGTAGCAACTCGGCCAGACACTTGACCGAACTGGTTCTATCCTCAGCAGCACCATCTCGATTTTCTGTTCTGCAGATGTGCAGAACAATCTTAATTAAAAAAATGTAATTCTCCTCCTTTTTTAAATGTGCGCATGCACAGACCTTTTTCAGTGCAAATGTGCATGCACATGGACCGCGTGTCTGGCATGCACGCAAACATGCACAAAATTTTTCGGGCACCAAAACGGTCGTAATGCTAGCAGGAACCCACCCCTGGTGTGTGTGGGTGTGTGGGTGTATGTTTTGTAATAATACACAGATCAGCACTAAAGGCTGTGTCAACCACAGTCTAAACCAGTGTTTCTCAACCTTGGCGACTTGAAGTCCTGTGCACAGCTGGCTGGGGAATTCTGGGAGTTGAAGTCCACAGGACTTCAAGTCGCCAAGGTTGAGAAACAGTGGTCTAGACCAGGGGTCTCCAACCTTTGCAACTTTAAGTCTGAAGGACTTCAGCTCCCAGACTTCTCCAGCCAGAAGTCTGGGAGCTGAAGTCCTTCAGACTTAAAGTTGCAAAGGTTGGAGACCCCTGGTCTAGACTATTTTTTTATGGTACATAGTGAAGCACGAGAGGAAAACCTAGAAGACAGTGGTTATTTGCAATAAATAATTTTGTTTTTAAAAGAATGGCTTTGAATCCCTTTATTCTGTGGCTAAATTTTCAGCTGCGTACATTTATTCATTCATTTATTTATTTATTCATATTTTTATACCGCCCTCTCTCTCCAACAGGGGACTCATGCCAGCTGGGGAATTCTGGGAGTTGCAGTCCACGATAGCATTTAGACTTACGTACCGCTTCCCAGCCCTCTCGAAGCGGCTTACAGAGTGAGCCTGTTGCCCCCCAGCAATCTGGGTCCATGAGGCTTAAGGTTGTGCAGTTTGGAAGGTTATCCCTGGGATCACTGATTTGCCCTTATCCTCTTTGGGGTTTTCTAGCCATCAATCCTGGCGTCTTCTCTGTTTCCATCCATTTTTTCTTTAACGATCGTAAGTGCCATCAAGAGGTCCCAGTTCTTGCATTGCCCCTCATCCTTTTTCAGAAGCTCATGTCATTTTATGGTTTTCCCCAGTTGCCATGGATGGCTGTGAAGGTTGGACCACAAGGAAGGCTGAGCGCCAAAGAATGGAGGCCTTTGGACTCTGGGGCTGGAGAAGAAGACTCCTGCATTGAGTCCCTTGGACTGCAAGGCTATCCAAGCGGTCAGTCCTGGAGGAGATCCACCCTGGCTGCTCTTTAGAAGGCCAGATCCTGAAGAGGAAACTCAAAGGCTTTGGCCACCTGATGAGAAGGAAGAAGGACTCCCTGGAGAAGAGCCTCATGCTAGGAATGATGGAGGGCAAAAGAAGAAGAAGGGGACAGCAGAGAAGGAGGGGTTGGACGGAGTCATTGAAGAAGCCGGCTTGAGCTTCAATGGACTTTGGGGGATGGTAGAGGACAGGAAGGACTGGAGGAACGTTGTCCATGGAGTCGCGATGGGTCAGACATGTCTTTGCAACTAACAACATGTCATTTTAGCACGGTCTTCATCCCATCAGTTGAGCGTCTGGCCAGAATTTAGCAAATCCACCTGAGTTTGTTCTCATCCCCGAGAAGGGAATTTCTGAGCCGGAGAGCGGCTATTTCTTTGCCAAAGCGAGCTGCTTCCCCTTCTCGGTCTGCAAACAAGATTCTTCCTTTGCCGTTGACATCGCAATCCACATTTCCTGGTCGTCAGGCTCTTCGCCTTGTGCCGGCAATCGATGGTGTCCTTTTGTGGTGTGTAGTTAAGTTTTAGCTTCTCCCCCCTCACCCCCCCCCCCCAATGCTCTCTACTTCAAACATCACCTAAGCTGCAAAACCTTTTAGAAGGTAGCCGGATTTTCTGCCCGTTCAGATTTCAAAAGCTAGATGCTGGCTTAGACTTACTTCCAAATAGTCCTCGACTTACGACAGCAGTTGAGCCCAGGATTTATGTGGCCGAGCGAGACATTTGTTCATGGAGCTTTGTCCCATTTTACGACTTTGTCCCATTTTACGACCTTCCTTGCCACGGTGGTTAAGTGAATAGCTGCAGTTGTTCAGCTAGTCACACAGCTGTTAAGTGAATCACTGCAGTTTTTTAATTAGTCACACGGTTGTTAAGTGAATCTGGCTTCCCCATTAGGCTTTTCTGGTCAGAAGGTTGCAAAAGGAGGATCGTTTGACCCCCCCGAGATGCGGCCACCGTCATAAATATGGACCCATTGCCACGCCTTTTGATCATGTGACCGTCGGCACTCTGCAGTCGTCGTAAATGTGAAAAGCGATCCTAAATAACTCTTTTTGGTGCCATTTGCAACTTTTTTGAACAGTCACTAAACGAATTTTTGTAAATCTACCTGCATTTTACTTATTTTGGGGGGGGAAAGGATCGCTTCTCGGCCTTTTGGCTAAGATCAAGTGTGTAATGATCCATGCTCGCCCAATAAAGGCTGTTTTTAAGGGGTTAGGGCAGGGGTCTGCAAAGTTGGCTTTTTTAAGACGGGTGGACTTCAACTCCCAGAATTCCCCAGCCAGCCTGCAGGGGTTAGAGGAATCTCCTGGCGGTTGACCCTTCTCAATCGCAAGATTTTTAAAAGATGGGGATAGCCACTTTTGGGGGCTCCCCTTTTTTCTTTCTGAGGCTCTTTCGTTACGCTTATCCTTATTTCCTCCCACTGGTCCTGGGAAAATAAAAACCCTTCTGTAAACTTCAAAAACTCACCTTCCCCCCCAAAAAAATCCCGATTACCCAGAAATGAAACAAAGGCAAGTTTTTTTCCTTTTCTTCCAAAGTCCTGTTGGTTGACATAATTGCCCGGCCTCCCGTCCATCGATCAGGCCTACAGAAACAAAACACCTGCCTGTCATGAAACCCAGAGAGAGTGATGGGAATGCTGGTCCTCTCCAATGCCCCCTTGAGAAAAAACACCCGTATTTTTCCCGCAGCTGCCAAATCAGGAAAACGTTTCTTTCTGGGGGTTTTTTGGGTAGACGTCAGCTGATGCGCAGCTCTGCGAGTCTCCGTATCTTGGACAATGGTGTCAGCGCATTTCGGAAAGTCCGGTTGGGTTCTCTTGAATCTCCAGGGCTCGGTTGCCATCCCGCCTCCTCCTACAACGCCTGGCGAGATTCTTAAGCGTGTTCAGCAGAGCGGCCCTGTAGGGGCGACGCAGGAAGAGGAGAATCGCCAAAGCCGCGCAGCTTTCGCAGAACACAACCACCTCTGAGATATTCATGAGCAGCTCGTTCCGAACGGACCCCGCCTCTCCTTTGATCTTCAGGCCGGTCCTGGTCAGGATCAGGGCGTTATAAAACAGGCGGCATGACAACATGCTCGCCGCCATGGCCAAAACTACCCACAGGGGCCGGCTGTTTGTTTTGGAGGAATATCGACCCGTTGTCGTTTTCACCAATGCTAGGATAGAGAACAGGACCTCGGCCAGCGACGGAGCGCAGAAGCCCAGGGCGAATTTGATGATCTCGTATTCGGGCCAGGCAAACAAGGGGTCCAGCTGGCAGTCCGTTTCGTCCTGGTAGCGTTCGATGCCCAGAAGCGCGCTCAGCATCAGGGCGGCGCAAAAAGCGCACATGAGCACAAAACCGACACACAGCGCTGGGCTTCGGTGCGCCTTGACGATTAGAGCGTTTTGGGGCGGGTGCCTGCTGAGGAAAAGGCTCAGGATTGTTAAGAGGAGAAGGAACTGAGAGGAGAAGTAACCCAAGTTGAAGAAGAATGACAGCGCTCCACAGGCGAGGTAGGACACTTGGAGATAAGCCGGCCGCACGGCGATGGTGAGCGAGAGAAGGATGACGAAGAGGTTGACGACCGTCTGGGAGAAAAACAAGATGTCTAATTTGTCCAGGACGTGACTTCGATAATTCTGGATGCAAATGCCCAGGATAACCAAGCCGGCTAATAATCCCGTCGGTACAAAGACCGCGATGTAGGCGTGCATGAACCTTGATATGACTTGTTGCGCGAATATAATCTCTTCGAAGTCGGTGGAGGGATCCTTGCTCAGGGTTGGGTACTTCATCCAGGTCATGTTATGCGGGAGCATTTTCAGGAGGGTGGTGTGCCCCGTGGGAGCTGGAAAGGAGGAGAAGAAGATATCTTTAAGTCACAATAAACCAGGGAAGTTTTACGCAAAGGTCTCTACCACGGGAAGGAAAATTGTCCAATATATTTCTGAAGAAGACAGTAAAGTTATTGTCAACATTCAATGCAGAAAATCCAAACAAGCCTGGAGGGGGGAACACAGCCTTAAATCCTATACCTGTACTCAAATTGTTTTTGCTTTGCACAGGTCGTTTTCAGAAAGTGAGGGGAGCCGAATGTCAACTTATAAAGTTACCATGGTGAGAAACATTCCACGCATACCTTCGGCTAGAGCCGCATCTCAGATTAGTACAGCAGGCTTGTGAGGCATGCACCTAGTTGGTGAATGTGATTTATGACACAGACTGAGGGAAAGGAGGAAACGGGAGTAAAGTTCAGCCATAATCAAAATGAGTTCAAATCTGACTGCAATGGGGTATTGCCAAAATGGTGTTCCTAATAAATGACTGGATTTCTTTTGAAACGTGGCTCTTCCCTGCTGACTGTCGGTGTTTCAGAATAATAGTCAAAATATATACCTACAAATTTGCAATAAGAGAATTTTAGCGTCACTTTGAGATCCTTACGGTTTTAAATACCACCCAGGCCTCATCACAGAGCTATTCGTACTTTTCTTTTAAAGGTAATTTAGCTTTTATCTGGTTGTGCTCTTAGTTGCTAAGGTGCACGTGCGAATGTACCCCTGATAGCGGTTATAAATTCCAAAAGTTAAGGGTTTCTTTAGGCGAAACTGGCAAAAAAATAATAATAAGCGTAATGGCTCAATCAAATGCTCCCATCCCGATTTCGTTGCCCTGGAAAAAGCATCGCATTTCCTTTTAAGCAGATAAAAACACGAAAGGATGGAGTCGCATTTCCCTCCCCCTCCCCTGCAGCGAACGACCGCAATTAATGCACCCTGCCTCATTGCATAAGCCCCCTCAAAGTGGCACGTGTCCGTTATGCGAAAAGTGGCATTCTTCCTTCCTTCCTTCGAAGAAAATGGGTTAGTTGCGATTTCTTTGTTTGCTTCTTTTGCAAATACGGCTTGTGCTGCGATAAGGACGGGCCTTTTGCATTGATTGCCATGTGGCGCTTTTCTGAAAAGCATATTTCACCCGTCAGCTCTTAACTGCCCAAGCTTTGGGCCAACTTTATTCATTTAAAAAAAAAAAAACTATTCTGAAAATCTGCCCATGGAGAGGTCACGTCTGCTGGCATGCTGCAATAGGCAGGCTGTTCTATCTGATACAGATTAGCAGAGTTTATTTATTTATTTATTTTATTACATTTATATCCCGCCCTTCTCCGCAAAGGACCCAGGGCGGTGCACAGGAGATTTAAAAAACATACAAAAAATAGAACATAAATAATTTAAAATTATTAAAGTTGAGAGGGACCTTGTAGGTCATCTAATCCAACCCCTCGCCCAAGCAGGAGGCCCTACACCATTTCTGACCGAGGGCAGTCCAGTCTCTTCTTGAAAGCCTCCAGGATGAAGCTCCCACAACTTCCGAAGGCAACTTCTGTTCCATGGGTTGATTGTTCTCACTGTCAGGAAATTCCTCCTTATTTCCAGGTTGAATCTCTCCTTGGTCAGTTTCCATCCATTGTTATTTATTTATTTATTTTATTTTATTAAATTTATACCCCGCCCTTCTCCTTGTTAGGACCTAGGGCGGTGCACAGGCATAATTTAAAAACACAAAATACAATAAATACCAATTAAAATATATTAAATTAATAAACCCGTGCTAAAACCCATATTAAAACCAATTACCAAATTATAAATTATTTTTCTTAAAAAGTCAGAAACGGGGGGGCTATCCTAGGCCGGCTTGTTGGAATAAATACGTCTTAAGACATTGGCGGAAGAGGCGGAGGTCCAAGATAGTACGAAGGTCGGGGGGTAGGTCGTTCCAGAGGGCCGGGCCCGCCACAGAGAAGGCCCTTCCCCTGGGTGTCGCCAACCGGCATTGCCCCACCGACGGCACCCGAAGAAGACCCTCTCTGTGGGAGCGGATCGGACGAAGGGATGTGTGGGGCAGGAGGCGGTCTCGTATATTCCTTGCCTGGCCTTCAGGTGCTTTGAAGAAGAGCTTGACCCCCTCCTCTCTGGGGCAGCCCCTCAAGTATTGGAAGACTGCTATCCTGTCTCCCCTGGTCCTTTTCGTCCCTAGACTAGCCAGGCCCAGTTCCTGCAATCGTTCTTTGTGTGTTTTAGCCTCCAGTGCCCTCATCATCCTGGTTGCTCTTCTCTGCACCCATTTTAGAGTCTCAACCTCTTTTTTATAGTGGGGGGACCAAAACTGGATGCAGATTTCTAGGTGTGGCCTTACTAAGGCTTTATAGAGTGATCTTAGTCCCTCCCTGGATCTTGATTGTATCCCTCCGTTAATGCAATTTAGGATTGTGTTGGCTTTTTTGGCTGCCGCTGCAGACAGCTGCCTCATCTGATAAGGCTCCAAGCAGCTCCCCAAAACCCCAAACCCAGGACAATGCAACATGCTTTATGCAACAGAAAGAAACCAAAAGCGCAAAGCAGACAAAAACCAGCGGTTCCTCAAAAAACAGAGGTTCTCCTTCGTGGTGAGCATGGTGTCTAGTTGAAGGAAAAGGAGGACCAGGGGAGGCATGAGAGCAGCCTTCCGATATCTCAGGGGTTGCCCCAAAGAAGAAGGAGTCAAACTATTCTCCAAAGCCCCTGAGGGCAGAACAAGAAGCAATGGGTGGAAATGAGAGAAGCAACCTGGAACTAAGGAGGAATTTCCTGACAGTGAGAACAATGAATCAGTGGAACAGAAGTTGCCTCCAGAAGTTGTGAATGCCCCAACTCTGGTGGTTTTTAAGAAGATGTTGGATAGCCATTTGTCTGAAGTGGTGTAGGGTTTCCTGCCTGTGCAGGGGGTTGGACTAGAAGACCTCCAAGGTCCCTTCCAACACGGTTAGTCAGAGTGTTCTCTGCGATGCCAGGCAAATTCTGTCTCCAAAAGGCTGAGAATGATTTATTGGTGTTTATCCCAAACGCTGAGATCAGAAGACCTAGTCATTTGGAACGGATGACTTCAAGCCTTGCAAATCACACGACTGCCTTCGGGGGCGATCGTTTTAGGAACCCACACTCGGCTGTTATTTTTTTTAGATTGTTCTTTTTCCTGTTTGGCTAAAGAAGATAAAAGTTGCGTTCACCCCAACCGCTTTGTGCCTAAATCTGTGGCTCTCCGACGATTATTACTTGGTGTCCTTTTAAGCACGCAGAGCAAGTGGGTTATGACTCTTAGCAGTAGATCAGGGGTGTCCAATTTTGGAAACTTTAAGGCTTGTGGACTTTAATTCCCAGAATTCCCCAGCCGGCATCGCGATGCCGGCTGGGAAATTCTGGGAGTTGAAGTCCACAGATTGGACACCCCTGTAGTAGATACTTGCTTAATTTTTCCTTTAGGGCCAGGAGTCTCAGAACCCCTAATAATTTAATTTAGGAAAGGCTATTTTTACGGAGATTAATTTAGAAACGGAGAACGAAAGAAAGTCTGCAATGTTGAGCTTGAGACCTGGGCTGAGTCTGATTCCTGCTTTCTGCCCCAAAATATCCACATTTCACTTTAATAAAAGTTTTATTTCTCTTTCTCTGTGGCTTCTTCGCCACTCAGGAAATACCCAACCCCCCTTTTTTTGTTACGCTTCACAAAATTATTCTAACGGACAGAGACAGAGGGAAAAAAGACTTTTTGCTTTTTTCACACCATTGCTGCCCAGATCTATCTATTTTGCAAATGTTGTTTTTCAACGTGTTGCAAAAAAAGGAGAAGGAGTCTGGATATCAAGCAGTTTTTTTTCTTGCACAAGACTTTTGGGGCAGCGCAACAGATAAGTAACAGGACCGTAATAAAGCTTTGATTTGAAACAAAGTCGGTAACTTACCGGCAAAGGAAAAAGCTGGGAAGATGCGACAGGCCGAGAGTCCCTTTTCTAGTGAGATTGAAAGATAACGGCTGTTCGGACGGCAAATAATTTCCACGGGGTTACTTCCTGTAGCTGGTGACGTTTTCAACTACCCAGCTGTAACGCTTACAGAAAACCCACAGTTCTTGGAGGAACAGGAGCTGCGTTTCACATAATCCAAACCATACACGTCGCCTCCATCGTGGCCGTCAAGGGCCCCGGCCACGTGACTTTAAAGTTGACTTAAGCCCAGGGATATTTTGGTGTTCCAAAACAGAAAAAGTAGTGTTTAGCTAATGTATTTCTGAGCGTCTGAGGCCATCCAGTGGCTCCTCTCTGGGGGGGGAAACACCCTTTCTGTGTATTCTCTGCTTCCCAATGTTTGAAATTCCATTTTCCAGGACCAGCCCTTGAAACGCTACAGTGGCTGGTCTTGAAGAACTGACTAAAGAAGGAATGAAATTTGGGCATAAGCAGGGAACATTCTACCACCTGTGGTGGACCTGCCCCAAGGTTAGAAAACATTGGCGTAAGATAAGAGGGTGGCTGGAAGGAGATAACTGAGCAGAGGGGAGAGTTGAAGCTGGAATTGTTCCTCCTGGGAATCTTTGATGGGGAAAACGGGAGAAAATAATTATAATACGTAATACTACACATATTAACCGCAAGGAGAATGAAGTGGGGGCTGCAGCTTCGGAGGCTTCTGAGCTGGCTCAAAAAATGGTTTATGGGCCCTTTTTGCAATTTTTGATTCATTCATTCTCTCTCTCTCTCTCCCCTTTCCCACTCTCTCCCTCCCTTACTCTCCCTTTCCCTCTGCCCCTCCCTCTCCCTCTCTGTCCCTTTCCCTCTTCCCCACTCTCTCTCCCTCTCTCCCATACAATAATAGTATTTCTGTGTTTTCTCTCTCTCTCTCTCCCTCCCTCCCTCTTTTTTTGCATAGAGCAATGATGGCTCGCATGCCCAAAGCTTGCATGCACATGCCCACACCCACAAAGCAATGCATGCACAACCCCCTCCCATGTACCTCGCCCCACTGTACATGCGTGCGCAACACCGCCAGACAACCCCCCCTCTCTGTGCCCCGTTTTGGGCCTAGCAGGCCTCCCTGAAGCCTCCTGGGACCCCAAAACCGGCTGACACAGGTGCAGTGGTGCTGAGCTGGGCGAGAGTTTGCATGCCCGCAGGGAGGGCTCCGCCATGCCACCTGTGGCACCCGTGCCACAGGTTCGCCACCACAGGCATAGAGGCTAGACCTAGTTTGCACAGACACGCCCGGGAAATCAGCCGAAGGGAGACAGGCTGAACTCTGCATGTGCCTGGATGGGGGTACACGGCTTCTGATCTCGGTGCAACCTTAAGAGAGCTTGTAACTCCTGCAGATTTACCCCTTAAGCTTTTTTTTTTCCCTTTAGTAAAACGTCTCCCATAAGCCCTGCTTTCCCTCCTCCCCTGTGCTCCCTCCCGTAAAAAGTGTCCTGCTCAGCAGTCTTTGCCCCCCCCTCCCCCCCGCCATGTGTTCCTGCTGGGAAATGAGCTTTTCTGCTTGTCTGAGCCGTCCTCAGCTAAGCTAGCCAGCTCAGCAAAGGCCAGCTAACTTTGGGGGTCAGAGCAGAATAAAGACAGCGGAGTTGCCTGGCGTGGCTTTCCCCCATCAACCACAAGGGGGCGCTTTGGGAGAAGGAACTAGAGCCTGAACTCTGAAAAGGCTTCAAAACCAGGAGGAAAACATGCAGAGTTTTTTCCCCCTCCTGGAAAGGCATAACAAATACGGTTCCCAACTTAGTTCTCCCTGCATCCGTTTCCTAACGTTTCCTCCGTTTCCTTGGCCGGAGGACAAGAATCTTCTGCAAGGCGCCCTGGAGTTCGGAATGACGGATCCCATCATCCCCAGCTTTGCATTACTTTGGATGATGGTTGCCGTGAGCCTCTGGGTCTCTTCTCTTCTCTTTTGTGAGCCAAATAGGAAGATTTATTTATTTTGTAGATAAACACAGTTTGTCTCTTTGCACGCCCAGGTAGAATCAGGAATTGTGGTTTGGTCAGGCTCCAGTTCATTAAAACGAAAATGATCCAGATCAACCTTGGCTTGAAGTTTTGGCTCCTGAGACGGAGTGACTCAGGAGAAAGCTTTCCGGAAATTGGATTCCGATAGGATGCTATCCCTCCCATCCCCCCCCCTTTCTCTCTGTGTGTGTGTGTGTGTGTGTGTTTGTGTGTGTGTGAACATCCGCTTTTGCAGGTGCTCTTCCAGGAATTGAATGCATAAGAGGGATTTGCGTTTTTTTTAGTCTGGCACTCAGGATATTCATACTCCATGAAACCCAATGCTATTCCACATGGAAATCTTGCAATAAGGTAAAGCTAAAGGTTCCCCTCACACATACGTGCTAGTCGTTCCCGACTCTAGGGGGCGGTGCTCCTCTCCGTTTCAAAGCCCAAGAGCCAGTGCTGTCCGAAGACGTCTCCGTGGTCTTGTGGCCGTCATGACTCAACGCCCGAAGGCGCACGGAACGCTCCTCCCTTCCCACCAAAGGGGGCTCCTATTTTTCTACTTGCATTTTTACGTGCTTTCGAACTGCTAGGTTGGCAGAAGCTGGGATAAGTCACGGGAGCTCCCTCTGTTACGCGGCGCTAGGGATTCGAACCGCTGAACTGCTGACTTTTCTGATCGATCAGCTCAGCGTCTTAGCCATCTCCACGTCCCTAATCTTGCAATACCAAAATCCTAATTTCCATCTGGAAACACAATTGTTGGATTTGTGGACAAATGGAGCCCAGGGTGTGCTGCTCCTGGAGGCCGACCTTGCCCGGCTGCAGTTTGAGTGTTTATCACCATTGTCGTCGCTATCTTTCTCCCCCCCCCCCTTCACCCCCCTAAGCTGGGAACAGGCTGACATTGGATCTTGCCCTGCCCTGGCCTTTTGTTTAGCTAGAGAGAAGGTCCCTCCTTGGAATGCAGCAAAACCTCCTGGGAGGAGCCCCGGCTGTCTGAGGCAACCACACCTGCGCGACACCTACTTTGCAAGGGGCCTGCGTGCTTCAACCTGCGTGATGGGGAGAATTCCCTTCCAGGGGAACCGACCCGGTCCTTCTGTCTGGTCTATGGAGAACCCCAATCGTTCAGTTCAGGGTTGTCGCAAAGTGGGGTTTTTTTCCCCACCCCCAGAAGGCAACTGGGGTGTTTTTCCTTGAAGAGGTTTCGCTTCTCACTCCAGAAGCTTCTTCAGTTCTAGCGGAAGAATCCTGAATGCCCCACCTTTCAATTCAGAACTGAAGAAGCTTCTGGGATGAGAAGCAAAACCTCTTCAAGGAAAAAAAAAACCCAAGGAAGTCCAGTTGCCTCTCGAAAAAGCCCCTTTGGGTTATTCTGTCTTGCAACCGAAGCCATCTTGAGGACATCCAGACTGATATTATTATCAATTATGATAGTGTTATCTATCCTGATCAGGGTAGATAATATTAGCCCTCTTCTTCTCTGTTCTTCTTTATACGTGGTCCTTGAGATACGGCCATTCATTTAGCGACTGTTGGAAGTTACAATGGGGTGGGGAAAAGTGACATTAATATTTTTCACAGAATCTTTGCAGCCTTCACATGGTCACATGGTCCAAATTTGGATGCCCGCCAACAGACTCAGGTTTGTGACGGCCACAGTGTCCTGGGGGGGAGGAGGAGGGGGTGTCACACAATCCCCCTTTGGGTGACCTTCTCAGAAAGCCAAAACAGTCGGTGAAGCCAGATTCACTTAACAGCCGTGTTACCCACTTAATAACCACGGTGATTCACTTAATGACAGTGGCAAGGCAGGTCGTAAAATGGGGCCAAACTCACTTTCTCGCTTAGGCACAGGAAATTTGGGCTCCGTTGCAGTCGTAACTCAAGGACTACTCGCACGTAAACCCAGAAAAGACCAAACGCTTGAAATGGTTAAATCGATGGGAATCATGACGAAGATCACTCCGAAGTAAACAATTGATCCGTTTATTGATTTGACGTTAAAAGGAGACCTACAAATCATAAAATCATTTTCAAAAAAAAATACTATTCTGACATAATACTGTTAATAATATCAGCCCCACCTGGGCTGAACCTCTGTTACGTAGAGCAGATACAGTACTTTTCATTGAGCTATTCTTCAACTGTGATAAAATCTGAATCTTAGGAAATAATTTAATAAATTCTTTTAAAGGTTCTTCTCTTTTTTTACATCAGTAGCCTGTTTCACGTGTTCAGTGAGCAATGCCAAAAACTTTTATTTACACAAATAGCTGGGACCTTTCAGAGGCTTAAGCAGAAAGTTGTGCCAAAAGTTCCTACGAGATTTCCTTCAAATTTCCTGTCTCCATTCTTCGATCACATTTGCCTTGTCTCTTCCTGGTTGTATTAAAATACTCTTTACTGGTTTCGCCCGAATCCTGGCCTGGAAAATATTCCTAATTCAGAGTTTACGAAAAGCGAATGCCGTTGCTTGCCAGTCAGTCGATGGCCTTTGAGATCTAAGAATAAACATGAGTGATTTGGGGAACGTTGTTTGGAAAGCAGCAAAGAGATAGTTAGATTCCATAGTGAATTGTTTGTTTCTTTTCTTCCCTCGAACACTGAGTCAGTTTTAATGGGGAAAGGCACGCCTCTTGAGATATTAGCCGTGAGTAAGATTTGAGAAGAAATATGTAAGTGTCGTGAACTGAAGTGGCTTCAGATACAGGATATTAGTAATGTGGAGATGGAATTGCATAAGGCATGAGCATTTGACTCCTGGTATGTTTGTTTTTCGTTTTGTTTTACAAAGCATCGAAATTGTCCTTTGAGCTAGGAATGCTTGGCTCGAGGAAGAGAAAGTCCCATCGCTGAATTTATTCTACCCAAAGTTAATGGCTGGTAAGAAATCTTGCGGGGAATCAAAGGTCCCAATGATTTAGTCTTGCCTAAAATAAGCCAAAGACATTGCCTGTCGGAAGAGAAAAGAGGAACTAGCTTTCTTCGGTCTGAAAATAAATAAAGGGAGACACAAACTCGAGAGGTTTCAAGGGACAAGAGAAGTAAGGGACTTTGTGAGTGGCAAGATGAATTAAGGAAGGCGCTGCGCCTGTTCGTTTTATGGGAATTATAGTATAGTTGTTTAGTTATAGAGAGGGGCGTGGCGGCTTAGTGGTTAAAGATGCTGAGCTTGTCAGCTGGAACGCCAACAGTCTGGGTTTGAGATCCGACAGGCAATGGGGTGAGCTCCTGTTCCTCGCCCCAGCTCCTGTGCACCTAGCAGTTTGAAAGCTAGTGCGAATAGACGAATAGGTACCATTTCGGTGGGACTGTAACAGCATTCCATGCGCCTTTCATGTCTAGTTCAGTTGAGTTTAGTTTACTTTATTGTCATTGCACATCGTGCAGCTAAGTTAAAGGCTGGCCACACAACCAAGGAAAATGTCTCCGGACAACACTGGTGGCCTTGGCTAAGAAACGGAGATCATCAACCGGGCTCTAAGACACGAAATCTTTACCTATTTACAGTTATAGTAGGGCATCTCGGAAAATAGTTTTCTAGCTTGCGTGATAAGACAGTGGTTCTTAAACTGGGGCAGTGACCCCCAAGGAGGTCATTTGGGCATATCCTGGGGGTACCTAGCTACTCTTTTTGTGGGTTTCATGATATGATGCTGGGACAAGAGGGAATTGGGTGAGGGAGTTTAAGAAGAGCGGTTAAATACCATCCCTCCCATTCCGGCTGGGGAATTCTGGGAGTTGAAATCTACAGATTGGACACCCCTGTAGTAAGCTAAGCCAAAGACTTCTTGCAGCCCAGCAGACATACGGGCTATTGTTTTCTTCCTTACCTGCGTAGGATTTTGGTAACTCCCTCCACTAAATTAGACTTTGTGGTAACTCCCTGGGCTAAATTAGTGTCTTAACTCCGATAACCTCCCAAATGCAGCCCTCAAGGCCTCCTGCAGAAGACTCAGCTATCTATTCTACAAGTCTACACCTCTGAGAAGCTGGCACTGTGCCCTCACCCAAAATGTCAGCTGGAGCAAATGGCAATTGCTACGAATGGGAAAAATGGGGAACCACTCCGCATCCTTTCCTCTTTCTCCCCAACTTGGTGGCCTCCAGTGAAGTTGAGACTTCAACTCTCATCCTCTCTTTCGGCCAAGGAACATGGAGAATGCGTTCCAATATTTGAGGGGCTTCCCCATAGAAGAAGGGGCTTATTCTCCAAAGCACCCCAGGGCAGGACAAGAAGCGACGGATGGACACTAAGCAAGGAGAGATGCAACTTAGATCTAAGGAGAAACTTCCTGATAGTGAAGACAATTAATCAGTGGAACGACCTGCCTCCAGAAGGTGTGGGTGCTCCATCGCTGGAGGTTTTCAAGAATGGACAGCCATTTATCTGGAATGGTACATACCTGAGCATGGGGTTGGACTGGAAGACCTCCAAGGTCCCTTCCAACTCTTCTGTTACGCCTAAGAGGCAGCCAGTTCAACTGAAAAGCAGATGCCCTGTGTTGTAGGCCACCTGAACACCTAGAGATGTTCCTCACCCTCTTTTTCCAGCTCTTGTTCTAGGGTGTGGTGAACTCCCAACCTCTTGGACAGCTTTTCTGGAGACAATGGGGTGGAGCAGACACAAAGCATTGTCCTTATGTGCGCGTAGGATGACGTAGGGCTTTTAGTAGCCTAGCTAGCATGAAGACTACTTCTTCATGCTAGCTTGTTGTTGGGTCCACCCAAAGGGACAGAAGAGACAGGGCACCACTGAGTCAGAGAGGGAACTGAGAAGAAGGACCAGGGGAGACATGATAGCAATGTTCCAATATCTCAGGGGTTGCCACAAAGAAGAGGGAGTCAAACTATTCTCCAACGCACCTGAAGGCAGAACAAGAAGCAATGGGTGGAAACTAATCAAGGAGAGAAGCAACTTAGAACCGAGGAGAAATTTCCTGACAGTTAGGACAATGAATCAGTGGAACAGAAGTTGCCTCCAGAAGTTGTGAATGCCCCAACACTGCAAGTCTTCAAGAAGATGTTGGATAGCCGTTTGTATGAAATGGTATAGGGCTTCCTGCCTAGGCAGGGGGTTGGACTGGATGACCTCCAAGATCCCTTCCAACTCTACTATTGCATTATTGAATATTTGTGAGTGATTCAGGAGTTGCCTTTTTTTTTTTTAACCCAACTGAGTTTTTCCTTGGCACCTTCAGGCTTGACTTCATCTTAAACTGTCTTTCATTTTACTAGACATAGCAACGTCCTACAGCTTCAGCAAAATTACACCCTTATGATTGATTGAAATGCTTTTATGGGTGTAAAGTAAAGAAAACGGGGAACCTCCCCGCCCTTTTCTTTGTTCATTGGTAACTGGAGGGAAACACAACTGCCTTCGAAGAGAAACCTTCGGAGTTAGACGCAAAGATTTCGTTTGAATCGTAACTTCGCAGATTAGGAAAAAAAATAATTAAGTATCGTACTAGGCCAGGGGTCTGCAAAGTTGGCTCTTTTAAGACTGGTGGACTTCAACTCCCAGAGTTCCCCAGCCAGCTATGCTGGGAGTTGAGGTCCACCAGTCTTAAAAGAGCCAACTTTGCAGACCCCTGGCCAAGACTGTTACACAAATTGACCAGCGCGATTATTAATGGATATTATCCTAACTGAAAAGATTGCCAACCTTGACATAAAACTGCTTTGTAAATTTTTAAAATCCATATTATTTTATACGAAAACATAAAAATACCTCTTTTCCGTTTTAAATTCTACAAGTTTACAAAGTGCTAGGTGTTCGGTCGAAAAGCCAGCTGTGGGGTTTTTTGTTTTCTTCACACAAGATTGCTAAAACAAAGCTCATCCTGCAAAACCGACTCAGGGCATCGGAGCCCGTTGGACCGAGCCACGATTTCCACCCACAAGACAGGATCCCCAACGGTTTCCTCCACAGAGTCACTACCTGGGTAGGCCTAGAACGACGAGGGGACGACGTCCGCACCGCCTCCTCGCTCGGCGGCCACCTCCTAGACTCAGCCGGGCGCCCACCGGCGTTCCTCCATACCTACGTGACGATTTGCTGAACCACTGTGCGCTCGTGCGAACACGGCTGGTTCCCGCAGTGCAGTTTCTTTAGCAGCCTTTGCAGTTTCCCCGGGAAGTTTTTGCTGAGATATCGGTAGAGCAAAGGCAGGGCAACGCTGCTGGAAAAAGCCAGGAATTTGGAGAGCCCCTTCGTGAAATGCAAGGCCCGGCCGTAGCTGTCCTCCACCACTTTGCCTTGCATGGCAGCCAGCGTGCTGACCATCAGGGTCCCGTAGTAAGGCGTCCACAGGGTGAACTGGGTGCAAACGGTGGCGATCAGAAGCCTCTGCACGGAGGGGTCCAGCCTGCCAGCGTCTTGGTCCAGCGGCGTGGCCTCCTTGCGTATCCGCAAGATCAGCACGAGCGCGTAGAAGACGGCGACGGCCGGCACGACGTAGCCGATGAAGACCATGATGGCGTCCGCGGCTTCCTTGTTCTGCATCTTGGAGCACTCGATGATTTTGGTGGAGACGTGGTTGCAGATGTAGAAGAGGAGCGAGGAGAAGCTGGTCAGCATGGCCCCTCCCCAGATGAACCCGCAGACGTGCTTCGTGTTGTACACGCTGGACATGTAAGTCCTCGGCAGAGCCCGCTCGATGTAGTAGTCCAGGCTAAGCAAGGCGATGGAGTACATGATCACCAAGGAGGAGACGTTGAAGAGGATCAGCAAGGTGATGTAGACTTCGTTGTTGAAATTCCAGATGGCCCACTTGGTGCTGGTGGGTCCCAGCAGGTACATGGGGGCGATGGCGTTGACGATGAGGCCAGCGATGGCCATGTTGACGAAGTAGACGTCCGGCATGGTCATCGTGGCTTTGTTGCACAGGTTGACCACGACCAAGAGCCCATTATAACAAAGGCCGATCGGGAAGCAGATGACGAGGTAGAGCAAAGAGAAAATGGAAATGACCAGATGAAAATCGTGGCACAGATTCTGGTCCTCTGTGTTTTGGGAACCATTCAGGGCTTCACAGCTCCACATAATGACCGTTCCCGAGACCAGGAGACTTTTCTGCTGGTTACCAGCTTTTCTACGGGAGAGAAGAAAAGAAAGCACATCAATACCAATTCTTTGGAGGAGACCAAATCAAAACATCTTCCAACATCTGCACCATGACGAATCTGACCAGGTCTGAGTTGTATTATGGGGTCTGGAATTACTCAGTTGGGGTTCCTCAGGACTCCAACTTCTTGGGTTTTTTCCCAAACTTGGCAACTTTAAGATTTTTGGACTTCAACTCCCAGAACTGAAGGGACAAGAAGTGAAACGTCTTCAAGGAAAAACCAAGGAAGTCCAGTTGGCCCTTGAATAAGCCCCTTTGGGGCAGTCATGACCTCAATGACCAAGAATCTCCATAGATATTTAACTCCTAGAGCTGCTGGCTGGGGAATTCTGGGCGTTGAAGTCCACACAGCTGCCAAGTGAGGAGACCCCCTGCTCAAGACCATGGATCTCATACGTTCACATTCTATGTCATAAAAAGACCAAAACAGCAGAGATCCTGTGATCCTATTAAAACAGCTTAATTATTAAGGTACTTTGTGTTACTTTGGTTTAAGGCTGTTCTCTCTCCCTCCCTCCCTTTCCAACCCTTACAAAGGCCGTATTCTTCTAATCCATCTTTGCAAAGTAAAGTCAAAAGTAGACTCTGTTCCTTTCTGAAAGCTCCCTGCAAAAACTTAACTAAAGTATTATTTGTGTTGCTAATCAAGGCAACATTCCTCCCAAGACACGGGTTTCTGCCCCTAGTAATATAGTCTGCATGGCCTTAAAGGCAGCTTTTCATATGGGCACCTAAAACGTCTCTGTGTTCCGGTTATTAATAGTGTAGGCTTGAATGAAGGAGCACGGTGCCCTCAATTGCTTTCCAGTATTTTGCAGAGGTGACCTTCGGTTTTTCTATTTTTAGGCGCATTTTATCTGCCAGAACATCTACATTATTTCACATGTTTACAAGTCCTTCCTAAAACTCATCCCTGTATGGGGAAGATATTTTGCTTCGCCGCGTGTGTCAGCCTCCCCAGGCCTGGCCCTTTTCATCTGGAAGACAAGACTTTGGCTCACTTGGGAAGAGAGATAAGAAGAAGTTCTTCCCTCTTTTTCCACCCGTGTGTCGTTCGAGGAGGCTTCCCTATACGGGGGATTTAGAAACGCCCCCTTAATTTGGGAGGGGGGGGAAACGTGACCCCATAAGTAAATACAGTCATCGTAATAACAGGGTAATCCCTGAAATGAAAAATATGATGAAGGAGCAGGTTAAAGTACAGAATACAGAATACCAGCGTTGGAAGGGAAGTTGGAGGTCATCTAGTCCAACCCGCAGCCCAAGCAAGAGACCCTAAACCATGCTGGACAAATGGCTGTCCAGTCTCCTCTTGAAAACCTCCAGTGATGGAGCACCCACAACTTCTAGTGGCATGTTGTTCCACGGATGGATTGTCCTCACTGTCAGGTTTCAGGCGGCTCCTCTCCTTGATGAGTTCCCATCCATTGCTTCTTGTCCTGCACTCTGGTGGTCTGGAGAATAGGTTGACTCCCTCTTCTCTTGTTTCCTTCCAACCTGTAAAGGTAAAGGTCCCCCTCGCACATACACATGCGCTAGTCGTTCCCGACTCTAGGGGGCGCTGCTCATGTCCCTTTCAAAGCCCAAGAGCCAGCGCTGTCCGAAGACGTCTCCATGGTCATGTGGCCGGCATGACTCAGCACCCGAATCGCACGGAACGCTGGTCCCTTCCCACCAAAAATGGTTCCTGTTTTTCTACTTGCATTTTTACGTACTTTTGAACTTCTAGGTTGGCAGAAGCTGGGACAAGGAACGGGAGCTCACTCCGTTAGGCGGCGCTAGGGATGCGAACTGCCGAACCGCCGACCTTTCTGATCGACCAGCTCAGTGTCTTAGCCCCTGAGCCACCCTGCAGCCCAGTAGAATTTATGATTCTTGCTGACCCTGATCGATCTAAACCAATTCAAGGGTTGTAATTTCAGGCAAGCTGGAAGTTCTCTCGGCTGCAACGGGAGGAGCAGTTCCACTGAGGTGTCCAGAGTTCCGTTGTAGAGTTGTGTGTAGCTACAAAACCTGGCCGGGGCTCAACCCTGCACTCTCTCTGCCATTCAGAGTTCCTTGTTTGCCTTTCGTTTAGCTCCTTCTCCAGCACGCCAGGAAGAGAAGCTCAGCGTTTTTTATCTGAAATAAACACGCCGAGTCATTTCTAAGAATTGGCCTTCCCTCCTCCGTTTTTCTCTCTCCCCAAAGAGCGCCAAAATTAATGTTTTCGTAATTGCTTTCCTCCTCACTTATCGTGGAGGCACGCTTACCCTCGTTTCTTTTTATTAAACTGAAGGATTAACATTATGACTTTGAGATAACATCTCCCCCCAAATCTAGAGCTGCAGACGCAAATGCACTTCCTTTCAAAAAGGAAAACACTATTAAACGTAATGTTTCAAAGAGGCACTTAAGACTTCTTTTTTCTCCAAAATAAAGCAGTGGCTAACCAGATCTTTCTGTTTGATTCGACCTCCCTTTTAACCAACTGGACATCACTCCTTTGTAAGTCTGGGACCTTCCCAACCCCCTAGATCAGGGGTCTGCAAAGTCGGCTCTTTTAAGACTGGTGGACTTCAACTCCCAGAGTTCCCCAGCCAGCATAGCTGGCTGGGGAATTCTGGGAGTTGAAGTCCACCAGTCTTAAAAGAGGCGACTCTGCAGACCCCTGCCCTAGATTATTGCCCGATCTTCTCCAACAGGATGCCCTTCAAACGTTTTGGTCTGCAGCTCCATGAATTCTCAGTCAACCTGGCCGGTGGCTCACTGGCTGGGAATGCTGGGAGTTGTAGTCGAGCAGCACCATCGCTGGAAGTTTTCAAGGAAGGATTGGGCAACCGTTCGTCCAGGATGATGTATAAGGTCTCCTGCCATGGACTGGGGGGGTTGGTGTCGAAGATCTCCAAGGTCCCTTCCATTCCTAGGATGCTATCCCTGGAGATGCTGCTTTAACAAAAGCATCTTCCATAGTGGAGATCTGACAGTCGAAGGAAACAGGCTAGTAATAATCGTTGGAGTCATGACATCTTGAGATTCTCGTTGTACCTTGTTGCCCATTTTGAACAAGAAATGTCCCGACAGTTAGAACAGTCAATCAGTGGAAGGTCTTGCCTTCAGAAACTATGGGTGCCCCATCACTGGAGCTTTTTAAGGAGAGAGGGCTGGAATAGCATGGGGTCTCCTGCTTGAGCAGGGGGTCAGAGTAGAAGGCTGGCTGGGGAATTCTGGAAGTCCACGAGTCTTAAAGAGTTGCCAAGATTGAGAACACACCCCTGCTCCTCGTCCGGCTGGGGGATTCTGGGAGTCGAAGTCCACAAGTCAAAGTTGGACGCCCCTGTCTTAAAGCAAGCCCCCCTACAAGATGTAAACCCACCCTTTGATGCCCAGGACTCTACGGGAATCTTCGTCCCCCTCACCCACCCAAAACAATCATCCGGACATTGTAACCGAGTCCTGCCTTTCTACCCCACATCCCGTCCCCATCCCTGCTGGCCGCAAGCTCTCCTCCTTCTGTTTGCTCTGACAATGTTTGGGCAGGGCTGTTTGCTCAGCTCCACAAACTTCCCTCCCTCCCTCCGTCCATCCATCCATCCCTCTCTCCCTCCCCTCTCTTCCCCAGCGCCTACCTTCCGTCCAGTTCTCATGTTCCTTTGTAGCGCAGAGTCAAACATGGCTGATAAAAGAGCCTTTTTTTTCAGGTGAAGGAGAGAGGCGGCCGAGGGGGTGGGTGTCTCCCATGGTTTGTCTCTTGACGCCCCCCACCCGTCTCCCCCTCTTGGCCCTCAACGGACCTTCCTGGACCTTCCTCCTCCGGCCGGCTGTTTTTCTCCCCGCATGTGAGCTGCACTTGTTTGTCCTCCTAGTAAATTACTCACAAAGTTTCTGCCTCTGTTGGCAGAGCAGAGGCCGTGTGGCTCCTCCCTAGCTGTGTTTACCAGCCTGTTTCAAGGAATGGGAACCTCTCTGATCTGGAAGGGGGGTGGTGCGCAGGCTGAGCCTTCCCATCGATTGGGAGGGAGGGAGGGAGGCAAGATATTCCTGGAATAATAACCCATCTGGGTGTTGGGTTACAGCCGCTGCCTGCTCTCCCCACTCACTCCCTTCCTTTTTTTGGGGTGGGGGGAGTGAAACCCACCAGCCTGGTTTCTGGCATTCCCAGAAAGAAAGCCTCTTTGCCATCCAGGGAGGGTCTGAGGAAACCACCCGCCAAACTCTTCCCCAGGCTCAGCTTTCATGGCTGGGTTTTGGGAAGGAGAAGAAGGAGAAGACGAGGTGCCAGGCAATCTGGGCTGGCTGTTTTTTCCCCCTTAGAGGAGGACAATCGGATCGATCCGTCTGGGGAGCTGAATCTAAGCGCCTCCGATTGGCAGCGTTTGGAAGAGCAGGGTCTGACTTCGGCCGTGGTTGCTCCAGAGGGGGAGGGCTCCCTTCGCAGGGGTGAAAGGGGAATATCTGTAGAAATGAGGGGGGTCCTTGGTGCTCTCTGAGCTGGGTGGCTTCCTTTTAGGCATCTCATTGCCCAGCTAGGTAACATTATCAGTTTAAAAGGGAGTGGGGTGTGTGGAGAGGAGGAGGCGGAGGTGGAGGAGGACTGTGGGGTCCTTGGTGCTCTCTGAGCTTGGTGGCTTTCTGGCAGACGTGTCATGACCCAGCTAGGGTTTTTGGAGTGGAGGAGAAGAAAAGGAAGAGAGGAGGAGGAGAAGGGAGGGAAAGGATAGGAGAAGGGAAGGAAGAGAAAGAGGAGAGGAGGGAAAAAAGGATAAGAGGAGGGGGAGGAATTGTGGAGTCCTTGGTGCTCTCTGAGCTGGGTGGCTTTCTGGCAGGCGTTTCATGACCCAACTAGGGAACTTCATCAATGGTAGAAAGAAGCGTTGGCACTGATGATGTTCCCTAGTTGGGTCATGAAACGTCTGCTCAGGGAGCACCAAGGACCCCTCAACTCCCAGAACCTTTGCCAGCCAAACCACGCCATTAAAAGCCAGCAGCTCTTGTGGAGGCTTATGCTTTCCCCCCGACATCCATCGGCCTGAAAAGGTGCCATCAGATGCCCCCCCTCCCCTCCCCAAGTGAAAGATGAAGTGCGCCACGGCTGTCTAAGTACTCCGGCACACATGAATTCCGTGAGTCTTTACTAGCAGAATTACGGCCTGGATTTCTAGCTCCGTCCACCCGGATCTCCCCATGAGGGGGCTTCACCAAGAGTGAACTTCGCAGAATCGATGCTCTTCCCAGTTTCAGATTCCAGCTGAAATCTTTGGAGAGCTCAAACGATCGGGATCGAGCTCCCCGTGCCAAATCCGGCTGGAATCTTACAAAGAAAGTCCCTTGTTTACTTCTCAGCTTGGAAATAGTTTTGGTGCTGCCGTCTTCCTCTTGCTTGGCTCGTGTGTTGGAACGTGACACCTGCCACCTGGGGTTGGTCGGTCACCCCGAGTCACGCAGAATTATCTGAATCCGGCAAAAGAGATTCCAGACGGGCAGAGCGAAGGAAGGCTTGGAATTCCAAAGGGGGGCAAAAAAACCCCGTAAAGCAGGGGTCTCCAACCTTTGCAACTTTAAGTCTGAAGGACTTCAGCTCCCAGACTTCTCCAGCCAGCAAAGCTGTCAGTGTCAGGGCCTGGGCCAGGGGTCTCCAACCTTGGCAACTTTAAGTCTGAAGGACTTCAGCTCCTGGGCCAGGGCCAGGGGTCTCCAACCTTTGCAACTTTAAGTCTGAAGGACTTCAGCTCCCAGACCTCTCCAGCCAGCAAAGCTGTCAGGGCCTGGGCCAGGGGTCCCCAACCTTTGCAACTTTAAGTCTGAAGGACTTCAGCTCCCAGAATTCTCCAGCCAGCAAAGCTGTCAGTGTCAGGGCCTGGGCCAGGGGTCTCCAACCTTTGCAACTTTAAGTCTGAAGGACTTCAGCTCCCAGACTTCTCCAGCCAGCAAAGCTGTCAGTGTCAGGGCCTGGGCCAGGGGTCTCCAACCTTTGCAACTTTAAGTCTGAAGGACTTCAGCTCCCAGAATTCTCCAGCCAGCAAAGCTGTCAGTGTCAGGGCCTGGGCCAGGGGTCCCCAACCTTTGCAACTTTAAATCTGAAGGACTTCAGCTACCAGACTTCTCCAGCCAGCAAAGCTGTCAGTGTCAGGGCCTGGGCCAGGGGTCCCCAACCTTTGCAACTTTAAGTCTGAAGGACTTCAGCTCCCAGAATTCTCCAGCCAGCAAAGCTGTCAGTGTCAGGGCCTGGGCCAGGGGTCCCCAACCTTTGCAACTTTAAGTCTGAAGGACTTCAGCTCCCAGACTTCTCCAGCCAGCAAAGCTGTCAGTGTCAGGGACTGGGCCAGGGGTCTCCAACCTTGGCAACTTTAAGTCTGAAGGACTTCAGCTCCCAGACTTCTCCAGCCAGCAAAGCTGTCAGTGTCAGGGCCTGGGCCAGGGGTCCCCAACCTTTGCAACTTTAAGTCTGAAGGACTTCAGCTCCCAGACTTCTCCAGCCAGCAAAGCTGTCAGTGTCAGGGCCTGGGCCAGGGGTCTCCAACCTTTGCAACTTTAAGTCTGAAGGACTTCAGTTCCCAGAATTCTCCAGCCAGCAAAGCTGTCAGTGTCAGGGCCTCGGCCAGGGTCTCCAACCTTTGCAACTTTAAGTCTGAAGGACTTCAGCTCCCAGACTTCTCCAGCCAGCAAAGCTGTCAGGGCCTGGGCCAGGGGTCTCCAACCTTTGCAACTTTAAGTCTGAAGGACTTCAGCTCCCAGACTTCTCCAGCCAGCAAAGCTGTCAGTGTCAGGGCCAGGGCCAGGGGTCCCCAACCTTTGCAACTTTAAGTCTGAAGGACTTCAGCTCCCAGAATTCTCCAGCCAGCAAAGCTGTCAGTGTCAGGGCCTGGGCCAGGGGTCTCCAACCTTTGCAACTTTAAGTCTCAAGGACTTCAGCTCCCAGAATTCTCCAGCCAGCAAAGCAGTCAGTGTCAGGGCCTGGGCCAGGGGTCTCCAACCTTTGCAACTTTAAGTCTGAAGGACTTCAGCTCCCAGAATTCTCCAGCCAGCAAAGCTGTCAGTGTCAGGGCCTGGGCCAGGGGTCTCCAACCTTGGCAACGTTAAGTCTGAAGGACTTCAGCTCCCAGAATTCTCCAGCCAGCAAAGCTGTCAGTGTCAGGGCCTGGGCCAGGGGTCTCCAACCTTTGCAACTTTAAGTCTGAAGGACTTCAGCTCTCAGACTTCTCCAGCCAGCTTTGCTGGCTGGAGAAGTCTGGAAGCTGAAGTCCTTCAGACTTAACGTTGCCAAGGTTGGAGGCCCCTGCCATAAAGTGTTTTGCATTGTTCCCTCAGGATTTGTTTATGTCCCCATCACCAAAGTCGTCTTGATGCTGTCCTTGAAGTAAGGAAGGGCTGAGGCTTGGCAGCTGCACTCACACGGCTGAGTCACCACAATTTGTAACTCGCAAGTATTTGATGGAGCAGAGATAACATGTTTCTGGAATTCGCCTAGAAGAAAATCCAGCTTGGTCAAGGGTGTGGGCGCCCTACGAGGAACCTGCCAGCCTGTTTCAACCAAGCTAAGGCCACTTCGGGCTGAGCTGGGAGGCCTGGGCCTGCTTGGACCACTGGGGGTGGGGTGGGGGGGCACTTGCCTTTTGACTACCGATTGTCCGTTCAAAGGATGAACATGTTTTTGTGTGGCCTGGATCAACACCTTCAAGTGAACACCAGGTTTTTAAAAGTATGGATAATATATGTCCTTTCCTTTCCTTTTTCCTTCCTTCCTTCCGTCTATCTTTCTCCCATTTTTATTATTTTTTTCTTTGCCTTTTTTCTTTCTTTTCCTTTCCCCCTTCTTTCCCTCCCCCCCATCTTCCTTCCTTCCATCTATCTTTCTCCCATCTTCCTTTCTTTCTTTGCCCCTTTCCTTTCCTTTCTCCTTCTTCCTTCCTTTCTCCCTTCCTTCCTTCCATCTATCTTTCTCCCATCTTTATTATTTCTTTCCTTTCCTTTCCTTTCTCCTTCTTTTCTTCCTTCCTTTCTCCCTTCCTTCCTTCCATCTATCTTTCTCCCATCTTTATTATTTCTTTCCTTTCCTTTCTCTTTCTTTCCTTCCTTCCTTCCATCTATCTTTCTCCCATCTTTATTATTTCTTTCTTTGCCTTTTTCCTTTTCTTTCCTTCTTTCCTTCCTTCCTCTCTCCGTCCCCCACATGGAACCAAACACAGTTCCAGAGCTTCACACATGGCAAAAACTTCAAAGGAGCTGAGGAAGATTTGGAGTGGACAGGAAGATTTAATTACCAGCACTATTTTTTGTGCAACGTGTGGCTAGGTCTCAGAAAACCGATGGTCTCCTTGCTTCCACCCTCGGTCCTTCTAGATGGATAAATCCTCTAATCCAAGGGGTCTCCAACCGTGGCAACTTGAAGACTTCAACTCCCAGAGTTCCTCAGCCAGAAAAGTCCACAAGTCTTCAAGTTGCCACGGTTGGAGACCCCTGCCCTAACCCACATTGGTCAATCTCAGACAGCAAACAGGGGCCTTGATTGGGTTAACGCTCGGATGGGACCTTACCAAGAAACAACCGTCATATCAACTCAACCGAGAAGTCTGGAAAAGAAATATCGCACAAGAAGGCAACTTCTGTTAGAAGTTGCCAAGAAATGATTTATTGGTCACGTCTCATCAGCCAAGCTAGATTCAGAGTCCACCTCCTTATAATAACTGGGGGCCTCACCAACCGCCTGGATTTCTCTGATCGTTTTATCTCTTTTCGCCTCTCGCGCGACTCCTGGCCAGTCCTGAACCCTTGGGTTTTATGTCCATCTATGGCCTTTGGGTAGCGTCTTCAAGAGCAGCCCTTCAGTCTCTGCGAAGACGAATCGTCTGCCTTGACAATTAGCTACGGCGGGGCAGACCAATTCCACCCTGTTCTTAATCATTAATGGAGCTGGAGCATAATGTCATTCTCTTTCGGCATGCGCTTGTCTGCCTGCCTGCCTGCGCTAGTACATAATGTTCAGCGGGAGACACCCCATGCGCCTCTAAAGGAGTGGGAGATGAATGCCAAGGGTGCCTTTTGATCTCCTTTTTCTCAGTTGGCAAACTGAGTTTTCCGCGGTTGTGCAACGGGAAAGCTTTTACAACTGGCAGGAGCCTACAAAATGCAGATCATGGCTTCAGGGTGGCTTGAGAAGGATCTCAGTCTGGAAGCCTCCGCTGTGAATTGATTGAGTAAAAAAAAAAAAAAACAACTGTCTGGTATCAATTCTGAATAAATCTGCATTCAGGATCCTCTGCCTTTGGAGGTTTCCCAAGAGGGGAAAGAGGGAAGGCTGCAAGAGGAACCTAGAAGCAAAGTCCTAGAACAGTCGGCTCCGATGGCCCAAGGCGGAACGCGCATGCATGTTTGTGTGGAAAGGCGCGAGAGCACCAGAAACCCAAAGATTAGCTGGCCTGTTTTGTGGCCAGTTTGGGGTGTTTTATGGGCCATTTTCAGGACGTTTTTGACCCTGAAAACGTCGGGAAAACGGCAGGAAGAATGGCCTGGAAACAGCTCCAAAATGGCCTGGAAACAGCCTGGGAAACAGCCCATGCCTTCATAGGCTGCCCATAATCTGGGCTGTTTCTATTCCATTTTCTTAGGTGAGAAGCCAAGATATTTTGTTGTGGGGCTTCCCATGTCCTCTGGCTGCAGAAGGAAGCAGCGTTTGAATGAGGATGCCCTCCCATCTTTTCGGCATTTGCCAGGCAGTTTAGAAGCACTTCACAAAAACGAACTTTTCAGATGAAAAATAATAATAATAACAATAATTCCCCAGTCCCATTTTCCTGAGCCCTGCGCTCTGGTGGGTCACATGAGCCACAGAGGAAAAATAATTACATTAAGCGCAGAGATAGTGTTGGATTTGCAGCGCGACTTTTGCCTGGGAAGAAAAAATGCTATTAAGGAAGCTGATTTAAGATTACTAAGGATTTACTCGCTGCTCGGATCATTATATTCCCCGTTTTGGAAAAGCTCACCCGTGCCACGGCCTCCTTTTTGAATTATGAACCGCTTAACCCTTCTCCTTTCCACCCGCCTTGTGTGCATGTTTAAGTAATTATTAGGGCCCATGGGATGGGCTTGTTTTCTTTTTTTAACTTTATTTTGCTTTTAACGGAAAAGTTTGCAAAATGAATCCACCGGACACTCACCTGGTGAGCATTGCCGTCCTTCAAAGCGACGGGATCCAGCGGCTGCTTGACCTCAGGTGGGGACATTTCTGCTTCTCCAGTTGTTTAGTTGTGGTTGTCGCATAGCTGTGGAAGGTAAACAACAACAACGGAGCTTAAGGGTCGGGTGCTGACTCTGCCACCTGCGCAGTTCTTCCTGGCACCAAATTTGAGATATTCACATGACCTTCCCCTCCACGTAATTCCCAACACATAATCCTTTAAGCTCCCGCAACCTTTTGCGATTGGCAGAGCGGTCTCTGTACCAAAATCAGGCCTGGCGGAGGAACACCTCCCGCGATTAAGTCAGGAGGGGAAAGGGACATTAATTTAATCGCAGCATCTGATTACGGCCTTAAAGCTGATTGAGCCACGGTGAAACCAGAATGATGAAAACGGGCTGCCTTCGAAGGACAACAGCGGTTAACCCTTCCAGCGGAGGGGAATCACATCCTGGCTTGCTTGCCTCCCCCCCCCCAAATAAACTTAAAAAAGTTTCTGAAATAAAGCCATTTGATATCGAAGAATGAAAATGGACTATTTTCAACGGACAGGAACGGTTAATCCTTCTGAGACAGAGGAATCATATTCTTGCTGGTTTGTGACAAAATAAACTAAGTTTAAGATGCCAAGCTTGTCGATCGGAAAGGTCAGCAGTTCGGTGGTTCGAATCCCCAGCGCCACGTAACGGAGGGAGCTCCCGTGACCTGTCTCAGCTTCTGCCAACCGAGAAGTTCGAAAGCAGGTTAAAAAATGCAAGTAGAAAAATAGGAGCCCCCTTTGGTGGGAAGGGAACAGCATTCCGTGCGCCTTCGGCCTTGAGTCATGCTGGCCACATGACCACAGAGACGTCTTTGGGCAGCTTTGGCTTTGAAACGGAGATGAGCACCGCCCCCTAGAGTCAGGAACGACCAGCACATATGTGCGAGGGGAACCTTGACCTTTTTATCAAACAAAACAACTTGACGTCAAGTAATGAAAATGGACTTTCTCCAAAAGGACAGGCGCTCTTAACCCTTCTAGCTGAATTGAATAATATTCTTGGTTTGGGACAAACGTTTTTTTTTTTTAATGGTTACGAAATAAAGCAGCTTAATATCAAATGATAAAAACGAATCGACTTAAAGGACAGGACCTCTTAACTCTTCCAACACAAATTCTTGCTTGCTTGTCACAAGATAAAGTAAGTTTATGAAAAAAAGCAGCTGAATGTCAAATGATGAAAATGGCAGTTCAGCCTTCTGGAAAGACCTGAATAATCTTGTTTATTTGTTGCAGCTTTCTGGAAACTGAGAAGGCTTATTATAAAAAGAAGACGTTTGCAATCGAGTGTCTTGTAATAATAAACATCAAACTAGACTTTGAGTTTAAAAGTTGAAACTGGATTGTTGTGTTCCTCCTGCGACAGCAGGTGCGTTTTAAGGATTTCAGCCCTTTTGCTCACCTGTCGTGCTGAGTCCTAGAAGAGCACGAAAGTCCTCAAAGAGCCATCCAACCCAAGGACGGCCTTCCATGCGCAAATCGCGTGATTTCGGCAACCCGGCAAAGCAAACCGAGGAAGGCTCTCCGAGTGGAGGAAGCCGAGGAGGAGGAGGATGTGTGCACACTCAGGTTCACCTTCTCCTTCGCTTGCAGCCACATAATTATTATTTTATTGTGTTGCACCACTGGTGAAGGGCTGCTTGCCGTTGCGTGAGATTAAAACCCAAGACTTGTCCACTCAGCAAGGCAGTTTTCCAGGCATCAGCAGAGACAGCGGGAAGCTAAAGAAACTTGTGGATCAGGAAATCCTGATTGGGAACCTTGCTTCATCGAGAAAGTTTTTGCAAGCGCTCCATCTGATCAATCTCATGCTCAGTCCACAGGGTGTAAGGTAAAGGAAAAGGTTCCCCTTTCACATAAGTGATGGTCGTTCCTGACTCTAGGGGGCGGTGCTCATCTCCGTTTCAAAGCCGAAGAGCCAGCTTTCTCCGAAGACGTCTCCATGGTCATGTGGCCGGCATGATTTAAATGCCCAAGGCTCACGGAACGCTCTTTCCTTCCCACCAAAGGGGGTCCCTGTTTTTCTACTCGCATTTTTTGACGTGCTTTCGAACTGCTAAGTTGGCAGAAGCTGGGACAAATAATGGGAGCTCCCTCCGTTACGCGGCGCTAGGGATTCGCACCGCCCAACTGCCAACCTCTCTGATCGAGAAGCTCAGCCTTCTTAGCCACCGCGTCCCACACATGGTGTAAAGAAATAGTAAAAGTGGCCTACTTTACAGGGACTTTCTACAAAAGTGGCAGAGTTAAAAAGGTATATCAACTACAGCGGCACAAGTAGTCCTCAACTTACGACCACCGACATTTCTCTTGCTAAGCGAGACCGCTGTTAAGTGAATTTCACCTCACTTGGCAGCCTTTCCTTGCCGCAGCTGGTAAGCCAATCCCTGCAATGGTTAAGTTAGCAACACAGTCGTTAAGTGAATCCAGTCCCCCCCCCCCCGATGTTGATTGTCGCAAAAAGGGGATCCTGTGAAACCCCCACCCACCCCCGGGACGCTGCAGCCGTCATAAAGACGAGTCAGTTCCCAAGCGTCGGAATTTTGATTGTGTGATCGTGGAGAGATGCTACAACGGTCGTAAGCGTGAACAACAGTGAGTCTTTTTTTTTCCCCCACTGCCTTTTCATTTCGAATGGTCACTAAATGAAGCGTTGAGGACTGCCCGACATTGAAATGCTGCTGACACGAGGCCTCCAATGGCTCGTTTAGCGACCGTTGGAAGTCAATAGTGGCACTGCCCTAAGGGACGCTGAATAACTATTAACAGCAACTCTGCGATCACACAACCCAAGTGTGGGTGCTTAGCGGCCGTCCCACATTTATGACGGTTGCAGCATCTCAGGGGGTCACGTGGCATTGTTGACCTCCCCAGCTGGCTTCAAAGCCAGTTTGCGACCACTTGATCGGCAGGGGCTCACCTTGCAACTATCGCAAAAGTCTTGTAAACTCAGGCACCTCAGCTGCCTTGCTTAGCCACGGAAATTCTGGGTCTCCCTTTGTTGGTCGCAAGTCCGAGGACCACCCGTCTTGCGTGCCGCCCACTTCTTATTGAACAAACAGCGACATTTTACCTGCCCTTGTGCTCCCCCCACCCCTCTTATCTTAGCTTTTGCATTCCTTGGGTGCAATTAAGCGTAGCATTAATCACCGGAGTGGTAGATGCATAAATATTTAGAACTTGACATCGTGGGGAAAGGTTTCGAAGCAGCGCCCAGCGTTTCAAACGCCTTCCGGATCCAAGCGAGGAGATTTATTTCCAATTAATGAAAAGATTCCCATTGGGAAAGGAGGCGAGGTTTGCCCAGCGTCGAGGCACCAGGGGTTTAAAATGCCCATTTGGGGTTCATTTAACTTGGGAATTCACACCTGCCAAGACCTGCCTTCACATCCCAGATTTCTCAACCTGATCAGTGTGAAGCTGTCTATGCCGCCTTTCGAAATGCAGCCATCCTTGTAATTAGAGATGGTTACTGCTTTGTCAATATTGTGTCATCAGATATAATCCTTTTTAAATATGAAACGACATATTTGGGGCGGGGGGGAGTATTGATATTAGCACAGCGGATTATCCAAAGGGAGGGTTGAACTAGCTACAGATTCCTAATTTTACTTCATTATAAAAATTGTTTAAAAAACACACATTGCAAACGTAAACACCCTCATGTTGTTAATTGCGAAGTTGTGTCCGACTCATCGCGACCCCATGGACCATGTTCCTCCAGGCCTTCCTGTCCTCTTCCATCCCCTGGAATCCATTGAAGCTCACGCTGACTGCTTCGGGGACTCCATCCAGCCACCTCCTTCTCTGCCGTCCCCTTCTTCTTCTTCTGCCCTCCATCGTTCCCAGCATGAGGCTCTTCTCCAGGGAGTCCTTCTTCCTTCTCATTAGGTGGCCAAAGTCTTTTGAGTTTCCTCTTCAGGATCTGGCCTTCTAAAGAGCAGTCAGGGTGGATCTCCTCCAGGACTGACCACTTGGATGGCCTTGCAGCCCAAGGGACTCAATGCAGGAGTCTTCTTCTCCAGCCCCAGAGTCCAAAGGCCTCCATTCTTTGGTGCTCAGCCTTCCTTAAGGTCCAACCTTCACAGCCATCCATGGCAACTGGGAAAATGATAAACCTTGACTAGACACCCTTTTATTGGCAGGATGTGGTCTTTGCCTTTTAGTATTAGAAACACCCTAATGGTCAGAGTTAAAACGGACTTTTAAATGACACTTGGCCTAATTTAAGGTGTGCACAAAAGGGGACAGTTATGCATCCATTAAAAGCCTGTTTTTTTAATATTGAAAAAGTTTTATTGGTTTTACAGTTTTTCTTTTTTTTTATATTGAAAAAGTTTTATTGGTTTTACAATTTTTTCTATAGGGTAGGGTAAGGGATACAAAGAAATTTTGAGAGTATTCACGTCAAAGTCGTCGGCCCCTCCGGGGCTTCAAAATACATCAATAACCATAAAAGAAAAAATTATTATCTTAACACTACAAATTGAAAGCAAGTACATATACCTAAGTTCACAGTTCTATACTGTCAGACATTTACAAAAAAGCCTGTTTTTGATGTATTTTTACGAAACAGAATACAAATAAACTGCCATGTGGTCCCTTTTTAAAAAAGAACTAATTTGCGAGACAAAGGTTATCGGGTGCAAACGGGGTTTTTGATTTGACACCAACAGCTGACTTCAGACTAATTTTAATTCTTGGCTTCCATCGGCTGCAGTTGTTGTGGAAAGTCAAATTGAAATGCAAAGAGAGAGAGAGAGAGAGAGAGAGACAGACGTTCTTGGTATTTTGTTTGTATATACATGTGTGTCCATGACTGTTAGTTTTACACACACACACACACACACACACACACACACACTGTTGGCGGGAAGCAAGCCCGTCTTATTTAAGATGTATTTGAAACATGGAAATGGGGTCTAATTGTCTGTCTCCCCTTTGAAGCTGTGAGATCTAAAACCAGCGTTCAAACATTTGGGGGCAGTGTGAGGCCATGGATGATTCGGAGTTTGCAAATAGACCGTTTCAGTTTGAGGATCCCTCCTTCCTCCCCCCTTCAGCCCTCCTCCTGCCTTAGAGATACTGGTGTAGCCCTCGACCTACGACTACAGCTGAGCCCGAAGTTTCCGTCGCTACGTGAGACACGTGGTGAGCTCCCTTTACAACGAATCGCTGCCGTTGTGAAGGTCGAAGTACGGCTGTTCAGCTGGAATCTGGCTTCCCCACTGACTTCGCATGTCAGGCGGTCGCAAGAGGGGATGGCGTGACCCTGCACACCGTCATAACTAGGATTTATTTTGCGTAATTTTTGGGGGAAAGTCTTCAGTCCCTCTTTCGGTGCTGTTGTAACTTTGAGGAGTCACTAAACCAATGGTTGAGTGAAAATATCTACAGACCCCTCAACATCCTGGACATACATAAATTGTTTCAACTCCTACCCTCAAAATGACGCTATAGGGCTCTGCACCAGAACAACTAGACACAGGACAAGTTTTGTCCAGAACGCCCTCAGTCTGCTAAACAAATCATTCCTTCCCCACTGTCAAACCATCCCCTAAGGCTGCATTACTATTACGATTAGTCTTCTCATCATTCCTGTTCTGTTCTGTTCTACTCTACTCTACTCTACTCTACTCTACTCTACTCTACTCTACTCTACTCTACTCTACTCTACTCTACTCTACTCTACTCTACTCTACTCTGTCCTGTTCTACTCTACTCTATACTCTTTTCAATTCTGCACTCTACTCTTTTCAATTCTGCATTCTACTCTACTCTACTCTGTCCTACTCTACTCTACTCTACTCTGTCCTGTCCTACCCTACCTTACCCTATTCTATTCCAGCCAAAGTTGTAAAGCCGAATATTGTAATCTATCGCCCCCGTCTTCCAAGAAACCCACTTCGACCTGGCATGTCTTGAGAGCAATATTTCAATCCTGGGTTGAGTGGCAAGTGACCCCAAAGTTAAACTAAATACAGAATCTTAAGCCTCTTGAATCTATTGTTTCACAGCTGCAGGTAAACACATCAATTCCAGAAACCACAAAAAAAAAAAAAAACCTCTCTCTCACAGCAATACATCCATTTTTTTCACCCCCAGTAGAATTAAACCTTGACTTATCTCCTGGTTGCCTTCTTCCTCCTAAAGAATGCTGTTTGTTTTATTTATTCTCTAGGTTAATCACGCCCCTATGTTCGCTTTTAGCAGAAATATTCTTGTAAACCTGCAGTATTAATGTTGCTTGCAACTTCCCATCCTTTTCCTCCCCCTGTTCTTCCTTTACATGCCACAAACCTAAATTATACAGTGGTAACAGAATCCTATTCTTCTTTTTATGCCGGTTTAAAGAATCCCACCTTTCTTTTCCCTATCCAAGTATTTGCAGCCGCTGAATAACCCTATTGCCATGATTTAAAATGCACCTGGATTACTTTTTAAATATATATATATATATTTATTTATTCAATTTTATCAGTGCCCCATTTCAAAGCAGTGACTCGGAGCAGCAAACAATCCTCCAAACAAATTTTGATGCATTTGCCGGATTTCCTGTACCGTAATTGTTAGTTAAATCTCGGTTTGAAGTTTTCCTTCTCCAGGATCTGCAACCTAGAAAATGCAAATTAGTGGTGTGGTTCCACATAGGTGTATATATTGAAATATATACATAGAAATACAGGTACACACGGATGTGATGTTTGGAATGCATTTGTGCTGGGGCGGGTGTGTTTATACGTACATATAAATTCAATATATAATCACATGTATGAGATGGACGATTATATAAGCCAAATATTTATATAATATTTGAGTGGTGATTTCAGCCCTCCGATGGAGAAAATTACTCAGTGAGTAATGTTGCTCTCTGGTTGAGGGAATTGCACTGCTCTAAAGCCAGGCAACTAAGGATTTTGAACAGAGCTTCCAAAAGAAACAGAGGGTTAATTTATGTTTGTGGCTTTTATTTAATCTTTTGCAGGGGGTGGGTGCAAAACGACTGACAGACCCTCCCTTGGTATTCAGATTAATTATCTGAATTATTGGACTTGTTGTGAAGTGTACGAGGGCTCCTAAAATGTCAAGAGTTCTCCCTATGAAAAAGGCCAGGGGAAACGCACACATCGTGACTTTATAGCTCGATTCAGCCATTGGCTTAGAGGCTGTTCAGAATGGTGACTTGGGAGCGTTGTTCACACTTACGACGACTGCAGCAACGCCGTGGTCACGTGATTAAAGGTCAGAGGCTTGGCAACTGACTCCGTCTTAAGACAGGACCATGTGATCCCCTTTTGCAACCTTCTAACCAACTAAGCCAGTGGGGAAGCCAGATTAACTCAGCAAGAAGGAAAGAAAGAAGGAAGGAAGGTTAAGGGAGGGAGGGAGGGAGGGAAGGAAGGAAGGAAGGTTAAGGGAAGGAAGGAAGGAAGCAGGACTAAGGGAAGGAAGGAAGGTTCAGGGAGGGGAAAAAGGAAGGAAGGAAGGAAGGTTAAGGGAGGGGAAGAAGGAAGGAAGCAGGACTAAGGGAAGGAAGGAAGGTTCAGGGAGGGGAAAAAGGAAGGAAGGAAGGAAGGAAGGAAGGAAGGAAGCAGGGCTAAAGGAAGGAAGGTTAAGGGAAGGAAGGAAGGAAGGAAGGAAGGAAGGAAGGAAGGAAGGAAGGAAGGAAGGAAGGAAGGAGAGGAGGCAGGGCTGAAGGAAGGAAGCTTGGTTGGTTAAGGGAGGGAAAGAAGGAAGGAAGAAGGCAGGGCTAAGGGAAGGAAGGAAGGAAGGAAGGAAGGAAGGTTAAGGGAAGGAAGGAAGGAAGGAAGCAGGACTAAGGGAAGGAAGGAAGGTTCAGGGAGGGGAAAAAGGAAGGAAGGAAGGAAGGAAGGAAGCAGGGCTAAAGGAAGGAAGGTTAAGGGAAGGAAGGAAGGAAGGAAGGAAGGAAGGAAGGAAGGAAGGAAGGAGAGGAGGCAGGGCTGAAGGAAGAAAGCTTGGTTGGTTAAGGGAGGGAAAGAAGGAAGGAAGGAGGCAGGACTAAGGGAAGGAAGGAAGGAAGGAAGGAAGGAAAAAAGAAAGAAAGAAAGAGCCAGATAACTTTGTCATGTTCACATTCAACCTCATCTCAGATGCCTTCAGACCTTCTTCCCAACTCCACAAGGAGCAGCAAAGATGCTTCCAATTTGACGCACAAAATACACGTCTCGCAGTCAGGAACCCTATAAAACAACTTCGAAGAGCTTTGAATGCCCGAAGTGGCATTTTTCCCAGCCGGGGGTGCCCCGTGCCAGAGTCATTCACTCCGCTGGGTAAAGCTGGCTTTTCATAAGCCAGTCCGTAGCTTGCTAAAGTCGGTCTTTTAACGACCCGAGACCCCACGAAAGGGGTGACATAACAAGGCCCTTTGTTGAGAACAGAGGGGGCATTCACCCTTCTTCCTCCTCTCTTTTTTGCCAAAGTAGAAAATTGCCACCGTTTTTGCTCTCCTGGCACTCGGAAGCCCTGCTCGGTCAATGCAAGCCTTGGCATCGCCGGGCGGAACTCAATGATGGGCTTTGTCCGGCGTTTGAATCCTCCAGATTGTCCATTGACATATTTTTCTACCCCTAGCAAAACGGAGCACCTCTGTGTTTGCAGCTGAGTACAGAAAGTTGTGTAAAAGTGAGGGTTTCCTCCCCACCCACCCCCCAAATGAACTGGGCAGATGCTTCTAAACTTCGATTTTGCTTTCCGCTGTTCGTACACATTCATGGTGGGGAAACCCTTTGGGAAGGGAGGAAGCCGCGTGCAAATCGGTCACCCAAAATCCCACTTCTGCACAAGTCTTTGCAGCAAGCCCTGGTAGTTTCGGACATCCCCATAAGACTAACTTTACAAAACTCCCAGGTTCAACTGGATGGAAAGTTTCATTACACACACACACACACACACACACCCTGAGGAAGTTGCAGCCATATTTAAGGGCCTCTCCATGCAGGGATGGGAAGTTTTGTGGCTGCTTTAACCTCAAAGAATTTCCCAGCTGGAAAGCGCCAGGGAAGTGCCAATCCCGTCACCGCATCTTCCTTCTGGATTCTCATAGGATTTGTTGGAGCCCCCCAGCGCCCCCACCTCCCTTCAATTCAGGATTTTGGGCTTTTGCATTCGCAGCCACTCCAGATGCAACGCCTCCTCCTTTGCCACCAGCAAGAAATTCCCACCGGTGCAATTTGAATGTCTGAATTCCATATTGACTTGTGCATGCGAGCCGGTTAATGAAATGACAGGATTGGGTTTACTAAGGGGGGGCTGGGGGGGAGAGGGAGATAATTGTTCTCGAATACCTTGGCTGTGAGAAGAGTTGCTTAGAGTTAATTTACACTCATTACGAGAGGCATTTAAGTAGCCTGGTTTATGTTGACAACATTTTTTTCCTCTGCATAAATTAAAGCTAATAATATCTTTAAGGCATTTGTTCCCATTTTGCATTTACATGGGTATCTCATTGAAAGGTACAAACAAGACCGTGGGGTTATTAAGGAATCCCTCGCTCAAGTCGAAATCTGCTGATTCACGGGGAGCTTCCTTCGTCCCGTGACAGGCTCTGACGGGTTTGCCTCCAGTTTTGGGCAAGCCCTTTCCCCAGAGAGCCCCCCACCCTCCAACTGGAGCCTGTGGGTATCGGGGGGGAACTGTCCCAAGTGAAAACGAGAATTGTTATTGCCAGAATTGCATGAAATGTAAAGATGTATTAGGAAGGGTTGGTCGGGGAATTAAAGATAAATAGTATTTTCCTTGGGTAGGAAGTCTTTAAGAGAAAGAAGCTTCTTTTAAAATTTGGATGGGTCAGTGGGTGCGTGGGTGGGTGGATGGAGGGATGTGGGGTGGGTGGGTGGGTAGATGGATGGATGGATGGATGGATGAATGGGTAGATGGATGGGTGGGTGGGTGGATAGATGGGTGGGTGGGTGGGTGGATGGATGGATGGATGGATGGATGAATGGGTAGATGGATGGGTGGGTGGGTGGATAGATGGGTGGGTGGATAGATGGGTGGGTGGGTAGATGGGTGGGTGGGTAGATGGATGGATGGATGGATGGGTAGATGGATGGGTGGGTGGATAGATGGGTGGGTGGATGGATGGGTGGGTGGATAGATGGGTGGGTGGATGGATGGATGAGTAGATGAAGGATGGATGAGTGGGTGGGTGTGTGGGTGTGTGGATGGATGGATGTCAGTCTGAAAAGATGAAAGTGATCATAATACCAGAAACAGCTTAGATAATAGTGCCAAACTCTCCTGACGTTATGTGAAGAAGCAGTCAAAAAATCTTGAATCTATGCTATTCTTCCTCCAATCTCACATCATTCCTTCCCTTAATACCTTCTGCCTCCTGTCCCATTCTGAGGGTTCAGCTCTACACGGCTTGGGTTAATCGACCCATCTACCTCAAGCTGAATATTCAAACTGTTTTATTAGGGATTTTTAGGGGTATTCGTTTTAGACAGTCTGGGATTTTAGCGCAGGGTCTAGGTTTAATTTATTTTAAATTTGTATTACAATGTCTGTTGGTTTGCATATATGTATTTTTAATTCCCTGTGCACCGCCTCGAGTCCCTTCGGGGAGAGAGAGCGGTTTACAAATTAAATTCTTCTTCTTCTTCTTCTTCTTCTTCTTCTTCTTCTTCTTCTTCTTCTTCTTCTTCTTCTTCTTCTTCTTCTTCTTCTTCTTCTTCTTCTTCTTATTATTATTATTATTATTATTATTATTATTATTATTATTATGTACAAATTCTCATTTTTTTCCCTAGTCTGAACAAAATGGCAATTTTTTTCTTCAGAGAAAGAATCCTGGGGGGAAAAAATTTATAGTCGCCAAGAATCAACCATGACCTGATCCCTCAAATCAGGAAAGGTTAGAAACCACTTCTTGGCGTCTGTGGCTTTTCTCCCCCCCCCCTCAAGTATGGGGGTCAAAAGATAGGACCGAGATGGAAAGTTTGTGTGATCCCCATCCCCAAACCGACCTCCGGGAAGCCCATCATACCTCTGCCCCGCAGGAACATGATTTCCTCAAGCACGCCTGGAGCCAAGGGTTTTCCTGGGACCAAAGCGCACTCTTTGTTTCTGATCCTCTCACAGCCCCGAAAGAATATTCCCTTCTGAGGTGGGAGGAACTCCGGCTTTACGTGGTGGTAGTTGTGTTCTCCCGGAATGAGATTGTCATGGCTGCAAGGCATGGTCCACTCTCCCACTGCCACGAAGGCAGAGTCTACTCATCCAGTTCCGGCCAGATGCAGAGACCAAGATGACCTTGAGTTTCTAAGAAGAATGTTGTTATGGCTACGTATCGCCCAACTCCATGTAATCCCATTTTCCCACAATAGAAAGTAGACAGTAGAAAGTGTGGTAGGCCTGAAGTCCAAAAGAAGTGTCTGATCTTCTTCTTCTTCTTGCTCTTCTTCTTCTTCCTCTTCTCTTCCTCCTCCTCCTCCATTCTTCCTGGGGACTTCTGTTCTCTTGGACTTTCTTTTCTTTTGAAAGTCAGAGACGGCCGCATGCAGGAAGCCTCTTCAGCAAAACAGAAATAGGTCCAGGTTGAAACAGAGGGTCCTATCACAACCCAGACCAGAGATGGAAAGGAGAAACATCCCTCGACTTACGGCCACTAACGAGGCCAAAATTTCCATCGCTAAGCGAGACCGTTGCAAAGTGAACCTTGCCCTGTTTTACGAAGTTCCTTGCCACCCTTGTGTAGAGAATCACTGCAGTGACTCCCAGGACGTCACAAATACGAGTCCATTGCCAGGAGCCTGAATTTGGATCACGTGACCCTGGGGAGGCTGCAACGGTCATAAGTATGAAAAACGGCCCTGGGTCATTTTCCCTGTAACTTCCAACGGCCCCTGAACGATAGCAAAACGAGGGTCCTGGTATTCGGAGTCCTGCCAACCTTACGGTCGGCTGGATTTGCAGCCATGCGAAAAATATCACAGTGGCTGGTATGAGAACTTCGCCCTCCAGACGAGCATTCTTGCATTTGCCCTCCAGCTCCGTCTGCCTCTCATTCCTTGGCTTTAGTTATCCACAAAACTTCAGAAAAGCCTCCCCAAAAGACAGCCTGGAGAATCGGAGGGAGAGTTGAACGGCTTTTAAAAATCTCTGCCTGGATCGCTCGCATCTGAGATGCTGACTATCCTTACGGCAACAACATCATTCAGTTGGGTTACACAGTTGTATAGAGAGAGGAAAGGTGGCATAGCAGAAGGGGCCTTGGAGGTCTTCTAGTCCAGCCCCTGCCCGAGCAGGAGACGCTGTCTCTTTCCAGACAAATAGCTGCCCAGACTCTTCTTGGAAACATTCAGTGTTGGAGCACCCACAACCTCTGGAGGCCAGTTGTTCCTTTGATTAATTGTCACTGTCAGGGAATTTCAGCCTTAGTTCCAGGTGGCCTCTCTCCTTGATTAGTTTCCCTCCATTGTTTCTTGTCCTGCCTTCTGGGACTTTGGGAAATACGTTGACCTTCCCCATCCTTCTTTGTGGCAGCCCCTCAAATAGTGAGATGCTGCTTCCATGTCACCCCTAGTCCTTCTTTTCATTAAAGGTGTCCCGTGTTACACTTGTCCTGCCTGGCTACACCGTGTTCTTTTGCTCCCCTTTTCAAAAGTCTCAGAGCGGTGAAAAGTAGCCAGAGTCCCAGAATAATAGACTGGGAAGGGACCTCGGAGGTCTTCTAGTCCAACCCCCTTGCTCAAGCGGGAAGCCCCCTACCATTTCACACAAGCGTCATTCTACTTCAAAGCGAGACGCTCCAGTTCAGGGCTCTCTAAGACGCATCGGAAACACGGCTCCTTTCATCATTGCACCTTTCTGCCCAACGTTCCCCAATGAGAAGCCCACATCAGGCAGACCCAAGGCTCCCTTCGGCCGAGGACTTGTGCATAGCCCAAGTGAAACCTCAACAGGCAACCCACGAGTCAAGAGATCGATTCCCTCGGGCGTTGCGCGCTCTCTTGGCCCTTCCTTCTGATGACAGCTCCCTTGGCCAAACGCTCCGCAGGAATTCTGCTTTGTTTACACCCTTGCTCTTTAAAGAATGCAAAACACACACCAAACAAGAGAAGGCACATTGGGAGCATTTGGGGGTTAGATAACAGTAAAGGGGACCAGCTGCTGGATTTCCGGCATCGACCCGCGAGGTTAAAATAAAACAGATATGAAGGGACTTACCAAGAACCGAAACGGAGCTCTCTTTTAACGCCGGATGGTTTTCTTGTTCTGCGTTTGGGAGCTGGATCACCTCCTCCTCCTCCTCCTCCAGTGCATTTCTGCAGCCATTTTAGCCTTCAGCACACCGGCAACTGCGAATTCTTTCCAGGCAATCAAATCCCACGTCTCCCTTCCTTCATCTCTTCAAGAGGGGCTTGGGGTTGGCTGGTGGTTGTTTTTCTTTTTCCTTCCTCCCCAGCTCTAAACCGAGTTTCATTTCCTCCTTCCTTCCTTCTCCTTTCTTGTTTTTATTTATTTCATGATGATGATGATGATGATTTTAGCTTGCTCCCAAAGATCGGGCCAGGAAGGCATCTGGAGGCTTCTTCTGCTGGAGCAGGTTGCTGCTTCCAAGACCTTCCTTTCATGGCTTTCAAAAGGGAAAAGGGGGAAAGGAGGAGGAAGGGAGTTTTTTTCCCGGATGGGGAACTTGAGCAAGGCCCTTCCTCTTACCAAACCTTCAGTCAAGCGAAGAAAGAAAATGTCGAAAAGAGAGGAGGGGGGCAAGAGAGAAGAACCAGAGATTGAGGGGGGGGAGAGCGAGGGAGAGAGAACCTTCGCAGCTCAAGCAAAAGTTTATCGGAGTTTTCAACTTTTTCCAGCGGAGGAGAAAGTGGGAAGAAGCCCAGCCGAGGGAAAACTGGAGGAGAATGGAGAGTGGAGAGAGAGGGGGGGGGTCCTCCTTCTCCCCCCCCCCCTCCAACCCGGGCCCCTCGCCCAACTGTTTTTATTGATTTCAGTCACTGGAGGCTGGGTCAGCTCTCTTGAAGAAACGCTGGCTTTCATTACAGGAACCAGCTCAGTCCCACTGCCGAGCGGCTTGGCAGGCTGCCCTCTCTCTGTGGTCCCCCTTTCTCCCCTCCTTGGCAGGAGGAGGGAGGGCGTCCTTCCCCATCCGAGGGCATGGAGGCCCCCCACCCCCTACCTGGGCTGCTTTCCCCAAAACTTGGAAGCCTTCTGAGCTTTCGCCCCTCTGCCCCACCCACCCCCACCAACCCTGGAAACGCCGCTGCCAAAGGTCCGAGGCCACGCAACGCCTGGTCGCCCCACTTAGGAGACCCACAAGGCCGTTGTGCAACCAGCCCGAGATCCGGGCCAAGCACGTACTTCCCCACACACACCCCTTGGCTCCCCTATTCAAACCCGGATGCCAGGGCTGCGTGTGCTGAATGAAAGCAGGGAGAGATGGGTTGGAAATCCAGGCCAAGAGCGGCTAGTCGGGGGGCACATCCCCAGCCCTCCGCTTAGCCTGCTTCTGGGGACGGCAGAAGGGGGAACGTCTGCAACAGAGGAGGGGTCCTACTGCAGCGGTATGGTGGCTTGGGTCCCTGGCAGTGACGCAGGCCTGGCAGGCCCCCGAACCGGTTCTCCTGTCGCCACCATCCCCACCACCATCTTGCTTTTTAATTCAGCGCATGCACAGGACATATTTTAATCGAATTGCGCATGCATGCACAGCATGCACCCAGCGTGTGCACGAGAGCAAAGCACATGCACACACAAAGCACGTGCACGAGCAAACCGGCCATAAAGCCAGCCAGAACCGACCCCTGGTGTGCAGATATCCAGACGGGCCACATTGCCGGGCTTCGGGATTGCACAAGTGTTCTCTAGAATGAGGGTGTTTCGAGCGTAAGGCGTTCAACGCAGGGCCTGGGCTGAATCACCCCGACCGCTTCTTTCTTTGCGCCAGGAGGAAGCAGCTGAGAAGAGCTTCATGTGTGTCGTTCAGCCAGTTCAAACCACCTTCTAGGGGGCAGGGATGGCGAACCTTTTGGTCGTCGCGCGCCAGAAGTGCATGGGTGCGGGCACGCATAATGCAATGCACGCATGACACCCTCTGCATACCCTGCCACCTTGTGCATGTGCATGTGACCACCCCCCCCGTGCTCCTTCCAGAAACACATGCGCCCCCCCCCCTCCATGTCCTGTTTTGGGCCCCCACACATGTCCATGCCTCCTGCCCCCCGGCACATGAGCAGCAGAGAGCTTTGCCATCACAGTTTTGAGCATCCTTCTAGGAGTGTTCCCTCCTTCTCCTTGTTTTCCTCCTCCTCTTTCTTCTTCTTCCTCTCCTCCTCCTCCTCCTCTTCCTCCATTCCTTCTGGGGAGAGTCTTTCCTTGGTTGGAGAGCACCAAGGACCTCATAATTCTCCTCCTCCTCCTTCTCTTTCTCCTTATTTATTTACCTACCCACCTATCCTCCTCCTCCAAAGCTAGATCCAGTGTTTCCCATAGAGAAATAAATACCACATTACCACAAAACTTTAACTTTCTCTATTTTTTTTTTTAAAGGAGTGATCAGTGGGTGGGTATCTAGCCTTGTTCGAGGGACTTCAGAATTATGAAATCTCCAACAAAGGAAGCATAATCAGCCACCTTTTTTGGAAACATTTATCGGAGCATTCCAGGAAACTGGCCTTTCTCTTGTGTTTCCACTGTATTCGACGTGAAGCCAAAGGCTTCCTCTTCCCAGGGTATCTGCTTAACTCATTTTAATGAATATTCAGCGCACAGAACCCACAATTGATCGAGCTCCAGTTTTGCCAATCTAAAATCACAGCGTGACTCCAGTGTCTCTGCAACATGAGCTTTCTTTATATCCGTTTCTGTCATTCTTCTCCTCTTTTTTCCCTCCCCGAAATGCATAAGCGACGGTCTCGCTACGTAAAACCACAAGCTGCAAATTCGAAATAATAATCCCGATGTCTCTCGTCTTTTGGCTGTTTTTTGTATATGTGCTATTGCTATTACCCCAGCCCATGTGAATGTCCCCCTCCAAGGTGGGTCTTCTCAGGGTGGGGTGGATGGAGGACTGCCGTTGTCTCAATAGTAGTCCATTCAAGGCGAAGGATTCACTAACCTCTGCTCCAGATGTTCCTTCTCACGAATACGGGTCCCATGCAATGGACCTGTGGATTAAGTTTGTCCTCTTGGTTCTTAGGTGAAAAAACAAGAAGAAGAGGAGATAGAAGAAGAAGAAGAAGAACTGTCTCCAGAGGAGAAGAGGGTGTTGGAACGAAAGGTGAAGAAGGAGCGTAACAAGGCACAAAAGAAACTCATGAGAGAAGCCAAGGTTGGGGCCGAGAAGAGCCAACCTCCGAAGCCATCGGGGGCAGAGTTGGCCCTGGACTATTTAACTAGGTAAGTTTGGCCCTTTTTGGAGAAGATCTCTCCTGGACAATGAGTAGAAATATCAACAGGTTGCATTTACAACGATTTCCCACCTTCACGTGTTCAGCCCCGGGTCACAATTTGGAATTAAATCCTAGTGATTGCTGTCTCTTGATTAAATGTCTACCGAAATTCTCCACCATCCTGGTCATGCTTGTCCCAGAAGTGCTTTCTCCAAAAGACAACTGGACTTTTTTTCCCTTGAAAAGTTTCACTACTCATCCAAGAAGCTTCGTCGGTTCTCTGAAGAAACTTCTTGGAAGAGAAGTGAAACTTTTCAAGGGGTGGGGGGGAAACCCCCAAGAAAGTCCAGTTGCATTTTGGAGAATGGCACCTTTGGGACTGTCCCAAAAATGCTTTTTTGTTTCTGTTTTGAAAGGCCACTGGTCTTCCTTGGTTATTTTTCATTGGATGGACTTCTTGAAAAAAACATCTTTGGGACAACCATGGCCTGGAGGACTGAGAATCTCCATAAGCACCTTTAGCAATGTGTCTTGGTTGTTCTACCAGATGGAAGGTTAAGAGGGGAAAAAATTATGGAAGAAATAAGTCTAAGGTCCTCTTAGGTGCATGTCTACTCCTCCCCCTAGTTTTCATGGCTTTTACTTTATTTATTTATATTTATTTTAAACACATAAACAAAACAAGACATAGATTAAACAAAACGAAGAAAAAATTCCATCTTACAGCAGTTCCTTATCGGAATGTCTTTTACAATTGGTATTTCCCGCGCACCTTTACATTTGTGTCTTACATTTGTGGCCCCTTTGTTTTTTTACTTATTTATACATACTATTCCATATTATTTTGTACTTGCTTGTTTATGTTAAAAAAAAATCACTTTGCACGTATTGTACATCATATATTTGCTATCGCTTGGCTCCCTTCCTACTACACCCCTATTTTAAGTATTCCCACTTCTTGCTTCTATCTTCTAACCATTTTATACCATTTATTCCGTATTAAATAATATTCCCCATCCTCCTTTCCCTGTATTTCTTTGCGTGGAGTTGGACAAACTGCTGTGTTTCTTTCTAAACCCCTTTTCCACCCTAACACTCAGCAAATAAGGTTTCATTTTAGAGTCAACAAGACCCAACCACACGCAATCAAAGACAGGTCAAGATCGCATGTTTACATCCATGCAGCCAACACGCTTCACGCCTGGCCACGTGGGACTTAAGCAACGGCTCTCCCTAAGGTAGATTTTGCAGCCTCATGCCCCAGTTTCCATAACTTTAGCAGCTCCTAGAACCAACATTTCCAGGAACGGGGACTTGGTCTACTTTTCCGTGTGGCTGGAGGAAATTTAACTGCGCTCCCGCCGGAGAGACGCACGATTCGGGCTTCCCCAGAGCAGGAGGGAAAGCAGAACACAAATTGTCGTTTTCTTCGGCCCAATTTCAGGAGCAGCTGGAATCCTCGGCTGTTTTGAAGGGATGTGCGGTTGTCTGTCACGGACTGATAGGTCTTCTGGAAGGCCTGTTAGCCATTATATCGCAAGACGAGCTTTCTGGTTTGGAAAACAGAGGCATAAATTCCGAACTCCCCTCTTCGCATTGAGCGGTTGCAGCAGGCAAATATACAATATTTATGAACCGATGGGAGATTTGACGTTCGTTTCATTTCCCTGGATTTTTGGCTGCCCAGAAAACCCCCCCAGGCAAGGAGGGGTATTCCTCAAATTGCAACCACGGCAGGAAGCAAAATTTCCACCACTAAGTAAGACGGATCTGAACTGAGTCACGCCCGGTTTTACGATACTTTTTTTGCCGGGGTTCTTAAGAGAACCGTTGTTAAATGAACCAGGCAGTCGTTAAGACGATACAGGGAGTCTTCAATCTAGGGCCACATTGGGGATTGGCATTTCTGTTAGATCTTAACAAAGCGAGATCTTTGTTAAGTGAGTCTCGCTTCACTTTGCGATTTTTCTTGTCACTGTTGTTAAGTGAATGCCGGGAGTCGTTAAGTTAGCAATGCAGTTGTTAAGTGAATCTTGTCGGAATGTCCCAAAAGTGGATCCCCTGGGATGCTGCAATGGTCATAAGTATGAACCAGTGTCAGAATTTTGACCACATGACCCTGGGGAGGCTGCAGAGGTCGTAAGTGTGATGAACGGTCATAAGCCACATTTTTCAGTGCCGTCATAACTTCAAATACTGGTTCTGTGGGCGTGGCATGGTGTGGCTTGGTGGGCGTGGCTTGGTGGGAATGGTAGGGGAAAAGATACTGCAAAATCCCCATTCCCTCCCCAATCAGCTGGGACTCAAGAGGCAGAGAATAGATGGGGCATGGCCAGCCAGAGGTGGCATTTGCCGGTTCTCCGAACTACTCAAAATTTCCACTACCGGTTCTCGAGAACTGGTCAGAACCTTCTGGATTCCACCCCTGGTTAGTGTCCATGTTTCACCGGCATAGGTTGGAGCAGGGGTCTCCAGCCTTGGCAACTTTAAGCCGGTGGACTTCAACTCCCAGACTTCCCCAACCAGGGGGATTCTGGGAGTTGAAGTCCACCAGGCTTAAGGTTGCCACGGGTTGGAGATCCCTGGGCTAGAACACATGGCCAATCCATGTTTGGAACATTTGAAGACCGGAAGCTGGGTCTGACGGTGGCAGGAAGCATCGCAACCGCTATTCAGCGGACGAGGAAATGGAAGAGACGGCACTCCCGTTAAAAATAAACACCGAAGACAGAGGCAGCTCTGCCAACCACAATATTTAAAACCCTGAGTGAATAAACCAATGGCCCAGCACCTTAGAATTCATCACATGGGGGCCAGATGTGTTTTCGTGGTGGAAAATTGAAAATAAAAATTTAAAAAATGGCTTCCTAGCATCCAAAGCAACAAATCATGGTCGAATGAGGAGTGGCTTCTGGTTTTGGAGATCTGTTTTGTTTCAGAGGAGATCTTGATCATCTGATAGCATAAGCAGGGTAGAAATTCCTTCTGGCCAACTTCTCCCCCTGGTCTCTCCTTCCTGCGCCATGCGATGCAGGGCTTGTTCCCTTCCACGGGGGCCTCCTTACAAATTGTTTGAGTTATGAGAGACCGAAAATACAAAAGGAAAGATGGAATGCAACCCAACCATGGAGGAGGGGAAGATATCTTTTCAACGCATTTTTTTTTAAAGGCAGCTATTTATTGCAATTAAGGAGGAATTTGTTGTAAGGGAGGATTCAGGAACCCTTCCAAAATGAAGCTAAGACGATTTCAAAGAGCTGCTCATTATATGGCAGCATCCGCTGGTGTTCATTAACAAGGTGCCATCGAAGTGTGCGAGATGCCTTCAAGGAAAACCGGAAGACTGCATCCGGTTTTGATCGTCACATTACAACAAAGATATTTCAGACTTTGGAAAAAGTCCGGAGAAGAGCAACCAGGATGATTAGGGGACTGGAGACTAAAGCGAACTGGGCATGGCTAGTCTAGAGGTAAGGACTCTAGGGGTCCTTACACACCCTGCACTCAAAGCCTTTGAAGACCTAGGCCCTGTCCTCATGTGGGAAGGTCTTCTTCTAGGCCTGATACCAAGCTGGGGCTTCCCCAACGTTACTGTCCTCTTTTAAGGTCCACTTCAGAGGACCATCTCAGTGGCTCCCCTTGGGTAAACCCAAGTTAACACCAAGCAGCACCATCTCCTCTCCTGCAATGCTCCTCTTTAATTGGTCGATCCGTTCAATTGGTTGACAAACAACGTGGATGAAGAAGCTGCCCTAGAACAGTTGAGCAGATCGTTATACTCCAGGGGGATCCACTGGGTCCCAGAGGGTGGCCATCATCCCACAGTTGAAGCTTTGCCCGTTTTTGGTGAACGTCACTAAAGGGCACTGGGAAAAGTGACTTATGACCATTTTTCAACATTTACGGCCTGTTGCAGCATCCCCACGCTCACTTCATTTACGTTCGGATGCTTGGCAACGGGCTCATATTTACGACGGTGGCATGGTCTCCTTTTGCGACCGTCTGACAAGCAAAGTCAGTGGGGAAGCCAGATCCACTCAATGGCCGCGTGGCTAATTTAACAACGGCAGTGACTCCCTTAACCAACGTGGCGAGAAAGGTCGTAAAACGGGGCGAAATTCACCGAACACACGACTCACTTAGCAGCATAAATTCCGGGCTCAGCTGTGGTCGTAAGTCAAGGACTGCCTGCCCTGAATTTCCTCTTGCGGCGGCTTCAGGGGACGCTGACCAGGGCAGTGTGGGAACGTGAGTTAAAATGTCTCTTGTTTGAAAGTATTTTTTACTTTTATTTATTTTTTTCGCCCAGCGTCTTGCTGTTTTGAATTATTGTTGTTTATTTACATGCCGGAGTCATGGAAATTTATTCCGATGTTATTCGACTGTATTTGTAGAGGGAGTCCTATTTTTCAAACATGGCAAGGCTTTAGATGACATTGTGGAAGATCTGGATTTCGTTATGGAAAGCCGAGTGCGTTCTCAGCAGGTAGACCCAACCATTCGTGTCTATCAAGATTCTCGAATCCCCCGTGGGGTTTCCCCCCCGTCTCTGCCGCCGAGGACTTCATATTTCCCAGCTCTGCTGACATTTCTCTAGTGCAAAAGAGTCGCTGGGGAGTTGGGAATAGAAAGTTCCAATCTCTTCTCTTTGAGTATTCCCAAATAAATAAATAGGTCCTGGATGCAAGAGAGCCTCTCTTCTACCCTCGGAAACTGACATACAAGTAAAACTTTTTTAACTTTTATATCTCTGTTTTACTTCGGCTGTACACCGCCCTGAGTCCTTCGGGAGGAGGGCGGCATAAATTAAAAAAAAGCTAAAAACCGCAATCACAATATCGCACAATTCAACCCAGAAGCAGCGTTGTCAATTATTTGCGAAACTTACGGGTGGATTTTTGAAGTTTTCCCTTTCAGGAAAAGGTACGAAAAAGCTCACACCAAGGCAACCGGCGTGCAGTGGTTCTCGACTTATAACGGTTCGTTTAGTGACCGTGCAAAATTACAACGGCACTGAAAAACGTGGCTTATGACCGTTTCCCACACTTCTGACCGTGATCCCCTTTTGCGACCTTCTGACAAGCAAAGCCCAGGGGAAGCCGGGTTCACTTAACAACCGTGTTACTTACTGAATAACTTAAGAATTAACTTAACGACTGCAGCAAGGAAGGCCGTAAAATGGGTCAAAACTCACTTAACTCAATTGTTCTGCTTAGCAACCCAAATTTGTGGCTCATAAAATGGGGCAAAAAGTCACGTAGCCAATGCCTCACTTAACAACAGAATTTTTGGGCTCAATGGCAGTCATAAGTCGAGGACTTAACCTGTATTGTCAGAATACAACCTACAAATGCAATTTAAGCACAAGCTGTCGCTGCGTCCCCCCCCACCCCGTCCGTCCCCCCGTCCCCCCGGTGAAGACAATGCACTTAAAAGCATTTTATTCGACTGCCGTTTTGCTCCTTTCCTGGAATTTAAATTCTCAAGTCCAGTCGGGGTTTCCAAGAAGGAATCGGACGGAGAAACCTGGACGGTCCGCTCCGAATTTTGACCTCCCCGTCATGGTCCTTTATTTGCGCCAAAGGAAATGGCCGCGTTAGGATGCTTCGCTCCAGTTTTAGTCCGGCTTTGGCGCCTGTTGTGTTTTGCCAGGGAATGTTTACGGTTAGAAAGAGACTTGGACCAGGATCAAAAACATATTAAAAAAGGAAATGTTTGCTTTGCTGGACGTTTGTTGTAAACATCGTGAGTCCAAATAAATGAAGACATTTTTGAAACGTCTTGATTTATTTGGACGTTTAAGATAACGCCAGCAAGATTCGCTCTGCGCAGACGAGTCTATATATATATCTTGATCAGCTCATAAAACTAACACACACACACACACATATATATAGATATAGATAATTGTTTTCACAACATCCTGTTAGGGCCCCATTAAGGGAGGAGACATACTGCTTTCCTTTTCTGCCTTTCGGCTCATCACCAGAGAACATCTAGACAGAAAGCCAAGATTTCCGTTGTGTAATTTTTATTTTTCTCTGAGTTTGGATATCAAAAATTGTTGGCCATGACCAAGCCTGTTTCATAAGCACAAGTGATTTGAGACATACAAAACAACTCTCAAAGTCGACACATCTTAATTTACCAGTATGTCCTAACCTGGTCTAAATATTCCATCAGAAACAATTCAATCCCGTTTTGTTTAACCAGAATTGTGGGCCACGAAAAGCTGGCTTCCCAGACGCTCATTTCAAGGTCACCTGTCTTCATGGAGTAATTTCTTGGGTTACAACAAGCCATGGTTTTGTTCCTAAGCACTCCATACTGTGCCAAACGAGAAACGCTGAATATGCCTGAATAAGTATAACCAGAATAACAGAGTTAGAAGTGACCTTGGAGGTCTTCTAGTCTACACTTCTAGTCCAGGAGCCGATGGGGGTTTCCTTCTAAAGTTGTTCTGTTTTAGAATGATATAAATGCATAAATCCCTGTAACATGAGGGATCCACCTCTTAGGAAGGTAACACTAACACTGAGTAATGGCTCCGTGGCTAAGACGCTGAGCTTGTTGATCAGAAAGGTCGGCAGTTTGGCGGTTCGAATCCCTGCATAACAGAGTGAGCTCCCATGACTTGTCCCAGCTTCTGCCGACCTAGAAGTTCAAAAGAATGTAAAAATGCAAGGAGAAAAATAGGGACCACCTTTGGTGGGAAGGTAACAGCCTTCCGTGCGTCTTTGGCGTTGAGTCATGCCGGCCACATGACCACGGAGACGTCTTCGGACAGCGCTGGCTCTTTGGTTTTGAAACGGAGATGAGCATCACCCCGTAGAGTTGGAAATGACTAACATAAATGTGCGAGGAGAAATTTTACCTTTAATTTTAATCTTAATTTCCTTCTGGACAGCTTTGGAAACTCAGGGTCATCCATGCCAGTAAATGGACATATTCAAAGTAGGCAGATTGGGAGCAAAATGGAAGGTTTAGAACTGATTTGAAATAAAGGTCCCATCACAAAGACTCTACTGAAAAATATTTAAAGATGTGTGGACTTCAACTCCCAGAATACCCCAGCCATCCTCTATCTTTCTTTTTGCACATTCTGCTGAATACTTTTTTTCCCAGGCCGATCAGGATCCGAACAAAACTCTGGACACCTTTGAAAAGGGAGCTATGGGGTGTTGGTGATGATTTTGATTTGATTTTATTTAGACTTATAAACCGCCCCCTCTCCCCGAAGGGACTCGGGGCGGTGTACAGGGAAAAAAATTAATGGCTTCTCCCTCTTAACGTTACTGAATTCCTTCCTTCTGCTTTCTCTTTCTGGCTTTGCTGCAGCTGGTCTGAGAGTCCCCAAGGGTGGAAATTCCAGAAGACGAGGCAGACGTGGCTTCTTCTGCATATGTATGACAAGGACCAGGTAGGGGGCCCCCCTCTCCACCCCATCCCCAAATGTCAGGAAACTTCTCCTTAGTTCTACGTTGCTTCTCTCCTGGATTAGTTTCCACCCATTGCTTCTTCTTGTCCTGCCCTCGGGTGCTTTGGAGAATAGCTTGACTCCCTCTTCTTTGGGGCAGCCCCTGAGATATGGGAACCCTGTTGTCATGTGTGGGCTACAACTCCCAGGATTCCCCATGCTGGCTGGGGAATTCTGGGAGTTGAAGTCCACACATTTTAAAGCGTCTGAGGTTGAGAAACACTGCTTTGTATCGTCCTGATTTCATTATTATTTATTATTATATTTCTGAGATGGAATGCCTTGCTCAACAAATTAAATACAGAGGCAAGGCTGAGCCAAAACCTGGAGTTCCTCCTTCCACCCGGAACAGACCCGTCCTTCAAAGGATAAGGAAGAGAACGCGGACTTCAATGTCCATCTCTCCAGGTTGCCTGGGTCTTCTCTCAACCCCCATCTCTCCACTTATCGCAGCTGGCTAAAAACACTTTGCTCTTTCTCCCTCTTCCAGGTCCCCGATCAATTCTTCTCCATTTTGCTGCGGTATCTAGAAGGGCTGCAAGGCCACGCCCGAGACACAACGGTGGAGAAAGCAGAAGCTCTGATGAAGGAATACGATCAGTCTGAGATGGAAGACCATCTCCTGGAAGGCCAACGGGACCGTCTCCGCAGAGTTTTGCAGTTGCTCTCTTGACTTTCGGTTACTTTAAGTCCTTCCGTCGGCAAAAAGTTACAAGAACCGGATGGAAATTTTTAGCCCTTCTTTAAACTCTTCAGACTCTCCGCCACAAACCCGATATTGCTTGGAAATCCCTCCCAGGGTTGCCAAGGAAGTGGAAGAAATAACTTTATATATATATATATAAATATATAATATATATAATTGTTTCTACAACACCCTATTAAGGCCCCAATTAAGGGAGGAAGCACACTGCTTTCCTTTTCTGCCTTTCGGTTCATCACCAGAGACCATCTAGACAGAAAGCCATGAGTTCCGTTGTGTGATTTTTTTTATATGTGTGTTATGTTTTTGAGCTGATCAATAAATCCCAGTAAGGGTATGGCTAGCTGATGAGAGCTAATAAGCTCGAAATAGATCTATCCTAGTCTCTCTAATTTATTTATTGATCAGCTCAAAAACGTTACATACATACATACATACATACATACATACATACATACATCAATAAACAATTGAAAACAATACTTGGATTCAGCGTTTCAGAATTGGCTGCCTTTCCCTCTTTTCCTTGGTAACCGTTAGAGCTGTCGATCTTCTACTACAGGTTTCTCCCCATCTTCTCAAAAGGACCTGAGACCGGATTGATGTCCCTCAACCTGGGAATTCCAGAGGTTTCGTCCCATCCCATCTCAAAAGAGGAGATGGGCAGGAGCACCCACCCCCCAATCTTTCCCTTCTTATCTATTTTGTTGGCTCCCAATTAAATGGCCGCTTTGTTTTAACCTAAAACGTCCTAGAATCTGTAAGCTGAGATGAGCCCTGAGATTTTTAATGATTCGAAGGTCGCGGTCGTGAATTATGCCCTTGTCCGGCTGCGATTCCCGGCTTCTTGACACCTTTGGCTCTTGTTGAAATGTTCGGTCTGAGGCTGTGACAAGGCAGCCTTGGGAATGGGGGGGGGGGGCGCAGGGGGGGCAACATGGAAGTCGTTAGTGTTCCCAAAGAAATCGTTGGAGCGACCAAATATGTAAGCAGCCCAAGATGTGTTATGTTAGCACAATTCTAATGGAATTTAGGACCTGAACAGGAGTCAAGACTGCATTGGGCAAAGCCAAACATTTTACACACAGCCAAACAAACCAACAATTGTAGTTTAAGGTTGCCCGTTTCAGCTCATCGTGGTTTTCCTAGCCTTGCTGCCTTCTTTAATTTCTCTAGGGTTTTTGCTTTCTCCCTTATTACAGGCGAGCCCGAAATGTCTTTTTGCTAAGCAAGCGTTAAGGGAGTTTTGCCCCATTTTTGCAAAATTTCTTCCCATCGTCGTTAAGTGAATCACTGCAGCCATTAAGTTAGTAACGCAGTCGTTAAGTGAACCCGGCTTCCCCCGTTGTTGTTTTTTGCTCACCAGAAGGTCGCAAAAGGGGAATCACACGACCTCCACGGTCACATGCGACCGTCATAAATACGAGTCAGTTGCCAAAGCGTTTTAATTTTGATCACGGCGGCCACTGGGCCGTACGTCACTTTTTTCAGCTGTAACTTTGAACAGCCACTAAATGACAGGTGTCTGTATTTGGTCCAGCAGGCATGTTGGTCTCTTAAAAAGGCACGTAAATGCAACAGATAATGAGAAACCGAGAACGCTAAGGAAGCCACGGCTGCTGTCGAAGGATGGGGCAGGGGGGATTAAATTGGGAATTCGGCTCGGAAGGATCGCTTGCATAACGCCAGGATGGAGCAAAACATCTGGATTTCTCCCCCAGCCTTTATTGGAGGGCCGGGGGGGGGGGCATCGCCTTTGAACATCGGTGGGAATTCCTCCAAAGTCTGAAGCCTTTTGTCTTCACGGAGTGTAGAAATGTTGCTTCGGAGGTAGAAACAAGATGGGTTTTTTTTTAATGGATTACGGTGTTCGAGACTTTTAAATCTGGTGGAACAGTTGGAGAAAACAGACTCCGAAGAGGAAAAAAATCAGTTTTCCCCCCTCTAATCGTGAGCCCGAGTTCGGGATTTGCAAGCTTCAGGCAGACCTCACGGTGCCCTGCGCCTTTCCCAGGAAAAGAGCTGAAAAAAGCCAGCTTCCTTGTTGATGAATGGGGTGAGAAGATACAATCGGAGGAAAAGCCTGCAGAGGTTTTATCGGAAGGTCTTATCACTTTCAAACAGGCCTTTTGTTCCAACACAATGGGGGGAATGTCAGGATGATTGACCAGAAAATAAAAGCCTCTCCACTCCTCTTTCTCCGCTTCCTTTCTGGGTCAGAATTTCCTGACAAAAATTAAAGCTAATTATTTGGTGGAATAACGTGTGTACGTGAATTAACAAGTTTTTCTTTTTTTTAAAAAAAGGTTATGAAATAATCTCAGGCCATGGTGGAGCCTGAAGTAGGGTTCACCTTTCAAACTTTTAAAATTTAAACAAAAACAAATGGACCTGAAAATGGCCATTTTAAACAAGCGTGCCTTGTGCCTTGCAGTGTTTCAGTGTTTCATTACAAAAAAAAGAAAGAATTGTTGTACAGGAAAGGAAGGAAGGAAGAATAGAAGGAAGGATGGGATGGAAGGAAGGAAGGAAGGAAGGAAAGGAAGGCAGGTTGTGGGGAAGGAAGGGAAGGAAGAAAGAAAGGATAAGGGAATGGAAGGAAAGAAGGAAAAGAAGGTAGGATAAGAGGATGGAGGGAAGGAAGGGAGGTTGGGATGGAGGGAAGGAAAGAAGGGAAGGAAGGAAGGATAAGTGGAAGGAAGGAAAGAAAAGAAGGTAGGATAAGAGGATGGAGGGAAGGAAGGAAATGGAGGTTAAAGGGATGAAGGGAAGGAAGGAAGGAAGGATAAGGGCATGGAAGGAAGGAAAAGAAGGTAGGATAAGAGGATGGAGGGAAGGAAGGGAGGTTGCAGGGATGGAGGGAAGGAAGGGAAGGAAGGAAGAAAGGATAAGGGCATGGAAGGAAGAAAGGAAAAGAAGGTAGGGTAAGAGGATGGAGGGAAGGAAGGAAAGGAAGGGAGGTTGAAGGGATGGAGGGAAGGAAGGAAGGGAAGGAAGAAAGGATAAGGGCATGGAAGGAAGGAAGGGAAGGTAGGATAAGGAGGTGGAAGGAAGGGAAGATAAGGGGATGGAGAGAAAGAAGGAAAACTGGAGATTATAACTTGTCTTGTTTCATTTTTTATCTGATTTTGGCCAATATTCAAAGAGGGCAGCTACAACTCCAAAGCCCAGCTGCTGAGCTTTGACCAACCTTCCATAAGAAAATAAGGACTTCCTCTAGATTTCCACCGTGACTTTACCTCTATAGGTTTGAAGGTGGGCAAAACATCTGGAGGAGTCTCAGTTGAGGGAAAGGCTGGTGGGATAAGCCACGTTGTGGACTTTGGGTGCTTTCGGAAGGAGAGCTGATGCTAAAAACGTGGTTCGAGAGGACATGTTGACTATTGGACCAGAAGGAAGAGCTTCTCCCGAATCAGATCTTGATGCTGTATGCCCTTTGCTCAATAGGAGCATCTGATGGTGATTAAATGTGACATCTTCTTCTGACATTCTTGAAGGAAGGTCAACCTTTATATCTGACAGTCTTCCACCCCTGGCAACAGGATTCTCCTAAAGGTCGTAGGCTGGGTGGCCATCATGTCTTCTTCCTGCCTTCCTTTCTCTGGAATATTCCCAGGGGCCTGATGCTCAGACCCAAAATTTCTAATTAATGAAGAATTTGGCCAGTGGTCTACAAGAACTTAATATGGATCCTTGCTAGGAACCAGCAGAAGAACATTTCGTAATTTTGCAACTTGGTGAACTTTGTCAATTCGTGTTGGATTTCCTCCCAGGATTTCTCCGTTTCAAATTTTGATTTAAAACAATGGATTTCCGGGCCAATGTTGTAAATTCAAGCTGTCTAGGACACATCTTTTTCCCTGCATCATCTGCCATCAGGAATTTGTTAATTGAGGCCCTCAAATACTGGTCCTTTTCTTCTTCTTTTGAGTGCATTCTATTGTGTGCATTCACTCTTGTTACTCTTGGCACATTTATCTTGCTTTTAATTCTGACACTTTTCAGAGACTGGTTTCCTTGACGGGGTCTCTTTATGAAACTTCCCTACATTACGAATCTTGGGTGAAAAACTTGACTGACAGTCTACAAGATCTCCACTTTTATCCTTCCTGGAAGCTGCCAGGGACATGAAGAATCCATTGAGGTTTGGCTGATGGGCATCTTGATCCTTAACAGATCTTTTCTAACCAAAGATCTAGTGGCTTCGCTAGGAGGATCTTAACTTTCAGTTAAGATCCTTAACTGAAGATCTTAACTTTCTGAACTTGGATCTCCCTGACGTTCGTCTCTGCCAAGGATCACAAAAGCTCCATGAATGTACTTCAATCTTTCCCGATGTGGGTAGAATGAAAGGCTGGGTTGAGATGGTAGGCACCCAAAGTCCTTGCTTTCTTCTGCTGTGCAACCAACTCTCCGTATTCTGCTAGCTGGACACGTATGAGAGGGAGTCAAAATAACCATCTCTTTATTTCGGTGGATTGTTATGGACAGAGCATGATTGATAAAGAAGAATATTTGTAGCTCAGGGTTGAAACGAGGACTCCTTGATGATGTCTGAGCTTGGTGGTTTTCTTACAGATGTTTCATTACTTAAACTAAGTAACACTGCTAGCACTGATGAGGTTACCTGGGTTGGGTAATGGAAGTTCTTCAAAAAGACCACCAAGCTCAGAGAGCACCAAGGACCCCTCTCAGAGCATATTCACGGAGTGCAACCATCTCCTCAGCCTGAGAGGTTCAGGGTTTGAGACCATTCGGCCCTTCTTGGAATCCCCACGGAGCCCCCTCCTCATCCTAAACCTTTCTTAAGTGAGTTTGGTAGACTGAGAAGAGTTTCGGGCTGAGAAAGATGGACTAGGATTTCCTGTCCTTCAGCAGTAATAAAGTCCCTCTACGGTGGAAGTGAAGCTTTCCGGAGTATCTAAACTTAGCAAACCATAAGGCTACAGATCCACCAATGAGAGGAGAAATCTTCCCATGCAGCTGCCTATCTGAATGGCTTGCAGGTTGTGTAGGTTGCAAAGACCCACGTGTTGTAGTGACTTCTCACTAGCTCAGTGCTTCTCAAATAGTGGGGCGGGCCCCCCAGGGGGAGTGCGAGGCTCCGTAAAGGGGGGCGCGTTTGACCTCGGCAGTTTAGTTTAATTAAGGATTTAATTTTTTTTAAATTTCTAATGCACTTTAAATCTTTTCTGCTACAGTTAATAAAGCTATTCTTTGTTGTAAATTGATCCACATTTCTTTCTTTTTTTATTCTCTTATACGTTAATAAGGATACAGTGTTATGCAGAGGTGTACTTATAACAATTTTATAGACAAATGATACTATTTACAGTCGCGCGGGGGGCGCGAAATGTTTTCTTCTTCCTAGGGGGGGCATGACAGAAAATAATTGAGAAGCACTGCACTAGCTGAAGTTGCAATATGGTAGTGACCTCTGCTGGCTGAAGGGGAAAACCAATCATCTAGAGAATTCTGATCCAAAGAGGGCTAAAAGTTTATTCTCTGAACTTGTTCCTCCTTAGTTGCGAAGTATAGTAAGTATACTCACCATTTGCTCTTGGAGTGGGGTGGAGATGTATACCCAATGACTTCTGACGTTTCCTGCTGGCTTCCCCAGTGTCCTCCTAGGGAAGCCAGCTAGGAGAGTTGCAAACGGTGATTACTTGAACGCGGGGCATTGCAACCAGTTGTAAGTGTGAGCTGGTTAGCAAAGGCCCACGAACCCATGACTGTGGGATTGTTGGGACTGCCAGAACTCCGAGGATAGTTGTTGTAATCACCGTTCTTTCAGCCCGGCCGTAACTTTGAATGGCTGCTCAATGAATGGTGGCAGGTCAAGAACCATCTGTATTTTTTCCCCAGATGTTGGGAACTGAATTTCAGACTGGCCATGATGGAGGACAGGAGAGCAGAATTAAGAAGGCATTCTATGTCCCAGTCATTTGACTCCGGGACCTGCAACCACATGTATATGCATGGCCATTGCCAAGAGCCGAATTTTGATCACGTGACCATGACAATCCTGCCACGGTCATAAATACGAGGACTGGTTGTAGGTTGCTTTTTTTCCAATGCCGTTGCAGCTTCCAATGGTCCCTGAGCCAATGGCTGTAAGTCGAGAAAACTGCCTGTCATTATTTTTTCTCTTAAGCCAGGGATGTCCAAACTTGGGAACTTTAAGACTTGTGGACTTCAGCTCCCAGAATTCCCCAGCCAGCTATGTCCACAAGTCTTAAAGTTCCCAAGTTTGGACATCCCTGTTAAGCCCTTTGTTTAAGCCACTTGGTTGTCTACCCATGGCCACTTGTTGACCTGTGGACTTCAACTCCCAGAATTCCTCAGCCACCATAGGGAACTCTGGGAATTGAAGTCCACAGGTCTTAAAAGTTGCCAAGCCTATAAAAAAGCCTGTTTTTATTCATTCTCTCCTTGCAGAAGAAAAGTATTATTATTATTTTTTCTCTTCTCCAACCTGGCGCCCTCTCCAAGAATTTCAAATATTTCCATCGCGGCTTCTTTGCAAGGCCCATCCCAAGTCTCCCTCCCAGGTGTAAGTCAACTGTGCTGAATTCCTCCTCCATGGCATTCTTCTTGGCACTGCCTTGATTCCCCCCCCCTGGCCCCCTCCATCTGCCAGCAGTTAATTTTTCACAGAAATTCTTGGCTTCCTGGTAAAACGTTACGTCCCTCGCTTTTAATTTTTAACCTGCCGCTCCAGTCCTGCAGATTGGCTTTGCCCGCCAGTCAGCAAAATTACTGACCTCCCGACTGAATGCAGCTCCAGAAAGCCAGCCTTCGCTCGGCCCAAACTCCTACTGGTGTTGAAAGAGCCGCCTGATTACGCGTGTTTAGTTATAAATTCACTTTCTATTGACCCATCCCGACTGTTACCCCGGGCAACCTGAAAGCTTAGGACCCTGGCTGTGTTGTTAACCTAAAGGTTTTGGGAAGGCAAACTCCACAGACCTTTTCCCCACTCGGTTGCTTCCAAATCCCACAGCAGAGAAGGCCTGCAGGATCTGGGTGAAACAGTAACAGAGTTGGAAGGGACCATGGAGGTCATCTAGTCCAACCCCCTGCTCGCGCAGGAGGCCTATACTAGGGATTCGAACTGCCGAACCGCCAATCTTTCTGATCGGCAACCTCAGTGCCTCGGCCACTGAGCCACCGAGAAAACATGATGTCTTGAGAAGGGGGCCTCTCGCTTTCTCTCGCCAAATCTGATCTGAGTCCCAGATTTGGTTCTTGGTGTTAACCATGATAATTAATGTGGCAGAGAACAATAAGTTACAGTGGACTTTGGCTTGTTAATCTGAAACTCTCTTGTTTCTGTTTTTCTTTGAGATCTCTGAATCTTTTTTTTTTTTAGCAATGGAACTGGAGTCATAGATAGCTTTTCCTGCATCTTCCTCTATTCTCTTCCCATTCACCCTCTGCTCCATGGGACACAGCTTTGTTGCAGGAAATCAGGAGTCTCGGAGAACGAGATCTAGATAAGCCTTTTATTTTTGGCCAAAGGTCCAAGCGGAAATACGTTTTGCTAACACCCGGACCAAGGTCCATAGAAAAAGCAGGTTCTTATATATCTTTCAAAGAGCAGTTTTGAATGTGGAAATACTTAAACCATTCCTATTGGCTACCTTGAGGACCAAGCCTTGTAAGTAGTTGGGGGTCTTTACTTCTTCTTTTGTCTTGAGCCATAGGTGCCTCTAAGCGACCTTTAGCTTAACCTTGTGGTTTTGTGAGAACTATTGAACGGCCCCTGTTCTTTAACGGCCTATGTCGCCTTTTATAATACAATAGCAGAGTTGGAAGGGACCTTGTAGGTCTTCTAGTCCAACCCCCTGCATGGGCAGGAATCTTATACCATTTCAGACAAATGGCTGTCTAACATCTTTTTAAAGACTTCCAGGGTTGGGGCATTCACAACTGCTGGAGGCAAGCTGTTCCAGAGGTTAATTGTTCTTACTGTTAGGAAATTTCTCCTTAGTTCTAAGTTGCTTCTCTCCTTGGTTAGTTTCCACCCATTGCTCCTTGTCCTGCCCCCAGGTGTCTTGGAGAAAAGTTTGACTCCCTCTTCTTTGTGGCACCCTCTGAGATATCGGAACACTGCTATCATGTCTCCCCTGGTCCTTCTCTTCATCAAACTAGACATACCCAGTTCCTGCAGCCGTTCTTCATATGTCTTAGTCTCCAGTCCTCTAATCATCTTGGTTGCTCTCCTTTGCACTCTTTCCAGAGTCTCCACGTCTTTTCTACATTGTGGCGACCAAAACTGTATGCAGTATTCCAAGTGTGGCCTTACCAAGGCACTATACAGTGGCATTAACACTTCACGCGATCTAGATTCTATCCCTCTGTTGATGCAGCCTAGAACTGTGTTGGCTTTTTTGGCAGCTGCTGCACACTGCTGGCTCATATTTAAATGGTTGTCCACTAGGATTCCGAGATCCCTCTCACAGTTGCTACTATTGAGCAAGGTACCACCTATACTGTACTTGTGCATTTGGTTTTTCTTGCCTATATGTAGGACCTTACTTTTTTCACAATTGAATTTCATTTTATTAGACAGTGCCCAATGTTCAAGTTTGTCTAGATCCTTCTGTATCTTAAGCCTATCTTCTGGAGTGTTGGCTATTCCTGCCAGCTTGGTGTCGTCTGCGAATTTGATGAGTTTTAATATAGAAGTAGAAGGGGACCTAAGAGGCTGTCTAGCCTGACCCAGTAGGTTTCATGTTTAATGTCCAATTCTCACTTTGCGTCCTGCCTTAGCTTAGTTCTGCTCGTGTCCTGCTCCAGCTGCTATTTAGAATCTGAATTTACAAAATGACTCTCGGCCTTGGGCCAAAAGGAGCAGAGAGGAGGCGATGGTTATGCCAGTCTCGTTCCTTGGATAGCACAACATCGTTGGGAGGATCTTGGGAAAATCTGGAGCCACATTATGGAACCTTTTGTGGGCAGATTATAAATGATCTAGAACAGGAGTGGCGGACCTTTTTGTGCGCAAACTGGAATGCACGCACACTGGAAACCCGAAGACCAGCTGGTTGGAGTGTGCATGCATGTTTTCTGCGACTGTTTTCATGCCATTTCAGGCTGTTTTGCAGGCTTTTTTCAGGCCCTTTGGGGGGGGGCTGTTTTCAGGCCGTTTTCTGGCATTTGGGCAACCGTAAAGACCAGCTGGCTGGCGTGCATGCGCTCAATGGAAACCAGAGCAGCTGGCAACGGCACACATGACCACAGAGAGGGCGTGCCATAGATTCGCCATCATGGATCTAGAACAAACCGTTGGAAGACCAACAGTTGACCGGCATGAGAGGAGGAACGGGTTGAAGAGTGGACAAGGGTAACAAAAGAAGCGACCATCGCTTGGACCTCAAAGGTTGAACAATCCGCAAAAACTGTTGGGCTTTGACTTGGGAGACCAGGAAGGGCCGAGAGTCCATTTATAGATTCGTTTATGAAAAACATCTCTCCCGTGTGGGGAAAATCTGGCCAAATAAAAATATGCTGATAGATTCTGGACCCTCATGGGCAAAGCAAAAGTCCTTGCCAGGACCAAGACTGCGAGTCATGGCTTGGAAACGTTAATGGGCAGACGTTAGGTTTTCTGCAATGAAAATTGTTCCTAAAAAGGTGGAAGAGAGGAAGCCATGGGGCTACAACAAGGAGGCCTCCTCAGATGGAGACCGATGTAGGAGCCACCAACCTCCTCCTAGATTCCACCAATTATTGTCTCCCTGAGTTACAAAAGTCCAGCATTTCAGGGGATTCTGCATTCTTGCCAACATGCCTTGAACGTTAGCACATTTTTTCTAATCTCTTGACTTGAGCATTTCACCTTTCTAATACTTTCCTGTTTCTCTTGGCCAAGTGTCCTCTTGTTGACAGATGGCCCCTGATCAATTTCAGATGAAACGAATTATCTGGATTCTTCCTTGAATGCAGATTGAAGACTAAGATTAAATGCCTTTAATCAGTACATTTATTGATTCCACTTCTCTGTGGCGGGCCCGACCCTCTGGAACGACCTTCCCCCCGAAATCAGAACAACCACGGACCTTCGCTCCTTCCAACAGAAACTAAAAACACACTCCTTCTGCTTGGCTGGCCTAGGGTAATTTAAATTTTTAAATTGTTTTAGAGGTTTTTAGGGATAGTTTTAGTTTTATAGGGTTTTTTAGCGCAGGGCCAGTTTAATTTGTTTTTAACTTTGTACTCTGTTTGTTTTAATTGTATTTTTAGTTCCCTGTGCCCCGCCTCGAGTCCCTTCGGGGAGAGAGAGCGGGTTATAAATTAAAATTATTTTTATTTTTATTTTTATTTTTATTTTTATTTTTTTTTATTTTTATTATTATTATTATTATTATTATTATTATTATTATTATTATTATTATTATTATTATTATTATTATTATTATTATTATTATTCATGGTGAAAACTCATGTTGGGGAAATGTATTGGATTGAATCCTGGCCAGATTTTGCCTTTGGGCTGTCCAGTATTTGACCGAGCCTTGAGAATGCTGGTTGCTTTTCTGAGTAAACCACATGATTTCCATATTGAAGTGACCAAGGAGATTTTGACACTTTGAGTGACACGCCAAGCATGGGGGAGGGTTTGTGAAGAGGGCTGGAACGCTGGTCTGGGCCATTTCACAAACCCTCTGAAGAATTGCCAAGTTGGTTTCTTACCAAATAAAAATCCTTTTTCTAAACTTGCTCCATCAGTGCCTCTCCCCATTCTTCATCTCCGAAGCTACGGTCAACATGGCTCCTTGGATATCCTTCCTCCTCAACCCAACCATCATCATCTCCTTGATTTTACTGCTGCTGTTAGCAAGTCTGTCTCTGAGCAACCTCAGCTGGGCATCTCGGCGTATGCCCCCGGGACCCACCCCGCTCCCTTTCATTGGCAATTTGCATCTGCTCAATATTACAAGGCAAGATGTCTCATTTATGGAGGTAAGGAGCAAAGGGGCGATCGATCGGTAAGACCAGCAGGAATGACCTGGATGGTTAGCTAAGACATTGCAGGTTGAGAAGTAAAGTTTTGGAGATGTAACAGTATAGATAGACCTTGGTTTGATTTAAATCATGGTTGGTTTACTTCAGTTTAAGTCCTATCTATACCTTTGGTTTAAATCATATTTTGGATTGATTTGAATCATATTTAAAAGCTCAGTTTCTGCTCCAAATATTGGGATAAATTAAATCTGTATGTGTGGGTTCAGGGGTACTACAGCTGCTAGGCTGTAAGCACATCATGCTTGCTCATGTAATCAGTTCTGTTGATTACAATCGGAAATATTGCCGCCAGAGGATCAACCGGTGAGGTTGTCTCTAACTTTTCTTGACTGCCTTCCCATCTGAAGTTTTATGAAGAGATCAAATAATCGCCTCCATTTCTTCGGATGACTCTTTGCAGCAGATGAGGGCAAAACTCGAGTAGCTTTTAAAGGTTGTGTGGGAGGGGACATTTTGGCAGTTAAGGATGGTCCCACAGCGTTTAGGAAGTCAGGTCTCCCAAAATTCTCCCTCGCTTGTAGATGATGAAAAAGTTCCCAGCAGAGAAGGCACGTTGTGGTGAAATCTGAATGTTTTTCCATGCCTTAAACACGAGCAGATTTTCTGCACCCGACTTCCCTTTTATTGGAAGAACTAAAGGTTACTCTGCACAAGAAGTGGGCTTTTTTTCGTGCTGAGCTTTTTTTCAAAACAATTTTTAAAACCATCAAATAAACCCTATCAAAGGAATTTGATAAATGGGGAACTCATCAAATTTGCAGACGACACCAAGCTGGCAGGAATAGCCAACACTCCAGAAGATAGGCTTAAGATACAGAAGGATCTAGACAAACTTGAACATTGGGCACTATCTAAGAAAATGAAATTCAATTGTGAAAAAAGTAAGGTCCTACATATAGGCAAGAAAAACAAAATGCACAAGTACAGTATAGGTGGTACCTTGCTCAATAGTAGCAACTGTGAGAAGGATCTAGGAATCCTAGTGGACAACCATTTGAATATGAGCCAGCCGTGTGCAGCAGCTGCCAAAAAAGCCAACACAGTTCTAGGCTGCATCAACAGAGGGATAGAATCTAGATCACGTGAAGTGTTAATGCCACTGTATAGTGCCTTGGTAAGGCCACACTTGGAATACTGCATACAGTTTTGGTCGCCACGATGTAGAAAAGACATGGAGACTCTGGAAAGAGTGCAGAGAAGAGCAACCAAGATGATTAGGGAACTGGAGACTAAAACATATGAAGAACGGCTGCAGGAGCTGGGTATGTCTAGTTTGATGAAGAGAAGGACCAGGAGAGACATGAGAGCAGTGTTCCGATATCTCAGAGGGTGCCACAAAGAAGAGGGAGTCAAACTATTCTCCAAGGCACCTGGGGGCAGGACAAGAAGCAATGGGTGGAAACTAATCAAGGAGAGAAGCAACTTAGAACTAAGGAGAAATTTCCTGACAGTTAGAACAATTAACCTCTGGAACAGCTTGCCTCCAGAAGTTGTGAATGCCCCAACCCTGGAAGTCTTTAAAAAGATGTTAGATAGCCATTTGTCTGAAATGGTATAGGGCTTCCTGCCTAGGCAGGGAGTTGGACTAGATGACCTCCAAGGTCTCTTCCAACTCTGCTATTGTATTGTATTGTAAACCCAACCCAGAAATGAACTATTAGCGAAATTTAACAAGAACCGAATCGATACTTAATTTCAACAAACAAGGCAAAGCAATTTTTAAATATCATGGAAAAACCTAAGCGCATCACCTGGAATTTCTTGAGCTCTCCTATATATGCCAAGTTTAAAAAAGAGGCAGGCACAAGCCATACATGCTTTTCAATCAATCAATCAATCAATCAATCAATCAGTTTATTATGACAGTCATAGATCAGAGACCAGAACAAGTGAAAACAACTCAGTACATTTACAATTAAAAATTCCAGTATAAAGTGATAAATAACAACTGAACGCTATGATAAAACCCAGTCTGTCAATTATACACGTTCTGACTACACTTAAATTACAATCCACAAACTGTGTGACCCGTAGTCTGTTTAATACTAAAAGGGAGAAGAATGAGCAATGCAAAGGGTTTGCCACATTTCTTATATAACGTAATTGCTTTAAAAATTGGCTTTGCATGTCAAGGCGTGTTAATCCCCACCAGATGTCATGTGAATCGGTGCTCCTAGCCCTGATGGCTCTCTCTGTAAACCCAACTTTCCTGCAGTTTCACAGGTTGCGTTATTGCCCTGACGGAAGAGTAGCTATCTTCTTTAGGAATTTCCAGTTGCCGACTCCTGGTTTAGACTCCAAGGGCTGCTTTCTTTCACAGGAGACCCTTTAGGAGAGGAGCCAAACATCTGAAATCGTCTGGTAACCTCTTTTTTGAACAAGTGTCTCCGTCTTGGAAACGTAGGATTTTTCACAGCATTTGTTAGGCTACTCGATTCCTCACAGGCTTCCAATGCTCAGCAGCAGTGGATGATGGGCTCTGAACGTCTTCCCTTCCACTTCCTCCTCCAGCTTTCCAAAACCTACGGCCCCGTCTTCACCTTCCATTTGGGTCTGCAGAAGATTGTGGTGCTGGTTGGCTACGAGGCGGTGAAAGAGGCCCTCCTGAGCAAGGGGAACGAGTTTATCGACAGGCCTCCCGTCCCCATCTTCATAGACATCCAGCATGAGAACGGTAAGCGTACCTGGCAATCAGGAAGGCAGCTGGTCTTTGGAGCCCAATCTATTTATTTATTTGTTTGTTTGTTTGTTTGTTTGTTTGTTTAAATTTATACCCCGCCCTTCTCCTAAAAAAGGACCCAGGGCGGCGCACAGGCGTTATTAAAACCATACAAAGATACAAATTATTAAATTAATTATTAAAAACTATTAAACTATCCCTGTGCTAAAACTAATAAAACTCTACAATTTAAAATTTACCCTATAAAAGTCAGAAACGGGGGTTATGCTAGGCCGACTTGTTGGAATAAATAAGTTTTAAGACGTTGACGGAAGAGGCGGAGGTCCCCGATGATCCCTGGACATCCAAGGGAACTGCATGAGAATCCATGTTTGAAGAGCACTTCAACCAGGGGTGAAATCCAGCAGGTTCTGACAGGTTCTGGAGAACCAGTAGCAGAAATGTTGAGTAGTTTGGAGAACCGGCAAATGCCACCTCTGGCTGGCAGAGTGGGGGGGGGAGAGGGGATGTTGCAGTATCCTTCCCCTGCCATGTCTACCAAACCCTGCCCACCAAGCCACGCCCACAGAACCGGTCGTAAAAAAATTCGCATTTCACCACTGACACCAACTATCATGCAACGAAACACCCTTTAGTTCTTGCAAACACAGACACAAATTCGCAACGTACACACATACGTGGTCTTGCCATCAAGGCAGGGGAGATAGGAGAAGCTGGTCAGCCAAGTTGGCTCTGGTGTCAGAGAGCAGCCATGTTCCTTTTGGATCTTTGCCCTGCCACACTTACATTCTATTCTACTACGCAGTCTCATTAGTGAGGAATTGGGAGCGGGGATAGTAAGGCGTAGAATGTTATGTAACCAAAATAAAATTCCTTTTTAGAAAGCCAAGGCCATCCTTTGTCTTGGCAGCTCTGAAGGGGAAGAAGCTTCAGATTCGGGTTTTTCTCCAGATGTGCCAGCGTGGCTCTCTTAATAAATTTGGGACTTTGAGCAGCATGTTGCCTTGCACTCTGATTTAAGTTTGGATGCTCTCTGGAACGCTGACATCTTGGACAGCAGGAGTTGGGCTGGAGATGACCCTGCACTGACCATCATTTGGTTGCCATTTTCCTCGAGGCAACCATTCTTGGTCCCATCTGTTGTTGAAAGGTTTCTGCTGTTAAGTAGGCTCTGATTTCTGGTCAGCTCCATTCCCGTTCCTTCTCTGCTCCATGGAGCTACTATGGAGAGGAATAAGGCTGGCCAATTATAGGAGACCTTTCAGGGGATTCTCTTCTATGAGATGGGATCCTCCTTTGATGTGATATGAATGAAGGGACTGTGTTCCCCAGGTTTGTTCTTCTCCATCGGAGATCTCTGGAAGAACTCTCGTCGGTTCACCTTGACCACCTTTCGGGATCTCGGGATGGGCACCCCACTGATAGAAGGAAAGATCCTTGAAGAGCTCAATTTCCTGGTTGAGAGGGTCAACTCCTTTCAAGGTGAGACACTTCTTCCCTTCTTCATCCCGGGTTCTTCTATATATCCTTTGTCTGCTCTTTGGATCATCTTCTATTCTTCTTCTTTCTTTCTTTCTTTTTATAAGGCGAGCCTTTTGCATTGAAGACCTTCTCTGAAGCTCCAACCAATATCACCTTCACCATCCTCTTTGGAGACCGGTTTGACTACGCCGACCCAACTTTCATCACCCTCTTAAGACACATCGATGAAGTGATGAGCCTTTTGGGCGCCCCAGCCTTACATGTAAGAGGATGGCCTTCCTTGTTTTTCCTAGCACAAGGCAAAAAGCATCCAGAGGGGCCCCAGAAGTGCTTTTGTCAAGAGGCCACTGGACTTTCTGGGTTTTTTTTTCCTTTGAAGATGTTTTGCTTCCCATCCAAGAAGCTTCTTCAGCTCTGGCTGGATGGTGGGGAAATGAGGTTTGCAGAGAGGAGTAGTAGTAAAATTGTAGAGTCCTTGGTGTTCCCTCAGCTTGGTTGTTTGCTTGCAGATGTTTCATGACCCAACTAGGGAACATCATCAGTGCTAGAAGGGAGTGGAATTTGTAGAGAGGAGAAGGAGAAGGAGGAAAATTGTAGGGTCCTTGGTATTCTCTGAGCTTGGTTGTTTGCTTGCAGGCATTTCATCACCAAACTACATCACATCGTCAGTGCTAGAAGGGAGCGGGGCTTGTACTTGTACTGTGACCTAGTTTGGGTAATGAACCATCTGCAAGAAGACCCTTCGCTTTGCAACGCTCTGCTTCTTGCTTTGGAAAGAAACGCTGGTGGGTAGAGAGATGCGCAGAGGAGCAACCCCAATCCGTGGCTGGGAAAAGCTCCCTAGGAAGGAGAACCTCTCAAGGCTTTGGAAATTGAGGAATCAGGGACACCCTTCCAGGGCCTCTAGATGGGTTGGCATCGCATCTCCCGTCCCCATCCAGAAAGCAGAAAGAGAATGGCAGGAGCCAAGAAGTCAATTCAACCGGAGGCTGCCAAAGGCAGATCTGGACTCTGGAATGATGCATTCCGGTTATAATTTTTCTCCTTCATTGTCTTGATGGAATCCAGCATCTGCTTTGCAGAAGGAAAAGATCAACCATTCCAAGCTGTCCCATTTTCCTCCCTGTTTACTTGGATGCGGGTTCGGCCCCATTAATTTTCAACCCCATTAATAAGTTATGCAACTTCCAGAATAATTCTTTTTTTTAAATGCGAAAGATCAGGCAGGAGGCTGTTGGGCTCCCATGTTTGGCTCCGACTCCTTTGGGCCCTGCCGGCTTTCTAAAACAGCCATTATAAAATTTGGGTGGGTTTTTCGTTTTTAAAATCACTGCCTGTTCAACAGAAATTTCATTGCTGTCTTTTTGTTGTTTTTCTCCCTCCATAAAGGGTGTTTCCCCCCCACCTTTTTCAAATTTACATTTATGGATTCTGCCTTAGAAAAAGCCAGTAGCTGCCCCTAAAAGCAAAAAAATGTGTTTGCTAGTTTTAAGTGGGGGGGGGGGGGGAAAGATAAGGAGAATAGCTGCTCTTCGGACCTTCAAAAGGTTGAATTAAAATTTGAGCCTTTCCATAGGAAAAGATTTCCATAGTGAAAGCTCTGAAGACCCCCAATTTCTGTGCAAACCTAAAAACGAAGACTCTAAAAACAGTGACTAAAAGAAATTTAGGTAAAGGTTCCCTTTGCACATACGTGCTAGTTGTTCCCGACTCTAGGGGGCGGTGCTCATCTTTGTTTCAAAGCTGAAGAGCCAGCGCTGTCCGAAGACGTCTCCGTGGTCATGTGGCTGGATGATTCAACGCCGAAGGCGCACGGGACGCTGTTCCCTTCCCACCAAAGGTGGCTCCTATTTTTCTACTTGCATTTTTTACCCACTTTCAAACTTCTAGGTTGGCAGAAGCTGGGACAAGTCACGGGGGCTCACTCCATTATGCGGCACTAGGGATTCGAACCACCGAACTACCGACTTTTCCAATTGACAAGCTCAGCGTTCTTAGCCCCTGATGCCCCACCGCGTCCCAAAATAAATTTAGGCAGCCCTTAAATGAGAAGGCACCAGAGTGATCTCATCAGTTTTGTCTTGACCTCTTGGTCTTTTCCAGCTGTACAACGTCTACCCGTTCCTGGGGTTCCTCCTGCAACCCCATAAGACCATCTTGAAGAGGATCAAAGAAGCCTCGGCCGTCATCGAGAAATACATGCGAGCCAGCAAGGAGACGCTTAGCCGGAACCAGCTGCAAAGCTACATCGACTCCATGCTCTTCAAGCAGCAACAAGAGGTTGGGCTCCGCCAGGCTTTGCTCGAGTCCCGTTAGGCTCCCACCGAAACCTTTTCCAATCTGGATTCCTGAGACAGATTGGATTACAATTCTTCTTTCTTTTTCTCTCTCTCTCTCTCCCTCTCTCTTTCCTTATTTCTTTCTTTCTCTCTCTCTCTTTCTCTCTCTCTGTCTCTCTTCTTCTTTCTCTCTCTTTCTCTCTTTATTTCTCTCTTCCTTTCTCTCTTTTTATCTCTCTCTGTTTCTCTTTCCTTTTCTTTGTCTCTCTTTCTCCCTTTCTTTCTTTCTCTCTCTCTCTCTTTATTTCTTTCTCTCTCTTTCTCTCCTCTCTCTTTCTCTTGATTTTTCTCTTTCTCCCTCTCTCTCTATTCTCTTTCTCTCTCTTTCTCTCACTCTCTCTCTTTTTAATCTCTCTTTCTCTCACACCCCAATCTGCCTCCCTACCTTCTTATCTTTGATCAAACCATTTTGCCTCTTGTGTTTAAGGGAGAGAATGGCAAGAAGAACGTATTCCACAACTCCAATGTCCTGGCCTCCGTTCTGGACCTGGTCATGGCTGGCACGGAGACCACGGCCACCACTCTGCAGTGGACCGTTCTGATGATGATGAAGTATCCTGAGATTCAGAGTAAGCGAGAATTCTCTCTTGTAAGGCATCTGGTTTGGGCTGAATCGGGGGGAGGCTGATCCCCACAAGTCGTAGGTCACCAAGGAGAGGCTGTTGAGCCAGGCGTATCCCTCTCACTGCTTTCTTCCTTTGAGCCTTGAGGCTTCCTCTCCCACCCCGTCTGTCAGTGGCACCCAGGAGAACATTGCAAATCCAAGTAGCAAGGAACAGCTCCAACTACTCAAGGGCCACAGAGTCCTTGACCTGGAACAGGAGAAGCAGAGATAGCAGTTGAGTTCCTCCAGAGTTTAGAAGGTGGTTGTTATGGGCTTCTGGTGGCTTGTCTGTTGTCCTTGGAGGCCAGCAGACAGAAGGCTTTGGAGCTCATCGCAACTTACCTAGAGGGTTGGAGAGCAGCCGATCTCCTCAAGAGTTCTGAACAAGTCAAGGAACACAGCTGCCTCTCCAGGGCTGATGAAGGAAAGGGCCTTTAGCTTCCTGGCACCTGACTTTCGCACCACTCGTCCTGCAGGGAAGGTCCAACAGGAAATCCAGCAAGTCCTTGGATCTGAACGCTTGCCGGTCTATGAAGACAGGAAGAAGATGCCCTTCACCAACGCCGTGCTTCACGAGGTCCAGCGCTTTGCTTCTATCGTGCAACATTTCCCACGCTGCACCGCCGTGGACACCCACTTCCGGGGTTACTTTATTCCAAAGGTATGACCTAGGGGGCGCTCAGAGTCCCAAGGGGCAGGAGAGAAGCTGGGGCTGAGGAAGCCTGGCGGAGAATGGGGATGTCCCTGAAGGTCCTGCTGACTTGGACCATCTTGGTTCAGGATTCCTGCCACGAGGTCTACCTTGAACCTTTTCCTTCATGAATTAATTTCTTGATTTGCTTCTGCTCCAGGGAACACCCGTATTTCCTTCTCTGACATCTGTGCTTTATGACGAAACCCAGTGGGAGACTCCCAACAGGTTTAACCCCAACCATTTTCTGGATGCTGAAGGGAACTTTGTGAAGAAAGATGCCTTCTTGCCTTTCTCAATAGGTGGGTGAAGAAGACCTCTCTCTTGATCGAGCCAGAACAGAACAGATTAACAGAGTTGGAAGGGACCTTGAAGGTCATTTAGTCCAACCCTCCCTGCCCAAGCAGGGGACCCTACACCATATCTGACAGGTGGCAGGCCAATCTCTTCTTGAAAGCCTTCAGTGTTGAAGCTCCCACAACTTCTGAAGGCAACTTTGCTTCCATGGGTTGATGGTTCTCACTGTCGGAAAATTTCTCCTTATTTCTCTGTGTGAGGAGGGTCTGGGGGGTCTAGGAAAGAGAAGAGGTTGGCTGGGATGTCAGTCTACAGCAGGGATATCAATCTTGGCACCTTGAAGACTTGTGGATTTCAACTCCCAGAATTCCCCAGCCAGAATTCTGAGAGTTTAAGTCCACCAATCATAACGTTGTGAAGGTTAGACAGTCCAGTCTACAGCTTGTCTTTTTGTGGAGGAACAAAGAGATGGTTTATGAGATGAGACCTGTCTCTAGAAGATGCAGAGGCCCGTAATCATCAGGGGAGATGATTATGGATTACTGCAGATAGCTGGTCATTTGCATCCTTTTAGAGCATCCTTGAGGCCTCTTGGGGGTTTATCTGTGTTCTTTTCTGTCTTTTGTTTTAAAAACGACCTTGGTGGTCCTCGTTGCAGGTCGCAGGAACTGCCTTGGAGAAAACCTGGCCAGGATGGAACTCTTCATCTTTGCGGTTGGATTGTTGCAAAGGTTCACGTTTCAAGCCCCACCTGGAATGAGGGCAGAAGACCTGGAGCTCACGACCGAGCCTGCCTTCACCCGGAGGCCACTTCCTTACTCCACCTGTGCTGTGCCCACCAACTAGTTTTGGGTTTCTCAACCGTGGCCCTTTTTAAGACGTGTGGACTTCAACTCCCAGAATTCTCCTGTCTCTTGATTTAATCCAAGGGTATTCTACTCTTTACCAACTACAATTAGTAACCTTGCACCAGCGTTTCTTAAGCTTAGCCACTTTAAGAGGTGCAGACTTCAACTCCCAGAATTCCCCAGCCAGCATTGCAAGTTGGGATATCTTCTGAAACACGACTGGCTGGGGAATTCTGGGAGTTGAAGTCCGTATTTTTTAAAGTAGCCAAGCTTAAGAAACACGTATCTAACACAGATTTAGAAGCTCTTCTGTGCAAGCATGGTAAAGCATCTAAGGCCATTGTTCTGTTATGCTTTGCAAAATACTTGGAACTGCACTTTATATCCAAACTGAAATTAAATTTAGAGAGGATGCTACATTAATGTTACCTCCATTAAAGTGTTTTGCAAATGTGTAGAGCTGTTTGTGTCCAGTCATGAATACCATCCATTTCTTGACAAAGAGAGATTATTATTTACCTATTTGGGGAATTAAATCTGTCCTATGGATTCTGGAAAGGGTTTTTCTGTTTTACAAATAAGAACAGCCCATTAGAAACACATGAAAATAGCATGTATGATCAAAATAGTGGAAGACCCAAAATCTATGAAAAGTGTTAACTAAACCCGTATTTTAGTTGCTTAGGTCCTGCAGCTGTGCTGGACTACACCTCCCATCATCTTTAGCAACCGACGATGGGAGATGCAGCACAACACAAGAGGCAACATTGGTACATCATGTTTCTTTTGTGGCTTTCATTCTACTCCCTTTTCTCACCTACTATTTGCCCCTTTAAACTTTGGGCCTCTCAAGAAAACTTTTGATATTTAGATATATATTTTTCCTATTGATGGGATCCTATCAGTTCCTCTCTTTCGCCCTGCTGCCACCTAGTGGTGACAGGAGGGCTATGACCGTCCCTTGCGCAGTTCTTAATTTCTGCTGCCCCCTCCTGGTCTAATCAGGGAACAGGAACTTGTGTTTTCACAAACCAGGATGGAGTTTAGGAAAAGGAGATTTGATCGATTCTGCAGGATGCAGACTTAGGGTCTGAATACGTGGCTGGCTTGAAGATGGCTCAAAAGCAGCATCTGCACAGACAGCTCCTGAAGCACAGATGGTGGGGGCTTGGGACACACCATCTGAGTCACTGGGAGTTGCTTAAGACCGTCATTCATGGTTGTGGGGTCCTGAGATGCGGCTCAAGCCATGGTTGATCTTGAACTGGGTCAGCAGCCAATTCTAAACAGAACTTTTGAGGGGAGGAGGAGGAGGAGGAGGAGGACTGTGGGGTCCTTGGTGCTCTCTGAGCTTGGTTGTTTCATGACCCAACTGGGTAACATCATCAATGCTAGAAGGGAAGGGGGTTTGCAGAGAGGGGGAAGGGAGATGATGATGATTTGGGAATGGCAGCAAATCTGAAAGCCATTTATGACTTCTCAAGAACCTTGGAAGCCGCCTCTCTGAGCCACAGAACCCCATCCACGCAGGCACATCTACGATAGAAATGTTGCCCCGTTGTCAGTCTATGAAGGAGACTTTGAGGTGTCTACCACAAGGAGAACATCACGAAGCAGGATAGGAAGACAGCTGATGCTTTTGAACCTCAATGTTGGAGAAGACAATGGATGCCCAAGAAAGCAAACCAACAGACCATCGAACAAACCAAGCCCAGAGTTCACTCTTGAGGCCTAGATGATCGTATTGTGGACCATTTTCCAAAGCTCTGGTTCTCTTGAGAAGTTCATAACGCTGGGGAAAGTGGAAGGGAAGAGAAGATGTGGGGGCAACCAGCAGCAAAGTGGACGGGCTCAATTGCAGTAGCGATGGATGCCCCATGGGGAGTAGGGAAACCCGTCAGACAAAACCCATCTCTCTGGTCACTAAGAGTCAACACCCACTTGATGGCACAAAATCAATCCAGGCAATAAATATTCCAGGGGAGGGGAGGGGCGGATGTCCCTGAACAGACTCTGGGGGTCAGTGTTGCCCCACTCAACAGAGCTGATCTAGCAAGCTCAGGGTGAAGGGGACCTTTCCCTTAGTAAGATCGGCCTCCAAAGAAAACAGAAGTTGCCACACCTGCAGGGCGTGGGAATGGCAAACGGGCTTGTCTCTCTGATAATCAGACCCTCGGCTTCCCGTTCTGCTTTGCAACTGCTTTGCAAACCTGCCGTCAGGGAGGGAGGGAGCGTCGAAGGAAAGTTGGAAATGTAGGCAGGAGGGAAGTCTGTTGCACACAGCAGCAGTCGTCAAACGGTGGTCCACGAGAAACTTTTGGTGGCCCACAGAAAAGTTATTAGCATTGTTTATGTTGCACGAAATACTATTTACCTTTTTAAAGAAATTCATATTGGTGGTCCGCGGGATTTAAAATTGTGAAAGTAGTGGTCCCTGAGGTCCGAAAGGTTGGAGACCTCTGACATGGGTAAGGCAAGGTGGCTGGATAGAGTCTCTCTCTTTTAAGATAGAACCAGAACAGAACAGAATAACGGAGTTGGAAGGGACCTTGGAGGTCATCTAGTCCAACCCCCCTGCCCAAGCAGGAGACCCTACACCATTTCTGACAGTCTCTTCTTGAAAGCCTCCAGGGATGAAGCTCCCACAACTTCCGAAGGCAACTTCCGTTCCATCGGTTGATTCTTCTCACTGTCAGAAAGTTCCTCCTTATTTCTAGGTTGAATCTCACCTTGGTCAGTTTCCATCCATTAATCCTTGTCTGGCCTTCAGGTGCTTTGGAGAATAGCTTGACCCCTTCCTCCTCTCTGGGGCAGCCCCTCAACTATTGGAAGGCTGCTATCCTGTCTCCCCTGGTTCTTCTCCTCACTAGACTAGCCATGCCCAGTTCCTGCAACCATACTTCAGGTTATGCTAGAACAGGGGTCTGGCTGGGGAATTCTGGGAGTTGAAGTCCACCAGTTTTAAAAGAGCCGACTTTGCAGACCCCTGTGCTAGAACAGCAGGGTGGGTAACATTTGACTTCTCAATCGGGGTTTAATGGTCATCAACTTATGGCCAGCAAGTTGCTGGCTAATTGTGGACAAAGACAGCATAGAAACCACTGTATTTCCTGCTTTGTGTTTCTGTAAGGCAGTATCTGCAGTGACTGTATGGAACCGAATCCAGTTTGATGTTTGACTAACTCAGGAGGGAACCTACACAGTCGGCAATATCATTACTATTTCTTGGGAGACGGCAGTGACAATTTCAAGAACAGGCTGGTTAATGATAAACCACCTTTGGAGTTCTGTAGGACTCGTGGCTTCAGCTGACCAACTCAACGTCTCCTAGATGTTTCATTGAAGCAAGAAGCTTGCCCCTTCACGCAAGGTTTGAGAAGGTGGACTCAGCCTTCCGTCCTTCCAAGGTGGGTCAAAGGAGAACCCAGATTGTTGGGGGCAAGAGGCTGACTCTGTAAACCGCTTAGAGAGGGGTGTAAAAGCCCTGTGAAGCGGTGTATAAGTCTAAGGCAGGGATGTCCAAACTTGGGAACTTTAAGACTTGTGGACTTCAACTCTCAGAATTCCCCAGCCAGCTATGCTGGCTGGGGAATTCTGGGAGTTGAAGTCCACAAGTCTTAAAGTTCCCAAGTTTGGACATCCCTGGTCTAAGGGCTATTGCTATTGGAGGTCAGTATTTGTAATCAGTGGACCTCTGAAGATAGGATATGGCTGAGAAAGGTCACTTTCTCACTCACCTTGTGAGCATCTATGTAGTTTAGAGTCAACTAACTGCAGCTTTTCAAGTCCTCTAGCCTCTGGATTCAGCAATGGTCTTTGGACCACAGGAGCTAAACCAGGCCTGGTTGTCTTCTGTCTCCCTGTCAGAAAAGGGTGGAGCTTCTATCCCATGGTCACAACTGCCATCTTGATTGTCTTTATTTCCTCCTCTTCCCATCTTGCAGGTGAATTGGCAGCCTATCCAGGAAGAACCACCAGCAAATGGCTTAGGTCCCTCAAGGACAACATTCAACGCAAAAATGCTTTCCTTCCATACTGTCTTCCTTCTTCCTGCAAGGGGAATATCACAAAGTTTTCATCCCCTCCTGAATTTGGACGGATGTAGATGCATGATGTTAAACAAACTCAAACGTTGTGTGATCAGGAGTGGGATCTTCTCAGGGGGATCTTCTCCTTGGGTCCTAATCTGGTCCATTCATGGAGATGTGTCCTGCCAGTTGAGATGTAGCCACTCTCAAAGCCACCTCAGATGCTTCCTGACCCAGATCCTTCTTATTCTGGACTTCTGCTTGCATCATCATTCATTTATAATACTTATTGACCCCAGAATCACCCAATAGAAGGATTAGAAGATCTCCTGAGCCAATGGAAACCATTTTATAGTTTTATAGTGTCAAGTCAGTCTTGATTCTTGGCATCGTATTTGGAAGTGACTGGGCCTTGCCTCCTTCTTCCTAGGGCTAAAAGGGAGGGACCAGCCCAAAGTCACCCAGCTGCCTTCTCCGCTTAAGGCAGGATTACGAGTCCTGGTCTCCCAGTCTTTACCCAGGGCTGATAACCATCACACCAGACTGGTTCCTCAACCGACTGATAGACTCACCACTATAATGAGCTGGAAGGATTTCAATTCAACAGCACAGTGAAAAATTGCTCTTCCCAACTCTGATATAATACTTAGCATTAGAAAAGTAGAGCATTATATACAAGTATCCTTTGACTTACAACCACAACTTAGCATTTCTGTTGCCAAGTGAAACAGTTCCTAAGTAAATGTTGCTGTTTCCTTTCTTTTGCAATAGTTGTAAGTGTGGGGAAACGGTCATAAGTCACTTTTGAGTGCCGTTGCGAGTTCAAGTCACTGAGCTGTTGTAAATCTAAGACTACCTGCATTGTTTGGCTGGGATGTCCCCTTTCAGCATTCATACAACCATGTACACCAGAGGTCTCCAAACATGGCAACTTTAAGACTTGTGGACTTCAACTCCCAGAATTCTCCAGCCAGCTATGCTGGCTGGGGAATTCTGGGAGTTGAAGTCCACAAGTCTTAAAGTCACCATGTTTGAAGACTTCTGGTGTAAACTGTTGTTCATGACATTTTATTAACGAACAGTCATATGGGTAAAGAATTAAACCCTTTAGAGTCCGGGAAAAGAATGATATCTCACCCCTTTGTGTGTTTATTTATCATTTGGTGCAGGAGATTAAACACCTTTCAGCTGGACACAGGTGGTGGCAAAGGTCTTGTGAAGGTAACCAAAGCCGCCTTTGATGCCGCACAAAATCTGCCCAGCTGTAAACAAACCACAATTGTGTTCCTGTTTATTTATCGGTCAGTGGAGTTGTGTCGGCTCGCTGGCCGGCCACCAGGAGCAAAGCTGGGCCTTTCACCAAATAAACAGCAGCCTTCTGCTCGAGCAAAAAAGAGCCTGCAAGATCTCGACAAGGACTTTCTCCTACCAGGCTGACCTCTTGATCCTTTCCCCATTTTGCAGAATTTGCTCCTGGGGTTTAATATCGGTCTAATGCTGGAATTACAAGCATAAGGCTGCCTCTCTTAACAGTTTCCTTCTACATTTGGTCTCCCAAAATTCCCTGCTAACTGAATTTAATTCCAACGTCCACTTGAGAAGTTTGGCGTCCAAGACAACTTCATGATCTGTCCCCAACTTGGTCCTACAGATTTTTCAAGAATGGACCCCTGATCAGCACGATCAAGTCCATTCAATTGGGTTCTGCTCATCCTCTTCCTCTCCCTCCTTCAACCTTTCCCAAAGCTTTCCCCAAAGAGATGGATCTTCTGTTGATGGATCAACTATAGGCCATCATGTCACTGAACATATATAGGGTCCCCCAAGCCCCCAGGATGATCTGGCTCACACCTGGTCCTACCAGTTTTTCAAGCATGGACTCATCACCGTCACAATCAAGTCCATTCATTTGGCTTCTCATCATCCTCTTGTTCCTAGCATCAGAACTTTCTCCAAAGAGATGGGTCTTGTTGATTGATTGACTATATGCCATCAAGTCATTGTTCAGAGAAGGTACGTAGGGAGTCCTCCCCCCCCCCCCCCCGCAGGATGATCTGTCTCCAACCTAGACCTACAGGTCATACAAGAGTGAATCTATCATCACCTCAACCAAGCCCAACCCCCTGGCTGATGGCCATCCTCTTCCCCTTCCTTCCACCACTAAGGACTTCTCCAGAGAGCTGGCGGTTTCACATCATGCGTCCAAAGTCAGATCATTTCATCCTGATCAAATGTCATTTCTTTGAGTTGATATGTGACCCATTGATTTGTGCTCTTGGTCCTCCATCCTATTCCCAGGAGTCTTCTCCATCACCAACCTCCCAAGGCCTCCATGCTCTTCTTCTCCTGCTTCTTGCGACTCCGATATTTAAAAATATCATTGACTGCAATGATTTCGGAGCTCGCCCTCTTGGAGAGCCTGCCCTCCCCCTCCCCAGGAGTAAGAGGCTCAAAACCTGCCGCAGGAACAAGTGCCTTTGTGTGAGTGTGTGTTACTGTGTTTGTGTGTCTAAGAGAGAGAGAGAGATTAGGTCTACTTTCAAAATTAAGCACGGGGTGGATCTGGGTGCTTTGTCACCCACTTGAAAAGAATCTAGTAAGCAAACAAAGAGGAGTTTCCAATGCGGAGCTAGGAGGGGATTATCACACCACCGAGCAAACACGGAGTAAGGTGCAGTTCTCCTGGCTGGAATGATTTTCTACGTTCTTCTTTTCTTCCCCTTCCCCTCTTGTGGCTTTCGCCAAGGCCCCTTGGACTCTGAAGCAAGGGGGGGGGGTTGTCTTGGTTAATGAGCCAAGGAAACAAGCCAGGCACAAAGGGCACATTTTAGTGAATTCCCACTGAATCGCTGGCCCTTGGCCAAGGCCTCCACCCCATTGGAGCCGAGAGCAGAATTGGGGGAAAGGGGGAAAGCTGGAACCAGGGATTCTCACTTGGCACCTGTGGCTCGGATGTGGGAAGGCCACTTTGCCCCTTGAGCAGAGTAGCAGCCTTGGAAGGGACCTTGTAGGTCGTCTAGTCCAACCCCCTGCCCAAGCAGGTGACCCTACACCATTTCTGATAGTCCAGTCTCTTCTTGAAAGCCTCCAGGGATGAAGTTCCCACAACTTCTGAAGGCAACTTCTGTTCCATGGGTTGGTTGTTCTCCCTGTCAGAAAGTTCCTCCTTATTTCCTGGTTGAATCTCTCCTTGGTCAGTTTCCATCTATTATTCCTTCTCTGGCCTTCGGGTGCTTTGAAGAATAGCTTGAGCCCCCCCTCATCTCTGTGGCAGCCCCTCAAATATTGGAACACTGCTATCATGTCTCCCCTGGTCCTTCTCTTCACTCGACCAGCCAGGCCCAGTTCCTGCAACTGTTCATCGTATGTTTTAGCCCCCAGTCCCCTCATCATCCTGGTTGCTCTTCTCTGCACTTTTCTGAATGGTCTGTGGACCATTCCGAACCAGGCCACAGTGGTGGTGTGTGTCTATGTGTACATGAGTGAGTGAGTGAAACTGCTTTTGTAAAAGCAGTGGGTGCACACATTCACTCTGGTGCTGGAGAAGACTCCTGCATTGAGTCCCTTGGACTGCAAGGCCATCCAACCGGTCAGTCCTAGAGGAGATCCACCCTGACTGCTCTTGAGAAGGCCGGATCCTGAAGAGGAAACTCAACGACTTTGGCCACCTCATGAGAAGGAAGAAGGACTCCCTGGAGAACCTCATGCTGGGAACGATGGAGGGCGGCAGAGAAGGAGGGGGCTGGATGGAGTCACCAAAGCAGCCGGTGTGAGCTTCAATGGACTCCAGAGGATGGTAGAGGACAGGAAGGCCTGGGGGAACATTGTCCATGGGGTCGTGATGGGTCAGACATGACTTTGCAACTAACAACAAAACCTACATCTATCAGAGATTCTTGGTGTCACTATTAGTGTAAAGGCAGTTTTAAAGCTTCCTCAGTTAAGCTTAACTTTTAAATTACATACAAATGGTTGGTACCAAAGGAAAACTGATCAACACAGCCGGCTGTTTGTGACTGAATGGGGTGGGGGTCAGCCTCCCCTCCAAGTTTCAATGGGGAAAGGAGATAGGAAGGGAACAGACCCCCTTCTATCTGTGGGCAGCAGAATCAGAGAAAGTTCAGTTCTTAAGTGTGCAAAGAGGAGAATGTGCAAAACACACACTGCCACTCCAATTAAGGCCACTTCTCTCTCTCCTTCCTTCCTTCCTTCCTTCCTTCCTTCCTTCCTTCCTTCCTTCCTTCCCCTTCTTTCAATAAATAAATAAAGAGGTGGCCTTAATTGGACTGGCATGATGTTTCGCACAACCCCCTCCCAAATCTTTTTGATGGAGACACCAAGGAGGGAGGGAGGGACCACACTACACCTAGATGTAGGTACCTATAGGTGATTTTCTATTTTCTTCCATTTAGGTGGCTGCAAATTCCTTTTTTTAATGAGGAAGCCCAGATCTGTGATTCCAGAAAACAAAGAGTTTCTTTTTGGTGGCTACCAATGAAATTTGAAATAAAATTGAGGTTTCCTCCACGTTATTTTTAAGTTTTCTCAAAAGATTTCTAACAGGAGGAGGGATCTGGAATGGCTTTATTTGTCGGCCGTCTGGTACGCAAAGGACTCCGGGCGGCTCATAGCATAAAAAAATGGGTTTTCGTTGAATTCTCCGCCTTGGCTTGCCGGCAGCTCTGTAGGCGGCTTTCTTTGGGGAGGGGGGTGGAATGAAAGGCCTGGGAGATGAAGAGCAGCTTCTCTCGCCCCCCGAGCAAGGAGGGATCCCCGCGGGACTGCTGGATCCCATCGCCTGGACGGCGGGGACCGTTTTCGGCGGTGTCGGCGTTTTTGCAAAAGGACCCTCCCTCGCCGGGCTGGTGATTGCGACCCTCCTCTGCCGGCCAAGCCCCGGCTGCCTCCTGCCCCGCCTCCGGGCCCCCAAGCGCTGCCAACCGCGCGCGTCCACCAAGCCTGAACCATTCAGCCGCCCCCCCTCATCTCTCTCCCTCCCTCCCGAGCAAGCCTCCGTGCGCCTTGTGTGCGCTCTCGCACATGACGTGCGCAAGGGAGGGGACTCAAGCTCTTTCGCGATTGGGTGGCCGTCCTTTTGTTAAGAGCCGAGCCTCCCCGCCATTGGATCGCGGGCAAAGTCAATTACTCCCCCCTCAAAAAACGTGGGGTGGGGGGAGCGCGAAGAAAGCAGCGAGGGGCGGAGGGTTCTTTCCTCCCCTCGCCATCAGCCTTTCCTCCGGGAGTGCGTGAAGCCATTTCTCCCCCCCCTCCCCGCATTTTGGATTTCTCGCCCACCCACCCAATTGGGAACCTTTGCAGAACCCTCGGCCTCTGCAGCCGGGCCGGGTTTTGTTGGGGGTGGGCGGAGGGAAAAGGAGGATTTCCCCCCCTGCCCTGTAATTTCCAAAGCATCTCATCCAGCGAGGGGGGGGGCGCCAAAGAAGGAGGGGGCTGAGCAATTAAGGCGTTTCCCTTGCGCTGGACGCGCCGCCGCCGCCCCCTCCCGGCGCCTTCCCCGCGTGGAGGGGCGGCCTGCGGCTTGGAAGAGGACGCCGAGCGGGGCCTGGCCGGGATCCGGAGCTCTTCCGTCCGGGCCGGCGGTGCTGAGCTGGACCGGGCTGGGCGTTGAGGGCCGCATCCCGCGGGGGATCTTGGCGGCTGCCTTCCTCGGCCGCGCCGCCCCGCCCGCCCGCCTGGCTGGGGCTTGAGCCCTGGATTGGCTTCCTCCGGCTGGGGCAGCCGCAGCATGGACGGCCCGCGGCCCTTGGGCGGGCTGGAGCCGCAGCTGTCTGCCCACAGCAGCCGGGCAGCCCCGGCCGGCCGGCGCGGCTTGGGAGCCCGGCGCGTGGATTGAGCGGCCTTGCGTGGGAGCCTCCGCTTCCTCCGGCTGGGCCCACCTGCCCTGGCAGCTGGAGGCTCGCCTTCCCTCGTCCCTCGTCCCTCCCGGCTGGAGCCACGGAACAGGGTCCAGCTCCCCACTTTGGCTGCTTGGGGACTCCGGCCCGGGGGATGCGGCCCGCTGGGGGCGCCTGGAGGGCTGCGGATCGCTGGCAGAGAGAGGCCCGCGGCGGAGGCCAGGCGTAGCGGGCGGACGGGCTCGCCTTTCCCACGACCTTCTCGGACACCCGTGCGCGGGGCTGGAGATCCGCGCCAGCGGGGCTTGGCCTGCCCTCCTCCGGCTGAAAGGTTGAACGGGGGGAGCAGCCGCGCTTGGAAGGGCGATTTTTCTGGGTTCTCTCCCTCCGCCGCCCCCTCCCCACTCGGGAGACCCCCCCCCCCCAATACACGCACACGCCATGGCTGCGAAGGAGAACCCCTGCCGGAAATTCCAGGCGAACATTTTTAACAAAAGCAAGTGTCAGAATTGCTTCAAGCCTCGCGAGTCGCACCTGCTGAACGACGAAGATTTGAACCAGGTAAGGCCGCCTTGGGCGGGGGGGGGGGGGGGAGGGAAGCCGGCTCTTGCAGGGCTCGAACCTCCGGGAGAAGCGGAGGAAGCCAGCCAGGAGGCCCGGGCGGTGGGCTGTGGTTTCCGGGGGTGGGTGAGGGGGAGAGGTTGCTGCTTAGAATCAAAGCAACTTTGCAAATCCCAGATTGGGGCTGGGGGGGGGGGAGGGAGCAGAAGAAAAAAGTCCCGTTTGGCTGTTGCGTGGGGGGGGGGGGACACGGGCCGCGGATTCTCTCCCCCCCTCCCAAAAAAAGCTTTGCCCCGTCGCCCGTTTGGTATACTTAGCGCCCGCTTCCTTCCTGAGCTAGTAAGAGATACTTTGAGTTACTTTTCTTTCTGTTTGTTTTGATCTCTGTTGTTACTTTCTATCCTTTCTCCACCTTCCTCGTTCTCTCTCATTCTCTTTTCTCCTTCTCTCTCTCTCATTCTCGCTCCCTCTTTCTCCTCCTCCTCCTCCTCCTCTCTCTCTTTTATCCTTCTTTCTCTCTTTCTCTTTTCTCCTTCTCTCTCTTTCTCGCTCCCTCTTTCTCCTCCTCCTCCTCTCTCTCTTTTATCCTTCTTTCTCTCTTTCTATTTTCTCCTTTTCTCTCTCATTCTCGCTCCCTCTTTCTCCTCCTCCTCCTCCTCTCTCTCTTTTATCCTTCTTTCTCTCTTTCTCTTCTCTCCTTCTCTCTCTCCTTCTCGCTCCCTCTTTCTCCTCCTCCTCCTCTCTCTCTCTTTTCTCCCTCTCTCCTTCTCTCTCTCTCTCTCTCCCTCTCTTTCTCACGGGAAAACTCGGGACAAAAGCCGCCAGCAGGCCCAGACCTCGTTTGTAAACTCAACCTGCCAGCCAGACGGGCTGTTTTCTTTCTCTCTCCCTCCCTCTCTCTCTCTCCCTTTCCCCTTGAGGGATAGAATCTTGAAGCGCCCAAGGCCTCGCATTTCAAAGGCCATATGAATGGCAACGTCAGGCGCCTTGCAAAGGATTAATGCGGCTTCCAGCCCCCGCCCCCCTTTCTCCCCCCCCCTCCCGGTTAGGTAACTTGGCTATAAACGGGGGGAGGGGCGGGGGGGGGGGGTAAGTGGCACGCATATATATATTTTCTCTCAAAAAGCTTTTTTTTGGTTGCGTTTGCGCTCTTTCTGCATTGCGCGGCTATTTATAAACAAGGCGAAGCGGGGAGCGCGTGTGAAGGTGCAGACGAGCGCCCTGCTCCCTGCGCCGCTTCTCTGCTCGCAATCCTATTGGGGGGGGGGGTGGAGGGGGCAAAGAGGTCGCTGCCTGCTTGGTGCTGCCCCTTCCTTCACCCCCGCTCCGCCATCTGCGAGCTAATATGGAAAATATGCACGTGTGTGTGTGTATGTGTGTGTGTACAGCGATAAAGAGGTTGGGGAAAGGGGTCAGGTTACCTTTGAACCTCCTTCTCGTTTTAAGGCCTTCGGTTGTTGTTACTTCCCCCCCCCCCACCTTAAAAACCAAGGGAGGGTGAAAACTGGTGTGAAAATGCCCGAATTGTTTGCATGTTCCCGCCCATCTCCTACAAGGGAGGGGGGGGGAAACCACACACAATTGTGTGGGCCCAGCCTGAAAGAGTGCGTTTGTGTCTTGGGTTCTGTCCACAAAGAAAGATAAATTGTTCCCTGCCCCACGGCTTTGGAAGGGGAAGCCAGGAGCTACTGAGAGATAAGGCGGAGGGTGCTTCCAGAGTGGGACTCTCCAGCTGGGTGGGACTACAAGCCCCACAATGCCCCACTGCATTCCGAGTTTCCTTTGGAGAGAAATGCTGGAGGGAAGGGAAGAGCCCCCCTTTCCCTCACCTGAAAAGAGTCTGGTGTTTGACTGATGGAGGGGTGACTCTAGATGTGACTCTGTGCTTGACCTGAATCCTCGCAGGTAATCAATCAGAATAGTGTTGGAAGGGACCTTGGAGATCTTCTAGTCCAACCCCCTGCTCAAGCAGGAGACCTGTACTATTTCAGACTGTCTAGTCTCCTCTTGAAAGCGTCCAGGGATGAAGACTTCTGGAGGCAACTTCTGTTCCACTGGTTCATTGTTCTCACTGTCAGGAAGCTTCTCCTTAGGTCTACGTTGCTTCTCTCCTGGATTAGTTTCCATCTGTTGCTTTTTGTCCTGCCTTCTGGTGCTTTGGAGAATAGTTTGACTCCCTCTTCTTTGGGGCAGCCCCTGAGATATTGGAAGACTGCTATCCTTTAATCATCCCAGCCCTATAAAGTGGCACAGTTTTAATTTTGACTGGGACACACGCCTGCTTTGTGTGCAGGATAATCCGTGGCCTGGACTTTTAAAGTCTTGTAAAATGAATATAGGGGGAATTTAGGGGATTATCTCCCCCCCCCCCCCGCTAAAAAGGTTTGTGTAGGCCTGAGTTTTTGGGACCAGCGCTGGTTTTCTCCAGGCATGCTGGACTACAATTCCTATGATCCACCAACAGCACCGAAGGCTTGCAACAGCCTGTCCACAGCCAGCTGGGGGACTCCCTTGGAGAACCTACTGCAGTATGGAACCGTCCCTTGCTATCGTTCTAACCAGAGGCATGCTGCCCCTGGATGTGGAGGCTCCATTTGGCCTGATCACATGGCTTAGGATAGGGGTCTCCAAACTTGGTCACTTTAAGACTGGTGGACTTCAACTCCCAGAATTGTCCAGCCAGCAGAGCTGGCTTAAAGTTGCCAAGTTTGAAGACCTCCGAACTAAGTGGAGAGATGGCAGAGGAAGGGATTACAAGAGAGTAAATTCTGCTGGCTGGAGAATACTGGGAGTTGAAGTCCACCAGTCTTCAAGTGGCCAACTTTGACGGCCTCTGGCTTAAGGACCTACTAGGGCTGTTGCAGCCTTCGGCTGGTCCTCCTGGCAGTGGATCATGAGAGGGCAGATCTCGCAAGACTAAGGGGATCTTGTGTCCCTGGTTCAGCTGACCTCGTCAGAAGAAGAATGGGATCATGTCTAGACGGAAGGAAGGAAGGAACAAGGAGTTCTGCAAATCCACAGCTGATGCTGGCGGGGGGGGGGGGGGTGTTGGCTTGCGTAATTTGCAGTGAAATGCTGCCGGGTCCAGATAGCTCAAAGATAACCTTGTGGTGGAGAAATGTGTTGGAAGAGCGGCAGGCTCGGTGGAGCCTCCATGCACAAGAGCAGTCTACCTGCTTGGGTCGGAGTTGGGGAAGCGGTTCTCGCGTCGCGCGTCTTCCGCTCCTCAAACAAGGGCGTGATCTTCTCTTGGTGCGCGGGGCTTTTCTTCCGCAGGCGACGTGGTTATCCTATCCGACGTGATTCCAGGTAGTCCTTGACTTACGACCCCAGTGGAGTCCGAAATGCCTGTGATTTTGCGAGACGCTGGTTCCGATTTATTCCACTTCAGAGCCGCGTACCAATCAGCTGAGTGACCTATAAATTTAATAAATAAATGAAATAAAGGGGAATACTTTTGTAAGCCGCCTTGAGCACCTACGCAGGGATGTCCAAACTTGGGAACTTTAAGACTTGTGGACTTCAACTCCCAGAATTCCCCAGCCAGCATAGCTGGCTGGGGAATTCTGGGAGTTGAAGTCCACAAGTCTTAAAGTTCCCAAGTTTGGACATCCCTGACCTACAGGAAAGAAGACTGTTGATCCAAAACAAATGTTGGATAGCCATTTGTCTGAAGCTATATAGGGTTTCCTGCCTAGGCAGGGGGTTGGACTAGAAGACCTCCAAGGTCCCTTCCAACTCTGCTATTGTATGGTTGTATAAATATCCAGTGTTTCCTTGGTATCTTCCTTGCCTTGTAAGACCACAAGCCAGTGGTCTCCACCTGTGGCCACTTTAAGACTTGTGGACATCAGCTCCCAGAATTCCTCAGCCAGTCTGTGGAATTCTGGGGGTTGAAGTCCACAACTCTTAAAGTGGCCACGGATGGAGACCCCTGCAATAAACATAGCAGCCTAAGGATTTTAACGCCTCTTCTTGCTTTTAGGACAAAAAAAACCACACACCCAAAAATCGGTTTGTTCTTCCTCCCAGATTGGTTCGCTTTGCAGCTTCCGACTAAGGAAACACGAGGTCAGCGAGAAAGCATGTTCTGGCACGGGGCTGTTTGGCTGTTTGCTGTTTTGGAAAGAAGGTTATCTCATCCTTAGCTGGCAGAACCCCCCCTCCCTCCCTGCTGCCAGGATATTTGCATGCAATTAAACAACAGCATTAACAGCTGCGGTGCAGTGACCACATTTGGTGGGGCAATCAGATTTTCGAACCTGACATTTTTGTTTTGCAATAGTAAAAATAAAAAGGCTTTTGGTAGGTCGAGACCACAGTGGTTGGTGTATATATATATGTGTGTGTGTGTGTGTGTGTGTGTCTTTGGTGCAAATGCTCTCAGTGTACATAAAGAAATATTAAAACACGCTCATCAAGAATCATAACACTTAGTGATAGTCATAGGTTACTAATAAGCAATCAAATCGTACTAAGAAACAAATAAAAACAATAGAAATTGTAAAGATACAAGCAACATGGTTTAGTCATATGTGGGGAGAGATAGGTACTAGGAAGGAAGGAAAGAGGAATAGTAATACAGTCTTAGTAAATTATTATAGTAAATTATTGACAAGTGTTGTGGGAATGAGTTGTTAAGCAGAGTGATGGCATTCGGGGAAAAGAACTGTAATGTAAGATGCAATGTGATGTGATGTAAGGAAAGGAAATAATAACATTATCAATAGCAATCGTCATTCCAGATAAGAGAATCCACGTTAGTCTGAGAAGAATTCTCAGGAAAAGAAGCCGAATATGGATGCAAAGGTGCTGAACCGAAATCTACCCTCTTGTGTGTTGAGGACTAGCAACTGGTATTTAAATGGTTCCCTGGCACGTGCCCAGCGCGGTGTCTTTGCTTTTGGAAATAAACGGGGCAGCTGTTTCACGGGTGCTTCGGTGTCGCGGCATGGCGCTCGGCATGGCAGGAAGCGTTGCTGTGCACCTGAGCATCGAGTGAGCAGCTTTGTGCGAAGGGCCAAGAGAACGGGTGACTCACGAAGTCAGCCAGGTACCCAACACCACACAGGTGAGGCTGACAAATACCTGTTGACCACAGTTGTACCACAGTGTGTAACCAGGATTATTCTGCTGCTCTTTCAAGGAAAGGTCCAGTTCACGGTTGATGGGATGCGAGAGTTGAGTGCGCCTTTGAGAAAGGATTGCCAAGGGTTAGGAAGATGCGATACGGTACCCAACAGCAAAGGAGGCATTTTTCTTCTTCTCCTTCTTCTCCTTTTCCTTCTCTTCCTCCCTCCCTTCCTCTCAATAGCAGAAGAGTCCATCCATCCTTCCTTCCTTCCTGTAGTAGCAAAAGAGTCCTTTCTTTCTTCCTTCCTTCCTTCCTTCCTTCCTTCCTTCCTTCCTTCCTTCCTTTCTTCCTTCCTCCCACGATTGCAGTCGCAACCACTCTGAAAATGGGGACAAAGGCAAAGTGGCTCATGTAGAAAACCAGTTGAGGTCATCTAAACAGATTGCTGTTTTTTGTTTTGTTCTTTGCAGGGAGAAAATGTGGCCCCCAGAGCTGAGAGTTCTCCCCTGGAGGACTTGGTTCCAAAAGGCTGGGTGCTACCTTTGACTTGGCAGCAAAGGCCTCCTGATGTGGGTGTCTCCTCCTCTGCAGGGGTCTCTGGGACCCCCGGAAAAGATCTGTGGCCTGTTAGCAAACCTCCCCCTGGGAGCAATTTCTGGAAACTGAGATGAGATTTTTTTACGGCCAGAGATGGAGGTGAGATCTTTGCTAACGGGATTACTCCTACTCTACCCTTCTACGTGGTAATCAAGAGCTTGGCCCTGATCTGGCCCTGATGTGATCCAGGCTTCCTTTCAAGTCCTTTAGAATTTAATGAAGTTTCTTTCTTAGCTTTCTGTCTGGGGAGCTTTTTGGTAGATTTAGACATGCCAACGACAGGAGCATCCTTTTAAAGTGAGTTTCGGAAGATGGCAAGGCAGAGCCGGATTGGTTCTGGGGACTTTTGGGGAAAAGGTTTTGCCGTTATTGTTTTGTGTTTTTCACCCAAATCTTCTGCTCCTTTCTCTTTCAAGCCGTATTTTTTTTTTGTAAAAGTGTTCTTATTTTTTTCCTTTGAAAACAAAAATTGCATCGTTCATTAAGCAGTGCGACGTCTGAGTACAATTTTTTCTCAGTCATAATAGTTACAGCTTACCACCAAATTCTTTGTATACATCTGTTCTTATTTTAACATTACAACTTAACATATCTCCTGTTATAACATTTCTCTTCCTAAATTATTTAATTTTATACTTTTCGCCCATGGTCATTTTCTAACCAACGATTAAATGACTCCCCAAGTATGATAATAATCGGATTCTTCCTTTCCTTCAATTGCTAGTGTTAATCTACTCATTTCTGCCCAGTCTAATATTTTCTTAATCACATTTTCATTTTTAGGGATTTCTTCAGCTTTTCCAATTTTGTGAAAATGCAATTCTAGCCGCAGTTATCATATGAATAATCAGATATACATTGTCTTTACTATATTTCCTTGGTAAGATACCCAACAAGAACAATTCAGGTTTTAAGCTGTACTTTTCAAACTTGGTGACGTTCAGATGGGTGGGCTTCCAACTCCCAGAATTGAAATCAGTCCATCTAAACTTGGCCAAGTTTGAAAAAATACTGCTTTAAATGAACAGATCTTGGAAAGCGAATGCAGGTTAGTTTTGAATGGCTGTTGGATTCTTCAATCTGTGGTCAGTGCCTTCAGAGTGCAAAAATCCAACGGCTGATGGGCGAATCGTGAAGATTAAAGTGAGTTTTTGTTGTTTTTTTAAACTAAATGTCAGATGTCTTTCCAGCGTTTGCTGTGGCAACCAGCGAGCTTCGAGACTGCCTCTTTTTTTTTGCAAAAGGAGGAAGAGGACACCATCTCTGCATTGGGTGGATAAGGAATTTGTTGTAAAAGGGAAATTTAAGTCTTGGCATTTTCGAGGCAGGAGAAAAGCTGGGTTGGATTCTGTATGGCTGGGCTTTTTTTAACCCTGGATCCTGATTTCCTTGGTTCAGTTTGCACATTAGACTTGCTTTAGGCACAGTTCTGAGAATGAGTAAAACCCAGGCCTGGCACACATCTTAAGTGTACAACGCAGGTTACCTGTTGGGCAAATGTTGTGTCGGTAGAGATCACGTCCAGCCATTGGTGAAGGGAAGAGTTTCTACTTAAAAGAAAACTCTAAATCAGAGGTTTCCAAACTTGGTAACTTTAAGACTTGTGGACTTCAACTCCCAGAATTCTCCAGCCAGCAGAGGAGAGGAAAGGAGAGCAGAGCTGGCTGGAGAATTCTGGGAGTTAAAATCCACAAGTCTTAAAGTTACCAAGTTTGGGAACCTCTGCTCTAAATCCTTAGCTGAGACACAGACGGAGCGAGGTGTGGCAGTGGGACCAGGGCTTGGTTGTGTTGGTTGTGTTGTGTTAGGCAGATCAGATGCAGCTCAAGATGGCTCCCTTTGGAGACAGGCCGTGTTATTTTAGGGAGATCAGAGCAGGAGAACCTACTTCCTACTTTAATAATTCAAGAGGCAGTGATGTGTACGTTTCATTGTCTTTTGAAGGCTTTTCCATTTGGGGCAAAATGTTTGGTTGTGAATTTGTTTGGGATGTGCCCCTCAGGAAACTAGGGAAAATAAGTCTTCATTCCTGTTTTCTTCGACTTAATTCTTCTCTTATAATTTATCTTTCCTTCTTTCCTTCCTTCCTGCCTCCCTCCCTCTTTCTTCCTTTCTTCTACTTACTTCTCTTCCTATCCTTCCTTCATTTCTTTCTTTCTTCCTCTCTCCCTTCCTTCCCTTTACTTCTCTTTCTCTCCTCCTTCCCTCCTTTCCTTCTTCTGTCTTTCCTTCCTCTTTCTTCTTCCTTCTTCCTTCTTTTTACCTACTTCCCTTCCTTCCTTTCTTCTACCTACTTCTCTTCTTTTTCTTCCTTCCTTCTACCTGGTTCTCTTCCTATTCCTTCCTTCCTTCCTTCCTTCCTTCCTTCCTTCCTTCCTTCCTTCCTTCCTTCTACCTACTTCTCTTTTTTTTTCTTCCTTCTACCTGGTTCTCTTCCTATTCCTTCCTTCCTTCCTTCCTTCTACCTACTTCTCTTCTTTTTCTTCCTTCCTTTTACCTGGTTCACTTCCTATTCTTTCCTTCCTTCCTTTTCCTCCCTCCCCCCCTCAGCAAGAAAAGTCAGGCAGGCCCAAATCTGTTTTTTCTGCCGGCCCCAAAACCTCCCCCCACCCTTGCAGCCTTCTTCCATTCCTCCTCTGGCCCCGAGTGAGCATTTTTCCCTTTGACGGATGGGGATCTGGTGAGCGTGTTGGGACGGGTCAGCCTCCCTCCGGGGGAATTCTTCTCCTCTAAGCTTGGAAACATTTTCCCAGGCTCCCCTTTGTTACTTAAAGCCTTTGACACTTTGATTAGCAGGACACCAGGAAAGTTTTGCGTTTTTCCCCCCTTCCTTTTTTCCCTTTAAAAACAAAACCTGCAGCTGCTTGAGAGTTTTAGGAAAGCAGCGAGACGGGATTTAAATGGGATCAGCCGTGGCGGGATCTTCAGAAGGACGGAGGATCAGGGTGTACGGACGTCTTGTATTTCGTGGCAAGATGTTTATAAATAAGTGTTGACATTTTGGATCGGCTGCAATACCCATGGCAAGGTTCCTGGGCTGGGAGGGGGAGCTGTCCTAATTCCCCCCTCCCTTTGCATTGTGGGTGGGGCCTGTCTTGCAAACAGCCCTTCTGCCTGCAGCCAGTGGGAATTACTTCCAAGTGGCCAGAGAGAACAGGCCGTGAATGGAAATAGATGGGAATATAGAGAAAAATATCAGCCTGAACTTCTGCAAAATAAATTTATGACAGCACAAGCTTTCGAAATTTGCAGTTTTAATATCCTGAGTCAGACCCTAGATTTATTATTATTACTGCATAGTTTATTCTGATCTGTGCTACCTATTCAAGGAAGGTTTGTTTATTAATTGGGTTGTGCAATAGCCTGCATACCGGTCTTGTGCACTCAAATGTCATTTTTCCTAGCCGGCCTATAATTGGGGAGGTGATTCTCGTCTCTCCATATACAATTTAGTGGTAGACTCCTCTTGAGAGTGGAGGTTTTCCTTCCTGTTGACGTACGAAAGCTGCTTTAATGAGGTTTTTGTTTGTTTGTGTTTACTGAGAATTTTACATAAAATAAAAGACAGATCCAAAGCAGGGAAAAAAAGAAAAGAGGTTGCAAGGAAACTAAAATAGTCGAGAAAGAAATTTAACTATCAGGACTTCCAAACTTCTCTTCAACAGATAATTGTAATCCTATAATCCCAACTCCCACGAGATGTTACAGAAATCCCTTCAATGCCTGCCTTAGTCCGCTTTAAAAAAAACCTACTCAAACATCATCTCCTTTTTTTGGTCTTCTTTCATCAGAAAATCCATACAAGGTTTCCAGATTTTGAAAAAGGATGTTGATAACCATTCATATATCACAGCACTAAGAGGAATTTGTTTATTGATTGCTAACGTTCCTCTGCTACTCTGCTCTCAATGCATCAGTTTAAGGTGATGATAGGAAGGAAGGAAGGAAGAAAGGAAGGAAGGAAGGAAGTTCCACATAGGAAGAATGTAACTTTATCTCTATTTGTTGATGGAGGGTACTATAAACATATAACCTGGTGTAATCCCCTTGTAAAGAAGGGGAGACATGATAGCAGTGTTCCGATATCTCAGGGGTTGCCCCAAAGAAGAAGGAGTCAAGCTATTCTCCAAGGCACCTGAGGGTAGAACAAGAAGCAACGGATGGAAACTAACCCAAGAAGAGAAGCAAGTTAGAACTAAGTAGAAATTTCCTGACAGGGAGAGCAATTAACCAGTGGAACAGTTTCCTTCCAGAGGTTGCAAATGCTCCATCCCTGGAGGCTTTTAAAGAAAAGATTGGGACAGCCACCTGTCTGTAAAGGCATAGGGTCTCCTGCTTGATCTGGGGGTTGGACTAGAAGACCTCCAAGGACCCTTCCAACATTGTTCTCCCCTTTCCCCAGCCGTGGGGAAGAGGCCCACCTTGCTGCTGCTGCGTTCAGAGAGGGTGCGGCCGCCGTGAGCCATCGAGGGTGTGGGGCAGGTAGGGCTGCACGCAGAGCTGTGGGTGGGGACCCAGGTGCCCTGACGGAAGGAAGGCGGCACCTCTGCCGAGCAGAAAGGAGACGGGCACCGGGGAGTGGGGGAACAGACGACCATGAGCCGAGGGAAGATCGGGAGGATCAGGAACACCTGGAGGGCGCTGGAGGAAGCTGGCTTCGAGATCCAGGTTCGCTCAGATTCACAAAGCGGTGTGTGTGTGTGTGTGTGTGTGTGTGTGTGTGTGTGTGTGTGTGTGTGTGTAACCGTAAACCGGAGCACCTAGTTGGAAAGGGGTGAGGGGCCTTGGGGATCCCAGCAGCGCTTCGAGGGAGCCAGAAAAGGATCCTCAAAAGTTATTGATTGACTTCAAGGAAGGCATTTCATTTTACAGCAAGCACTTCCTGAAGAAGCCTAGCGTAACCCCCTGTATTGACCATTAGACAGTTTTAAATTTGGGATTTTAATTCGGTTTTTAGCACAGGTTTTACTAGAATAAGTTTTTTAAATTTTATATGTTTTGTATGTATTTTAACATTCCTGTGCGCCGCCCTGGGTCCGTTTGGAGAAGGGCGGGATATAAATTTAATAAAATAAATAAATAAATAAAATAAATAAATAAGAGCTTTGCCCATTGGCTTCTTTCCTTGTATATAATAAGCTCAGACCTGCATGCTTTTTTTTTTGGAATGGCAAATTCGCCTCAGTTTGTCTGAATCGGCGTTGCAGGTTTCTGGATGCTGTCATTATCATCTTTATCCCCAAGGGATCGGGGTTTGCAGGCAGAAGCCAAAATCTGCAATGGCCACTAAATGAGTTTGCCCTCATTCCTCTGTCACCCTAATTATTTATTATTATTTACTTTATTAATAAAACATGAAACTCCGCCAACTGAACATTTAAAAATGCATTGCAAATACTATTGACTGGTGGTATTATTATTATTATTATTATTATTATTATTATTATTATTATTATTATTATTATTATTATTATTATTATTATTATTATTATTATTATTGGAATAATTCCTACCTTCTCGGTGTCTTCTTGAGATTCTAGTAACACAGGACAAATTGTGATGAAAAGGAAGGGGTGATGGGACATTGGATTAGGGGACACACAAGCAAATTTAAGCCAACCCCCCCCCCCCCAAACCTTGCAGATTTTCCAACTTCTGTTTCCCTCCTGTGGGCTCCAGGGTGGGGCAGTGAATTATGAGGAGTGGCGTTTTTCTGGGCCCCTTGAAAATCTTTGCATTCTTTTTCTGCCTGACAAGATTACCCACCTCTTAAAAAATAAAAAAAATCCAGTCACCACCTACTCAACCGCATACTTTTCCAAATGTACTTTCATTATTCATGAGGTCTAGCATCCCAGAGTTAAAATCTACCCACCCCGTTGTTAAGGCTCTGCTGTTTCGTATAATTAAGCAGGACCAGCCTGCTGCATGGTTAAATAAATGTAAAGGGCATTCCGTGAAGAGGACTAGGAACTTTGGAAGTGGGGGGAACAGCCAAGGAAGCAGATTTTTTGGCGCTCGCTTAGATACTCATGAGGTCTAGTTTGCTTTTCTGATAGGGCCAAAACAAAATGCCGCTACTTCATCCAGTATCTAAAGCAAAGTCTGTGATCTTGCAGGAGGAAAATGGGACTGAGATTCCTGGGATGAAGGTTGTGTTTGTTCAACCATGTTGTGGGAATCCTTTCGACTCCACTCCCCACAGTCTCGTCTTGTAGGCCTGTTCATTTTCTCCACTTAACTTAAATGAAGCAAGCGTGAATTTGCAGAGAATATTGGGGTAGGTGTGTCGCATCGGCTGGGCCCAAGAAGAGCGAAGAAACCAAGACAGACAGGTTATAAGGAGAAAGGGACGCATGCAGGTCTGTGCAGATAAGCCAGAAACGCTCTTGATAACCGATTGTGAGTTCCGGGATTGTGTGTTTTAAAACAACTTTCCTCCTCTCAAGCAGGGTGGAGCGTTGACAGATTCACACCCACCCCCTTTACCTGGAGGGAGGGAGATAGTTGTAAGTCCGTGTGTAGCACCTTGCAACATCCTTGGACCTGCAGAACAGGCTTAAGGGGAGGCTTCCTTGAATTGGCTCAGGATATTTTTGTTTTTACATACAGGAACTGGTTTTTATTTGGCTGGCTCCTTCTCCAAATAAACAAGCCCTGTTTTGGCTTCAGGTTTTCAGAGTTTTGTTTTCTTTTAAAAACAGCAACAACCACCACCACCAAACAGCCCATCTCAGTAATTGGTTACTAATCCAGAGCTAGGAATAGACCAGCAAAAGGCTATTTCTGCTCCAAGGTGTCTGCAGATTTATTTTAGACCTGTAAACTCAGCAGGCAGGAGGGAAAAGAGCTTCAAAAATAAAATCTCCTTCAGGACGAGTTCCGTTTTTTTGGAAGAGGGGAAGAAAATGTAGGCCTTGATACCCTTTGAGTTTAAGGAAAGGAGACGATTGTTATTTGTTTCTTTGGGTGTTGTAGCTGCCCAGCCGAGCCAGACTCTGATCAATTGCTCTGTTTCTTGTTTTCTCTGTGGATGCATGACATTGTTTTAAAAAGTATCTTTAAAAAAAAAACACCCTGGTGCTCTATAAGTCGCTTTTTAACGCAGCCACGCATCTCCAAAGGGGCTCATTGCAAAGATGCACATGCTTCCCTTTGTGTGTCTGTTGTGGATGTTAACTCGGTTCAGTTTCACTGTTTGCTGCTGTTGTCTTCCAAAGCTTCATTCATAAATCAGTCCTGCTCTGGAGGACCACAACTGAAAGAGGCAAAATGTCACAGAGAGAGAGGGGTGGGGAGGAGGGGTGTGTGTGTGTGTGTGTGTGTGTGTGTGTGTGTGTGTGTGCAGAGAGTTTCTATTTATCAACCGTTGGCAGCTATGGCAGTGATGAAAAAGTCACATCGTCGTTTTGTAACTAATTCTCACTTTTACGCCCTTCGCAGGCCTTTAAAGCAACAAGAAGCTACTGTAAATTCAAGTTGTCAGCATAGTTGTCATTTCACTTAGCGCCTGTTTTGTTTAATGACAATCTTGCCAGTCCCAATTGGGCACGCTAAACGCGAAGGACATTGCTTGCATCCAGCCAGATTTCTTAACTGACCCTTCTGGTGCAGTGAATGGCCTGGCAGAGCAAATGGTTGGAAATGGTGCCTTTTACAACCAAATCAAGGTGACCCCTTCCTTTTTTTCTGTTCTCAGGCAAAGCCTATTTATGGCGGATGGCTGTTACTCGCTCCAGAGGGCACGGATTTCGACAACCCTGTGCATCGCTCCCGGGTAAGGACTGCTCCTTCCTTGCTTGCTTGCAGATTATTTTTTAAATTTTTTAACATTTATTATTAAATTTATATGCCACCCGCCTCGCTATCCAGATGGCTCGGGGGAGGGAGGGAATCTGGTTTTTGCAGTTTTTTTGCATTGCGGGATTCGGTCTCGGCACACGCTCCCCCGTTTCCTTTCTGCCTCTCTCCAGAATCTGGGGTCTCCGTGAAGCAGGGTACGCAAACTCTTTGGAGCCCTTGCATTGGGGGAGGGTCGGGACCTGTACCTTGAAATTGGTTGTAGCAGGAAAAATTTATCCCCTTATTTTAATCTCCCTCCCCCTTGACATTTGCAATTCATCCTTTGCTACAGTTTACATGACGCTCTGCAATCTCCTTTTTCTGTTGCATTAAAAATGGCGGTGAATTTTGAATGGCTGGGGGCTCCCAACAAACATGGGGACGGGGTCCCTTCGTGTTTTAAGGCTGCCGGTGTTAATGCTCCCCTTGTGCAGAAAAACGGGAGGGATAAAAGTTAATTTGGAGGAAAACGGAGCAGCTTCTCCACCCTAAATCTGGATGGACTCCGAATTCCATCAATTCTGGGGGGGAAATAAAACAGGGGAAACCCGGTTTGAAAACTGGCTTGTTGGAACCTTGGGTTCTCCCAGGTTTATAACCAGGTGGTCTTTTTTCTCCTGTCCTTTTAAAGAAATGGCAACGGCGCTTCTTCATCCTTTACGAACAAGGCCTCCTCCGCTACGCCTTGGACGAGATGGTGAGTCCACTTTTCTTTGGGTTTCGAAACCGGGCGATTTCTCCTCATTGAATACTTGCGGCGGGGTTGTGTTGCGGCCAGCTCTTCGAAGGTCCCAAGGGGTTGTTGGTCAGAGTTTGAGCGGCATTCTTTGAACTTGATGTGTGGACTTTGACCTCCCCAGAACTTCCCAGCCAACAACACCCTTTTGGGGTCTCCTCCTGGGTTGTCCATTCCCACCCTTCCTGACCTAAGGGGGTCCTTGGTGCTCTCGGAGCTTGGTTGATTTTTTACAGACCTTTCACTACTCAGCTAGGTAACCTCATCCATGCTAGTCAGTGCTAGGATGTTACCTATTTGGGTAATGAAACATCGGCAAGAAAACCACCAAGTTCAGAGGGCACCAAGGATCCTACAGTTGTCATTGTCGCCATCCTCCTCCTCCTCCCTCTCCTCCTCCCTGCAATCCCTCTCTTCTAGCACAGATGATGTTACCTATTTGGGTAATGAAAGGTCTGCAGGAAGACCACTAAGCTCAGAGAGGACCAAGGACCTCTCATTTCAACCCTGAGCTACAAATATTCTCCTTTGTTGGTGTCTTCCTGATCTCTGACATAGACCATATTTTGCTTTGGTGTGTTAAGAATGATAACGATAATAATAACAACAATATTATCTTTCATCGTTTGAGCTCAGAACTTTCCTCTGCTTGCTTGCTTGCTTCCATCCTTGGTCTGGCGTTTGTAGAAGGTTCCTTCAGGTGAGGAACAAAACATCTGCAGATGATGTTTTTAAAATAAACCAGAGATGCCAAATGGAGCGGGTGACACATTTATTCCTATCCAAGCCTGTTGAAGCAAGGTGTCTCGGTGTGGTTTTCACAAGGAGAAGGAAAAATATGCCGTTGGGTTCCTGGTGAAGGGCACCCTTGGATTGGCCAAAGAGCTTGTCTTTGATGGGTTGTGTAGTACCCTCCCCGTCTACTCTTGCTCTTCTGAATCAAGCATTCCCAGGAGAGGCTACTTCGACAACGAAGTTGCCCGTTGAGTAAAACTATCTGGAATTGAGTTCCCATGGTCAAGGGGCCAGGTGGTGTAGACCTTCAGCAGGAGTTTGTGTTTTGGTACAGTCCCCAGTGACGTTGGCTGCAGTGGTGAAGTTATATTTTCTATGTCAGGAGGGAAGAACAGCTGGTCAGAGGCTGCTCTGGATTAATAGCTGGAGAAGGAGGAGAAAACAGCATGAGATTTATCATGGCTGTCCTTTCCCCACTCAGAGAGAGACTTCCTGGGAAAGATGTGGGAATCTGGAGTTTCTGGTTTTCACACCCACCCACCCTCCTTGTGAGGGTCTCCTCTCATGCTCAGGCCAACATTTGGAAGCCCGGTTGCCATCTAAGCTTTCTCCACCAGTGAGGAGGAAGTAGTCCGTCTTAAGAGGCTGGAATTCCCTCGTGTGATTTTTGCAGAAGGGGTAGGAGTTGGATGGCCTTCCTCTGGACTTTTTTTGACCTCTGAGTAGCTTCAGACTCTGGGTTCCTTGTTCATCTCACCCTTCACAACGTGGTTTGCTTTATGTTGTAGAGGTTGCCAAAAAAGAAGGGGTCAAGCTATTCTCTAAGGCACCTGAGGGCAGGACAAGAAGAAATGGGTGGAAACTAATCAAGGAGAGAAGCAACTTAGAACTGAGGAGAAATTTCCTGACAGTGAGAACAATTAACCAGTGGAACACAAGTTGTCTCCAGAAATTGTGAATGCCCCAACACTGGAAGTCTTTAAGAGGATGTTGGATAGCCATTTGTCTGAAACTGTATAGGGCTTCCTGCCTGGGCAGGGGTTTGGACTAGATGACCTCCAAGGTCCCTTCCAACTCTGCTATTGTATTGTATTGTACAAATCTCCGTTTCGAATCAGTTAAGGATAATAGTCTTCAAAATAAGAGGAACAGGCAGGAGTGAGGTGCCTGCCCATTAAATAGGCAATTCCTATTTAATTTAATACGCTTTTAAATTTTGTATATTTTGTTTTATATGTTTTAAATTCCTGTGCGCCTCCCTGGGTCCCTCGTGGAGAAGGGCGGGATATAAATCGAATTAAAATAAATAAAAATAAAAATAAATTTCTCCTTCCATCTCTGATTTTCTTTTTTTTAAAAATCAAGGTTTTTCTGTTCCTCTTTGAGGGATGCCCTCCTTCCTAGCCTCTCAGACTCAGCTGATACAATGAGAAGTCTTTAACTTTTTCAATCCGGTTATTGGCCATTATGTTAAATATGTATTTATCTGACTCCTTTTGACGTGTCTGACAACATTTTACTAGTGAGTTGGCACCAGGCGAAAAAGGGAGGGGCTTCTGGTTTGCTTTTCCTGCAAAACGTCAGAAAGCGGATGTGATATAATCTTTTTATCTATCCATACCTATAAACCTGGGTGAGTTAGTTTAGTGTAAGTTTATTGGGGGCAGAGGTCAACTTGGTGGAATGAAACTGGCAAAGCACCGCAGCTGATTGGGACCCCCACCTAGGTTGGGTTTGGGAAAGCCTGTTGGGAAAGACCTTCACGGATGGGGAGATGTTCCTCAAGAAACTCATGGCCGAAAAATTAATAAAAATGACCATCAAAGCTCTACAGCATTCTCCACTGAGGAATATTATGGGCTGCTGTAATCTTAATTTCGCAGCTGTGGAATTATTCTCATTTAATTAGTGGGAGCTGCTTGGTTTAAGTTGCTCTGCAGTTGCTCCTTCATTGGTAGAGAAGGTAGATCAAAAATTGCTCAACAGACCCACGCTGGGGAGCTTTTCATTGCAGGAATTCCGTTTTGGGATACATTTCCTTCCAAAAAAGATCAGGAAAAACCTTATGTCTGGATATTGGGTCTGCGGGTGATCACTCTTCAAACTCCAATATATAGAGCATCTTAAAAATGAATACGATTTGGAAAGTTTACACCCCCACAGAAAAGAGACCAATTCAGGATTTGCAGCTCTTTCAATTTCAACCTGTGGTTGATCATTTTAAGCGACTTTCGTCTCCTTTTAAGTGTGAAGGTCTGATGGATAGGTTCAGTTCCTGATGGTAGACTGAGACATTAAAATGTGTTCACGCCCATCATTGTCTGTTCTACCCTTGCTTCCAACTTTACAAGAAGTGTTTACAAAAAAATAATAATTAATTGCTGTTTTCTTTTTACGGTACCTTGTCCAGCTTAGTATAATATGCTAAGTATCTTTTTAAAAAAAAAAACAACCAACAACTATTTATTTAATCTGCTTGTACTGCGTTTTATATCTGAGCTGTTTACTTAAGCCTGGCGCCAAAAATGAGTGATTTGGCAGCAATTGTATCAGTGGCGTTTAACCCTTTGGGTTCATCCCTTCCCTTTTCTCCCCCTCCAGGCTATTTTCTTCCTTTGTCATTGGAGAATTCCCAAGCCGGTGGGATTTTTTCCCCCTTTTATTTCTACTGGAAGTCTTCTCTTTGAACATTGAAGTCGTGACTTAGCAAGAGTCATAACCAGCAATGAACTTGGGAGAAAGTTAAACTCTCTTTGTAGTTTCCCGCTTTTCTCATACTTTCAGTCAAGCCTCAAATCTTTTTATCTCTCAGATCCTTTCCCCCCACCGATCTCCAGGTCCACAGGGTAGGTGGGGGGAAAAGGGATGAAATAAAAAAAATTAAAAGGATTGTGGTTGTGAGAAGAGTGAAGAGAATTTGGATTGAGAATTAATTCTAGAGCCTTAAAGTTTGTCACACATTTTTGGGGCTTCTTTTCTGAAAGATATTTCCTTTTCCTTCTCCTTATCGACACTCGGCTCTGAAAACAGAGAAGATGGTAGTTGATAGACTTTGGGCTCACTTGGTGAAGTAGAATAGAAGTAGAGTAGAGTAGACTAGACTAGACTAGACTAGAATAACAGAGTTGGAAGGGACTTTGGAGATCTTCTAGTCCAACCCCCTGCTCAGGCAGGAAATGCTACACCACTTCAGACAAATGGTTATCCAACATCTTCTTACAGACTTCCAGTGTTGGAGCATTCACAACTTCTGGAGTCAGGTTGTCCCACCGATTAATTGTTCTAACTGTCAGGAAATTTTTCCTCAGTTCCAAGTTGCTTCTCTCCTTGAACTGAGGAGAACTCTTCATGCAAAGGGCCAAATGGCATGGAGGCAAAAACCCACCTGGAACTAGAGACTAATTCTGGTCTCCACTCTTGTCCATCCTGCTAGTGGCTGGAACATTTTTGATCTTCACATCTTCACTCTGGGCACCATTAGACCTTTCTCGGGTATCTTAGTTATACCTGGACCTAAGTTTTGGAGCCACTGGTGGCTTGGAGATTTTCAGGTGATGCTTAAAACACCAGGATCCCAAATCCCAACCCTTGGCTTAGATCAGCTATGCTGGCTGGGGAATTCTGGAAGTTGAAGTCCACAAGTCTTAAAGTTCCCAAGTTTGGACATCCCTGGCTTAGATGTTAGCCGGGGTACCCCAAGGCTCCGTACTCGAGTTTCCTTCCAACTCGGGCATGCTGTTATTCTGATCGCTGGCTGAGGGCAATTCTAGTAAGTCTGCAACCCAGACTATCTTGAGAAGGGCGAAGACCCATCTTAGCTTACTCATCTAATGACATTTTCCTTTTTCTCCTGTGGCAAAGCAAGGTGTGAGGTTCCTAGGCTAGCATGAGATCAGAACACCTGCCAGGTCTCCCCATCAAGGCCTGCTTTGAACTTTTTTTCACTCTTGCCACTCACGAAAGTTCTCCCAAGACTCCCTGTTCTCTGCCTGCAGTCTTCAGGGCGAGAAACCTGTTTTTAAAACCAGCTCGGATGACGTCTCGTGCCCCAGGACCCACATCTTCCATTGACTAGACAAGCCTGCGGCCTTGAACACCAGACAAAGGAAGCCCCAGAGCAGGGTTTGCCAACCTCAGCAAATTTAAGAAGGGTGGACTTCCAACTCCCAGAGACTCTCAGCAGAGGTGAACCTCCAGGGATTCCCTCGGGACCTGCCACTCATTTTACAAGCCCCTTGCATGGGGTCAGCTGGAGGCTTCAGAAGTTCCTGCTTCTTCTAGGTAGGCTGTTGGGTAGAAGGTGGAGGAGGAGAAAAAGGACTTCAGGGAATGGCTGTTTATGCCCACTTCCTCTCTAGCCTGTGCCACAATGCTGTGTGTGCACTCACTAAGGTGTTTGTGGTTTTCTGCTGGTGTGTGTGTGCGTGTTTGTGCATGGCTGCATCCGTTGGGCTGTGATTAAGGAAGCTCTGATGGTCTCGGGTCCTTCATTTGGTTCCTCTTGCTGGTGCTAAATTGGCCTTCCACTGGCTCAACTCTCGTCTTTCTCTTTCTTGCTCAATCCCCTGGAGCATCGCTCCAGTTCTCTAGAAGCTTGGCAGCGGCATAATGAAACTGGACATTACGTAGACGAATCTGTTTATAGTGGTTGGGTTGATGGGTTGGGATGTTTGGGAAGAGAGGCATCTCGTACCTAGTAAACCCTTTGCTCTTACGGTGCTTCAAATGGTCTCGGAAGCAGGCCTGTTCTTCATCCATCGAGTCTATTAGTGTCTCTTCCGATTAGTAACACTTCCCTTGGCTCTGGAGCCTCATTAAAATTGCATCGTTTTGGGCTGGTCTTCTTCTTCTTTGAAACAAAGTCAGGGAACAGTGAACAGAACTCAGGTCAAAGGTAGGTTAACAAAGAAAGGAAACCTTCATTCTTTTCATTAAAGTAGACATACCCAGTTCCTGCAACCATTCTTCCTATGTTTTATCCTCCGGTCCCCTAATCATCTTGGTTGCTCTTCTCTGCACTCTTTCTAGACTCTCCACATCTTTTCTACATCGTGGTGACCAAAACTGGATGCCATATTCCAAGTGTGGCCTTACCAAGGCCTTATAACGTGGTATCAACAGTTCACGTGATCTTGATTCTATCCTTCTGTTTATGCAGCCTAGAACTGTGTTGGCTTTTTTTGGCAGCTGCTGCCCACGGCTGGCTCCTATTTAAGTGGTTGTCCATTAGGATTCCAAGAGCACAAGGAGAAGGGTCTTGAGGGGTTGGAAAACCCATGGAAGACCCTCCAGGGAGTTCCCTAAGGGTGGAGCCACAGATGAGGAGGTCCTCTGTGGGGTGGATCCAGATAGGTCTGTCAACAGTAGTGTAAGCCAGAACTGCACCCACTGATCTCAAACTCATGGCTGATGAACACCTGGCGAGCTATTCTGACTAAACACTTTGTGTGTGTGTGTGTGTTGCTGTTGTTGTGGTTGTTTTGTAAAACAAAAGCAAGAGCTGGAAAGAGGCTCAGAAGCCGAAAGACCAGTGGTGGAGATCAGAGGCAACGGAGCCATATTTTTAATTTGTTTGTTTATGCATTAGAGCTGCAATCAAGCCATTAGTTACCTAGCAGGAGAGAAATCGCGATCCTCATCAAGCAATTCCCACAGGTGGTACGAGGGAGATGATTGCAAAACAGATAAGCGCCTCTGCAGCAGGAGAACACGGCAATAGCAGAAAATAAATAAATCAAAACTCGTAACTTAAAATCACGTAGACAAATCTGTAGCGTTCCCCTCAATAAAGTAAGTTTAGGAAGGTCTCCAGCAGAGCAGTATTTTGACTTGTTTCGGAAAGAACAGCGGAGTTGGGTCTAACCGAGCTTCTGAGATGTTCTTTGGGTGGGTTCTTCTTGAAAGAGGGAGCTTTAAAGTTATGGGCCCAGCCTCATATGGGCCCTCTGTCAGCTAAGCCTCCAAGCTCGCTTGAGGAATAGATCCATGAAGAGAATAGAGGGAAAGGTTCCCCTTGCATATACGGGCTAGTCGTTCCTGACTCTAGGGGGCAGTGCTCATCCCCGTTTCAAAGCCAGCGCTGTCCGAAGACATCTCCGTGGTCCTGTGGCCAGCATGACTCAACGCCGAAGGTGCATGGAACGCTGTTCCCTTCCCACATTGCATTTTTTACATGCTTTCAAACTACTAGGTTGGGACAAGGAGTGGGAGCTCACTCTGTTAAGCAGTAGCAGGGATTCGAATCACCAAATAGCTGAACTTTCTAATGGACAAGCTCAGCGTCTAAGCCACTGAGCCACCCTCCTAGAAAATGTACACCTGAGCGCCAAAGAACAGGAATCAACTGGTGTCTACAGTCATTGTGTAACTCTTAGAGACGAAGAGATGGTAGAACTTCAGAGCAGTTAAGGGAAGGTCACCTTCACCCATGATGGTCTTATTTAGCCCTCCATTTCAGAATAACAGAGCTGGAAGGGACCTTGGAGGTCCTCTAGTCCAACCCCCTGCTATACCGTTCCAGGCAAGTGGTGGTTCAGAGAAGTCCACAAAGTTCCTAGCTGACCAATAGATTTTGGGGCTCTGGATGTCCCCGAAGGCGAAGCTTCAGATCTCTCTGCTTGTGCCCCCAAAGAGGGGGTCTCTTTGCCCGTCACCAGAGACGAATGGCTATTTTTAAGCCATCTCCAAATTGTCCCATTGCCAGCCGCTCTTTCAGGCCCACCGTTGTCTCCCCCATTTTCTATTTTTACTTTCAGCACAGCAGAAATAAACGGTCGCGTAGCAACGCCTCTTCCGGCCTCTCCAGGATTGTTCCTTGCATGGAGCTTGCCTTTCCAGCATCCTCTCGGCCAGGCGCTTTGGGCCGGAGCCCCAGATAGGCCGGGCTGTGTGTCTGTGTGTGTGCAAGAGAGTGAAAGCTTTGTGCAAGGAGTTTGGAGAAGGGAAAATAAATTCACCGCCAGGCAGGACTCCAGCATTGCTGAACTGCGAAGGGGAAAAGGGCTGGAGCTTGGTGGCGTGGACACCGGGACATGGCTGAGCAAAACAGCCCTGCGGAAAATCTGGAGGGGAGGCGGTGGGCTTCCTGCGGGAGACCCTGCTGACCAGGAAAGGGCAGAGGCCTTTCTCCATGTCCGATGCCCCTGACAGGAAGCCACAATGCGTGAGTCAAGGACTAAAGATAGGAGCCGTCTTACTTTCACTACCCCTTCATCCAGTGTCCTTCCCTTCCCAAATGGTCACTGGTCAAAACATGAGCTGTGAGTCAAGAGTTTGGCATTAATCCCCCGCTGGAGAGGACCTGACCCCTGCTTGCTGCTGTTTTCCCATGTCTTCGAGCATTGGGAACCACGGAGGAGGTGGCTGTGGCCTCCAATGTTGACAACAACGTCAACTTTCAGTAGAGAGTTAACTTGACGCAGAGCTCCAATGTGTTCGTGGCTGGTTGAACGTCAGTCTTTGGACGTTGACCAGGTTGGTTGCTACGAGGAGCGACCTCTGGGCATGGCAATACAAGACACTTGATTTGATCGTCCCAATCAATTTGTCGATCTATCAGGAGGCGTTTGCTGCTGTTTGGGTTTGGCAATCCCAAGCAGTGCTAATTGTGTTGCGCTAATTTACGTAGAGGTTGCTTCCTGCCTTCTCAGACAATGGACCTATTTGTAGAACAATTAAGAAGACACAGGGCCCTTCTTTTCTGAATCCTAGCTGGCAGTAGAGCCCTACAGATGCTTTAGCTATTCCTAAAAGGGGGCCTCTGATTTGAATCATGCGTGTGTATGTGTGTGTGTGTGCAGGAGACCTCTGATTATCTTCTGTCTCCAGAGGAAATGGTTCTCAGATGCCGAATGGGAAGGAAATGGTTGGACATCCTCCCCCCCCCCTCCTCTCTTTCTCTTTGCGAGTCGAAAGATATCCAGAAATGCTGTTTTGGATTGACTGTTCTTGTGAGAAACACAGGAAACGGTTTTCCACAGAGATGGATTAATTGCAGCCATCTGGTACTTATACCCAACAGGCTTTGGGCTTTCCCAGACCTTACCTGGAGATGTGGAGGGGCCATCTGTTAGCAAGTGGGTGCTAATGCACAGGACTAGCTTTATTCCTCTGTCTTTTTTCCCTCTTTGAACACACACACACACACACACACACACACACACCAGTGGTGAAATTCAATTTGTTTTTACTACTGGTTCTGTGGGCGTGGCATGGCGGGCATGGCTGGGGAAGGATACTGCAAAATCCCCATTCCCTCCCGATCAGCCGGGACTCAGGGGGCAGAGAATAGATGGGGGCATGGCCAGCCAGTGGTAGGATTTGCTGGTTATCTGAACTACTCAAAATTTCCATTACCGGTTCTCCAGAACTGGTCAGAACTTGCTGAATTTCACCACACACACACACACACACACACACACACACACACACACACACGACACAAAGCCTATTTACAGTGCTTTGCGTTCTCCTCTGCACAATTCTGGTGTCAGCTATTTCTCAGGGAGCCCCGTGGAGAAACCACTGCTGTTGACGTCTCCATGGGGGTCTGTAGGGGGTCTGTTTGGAAGGTCAAGAAGTCATGATAGGATCTGTCACCATTAAGTTTTGGGGCTCTGGATGACCCTGGGTGCAAGAAGTAAGAAAAAGAGAAGAGTCCTCATCTCTTTTTTTACACATAAAAGAGAGGCAGGGCTTTGGTTAATATGCAATCATGGTTTCCATCAAGCCACGTTGACTTGGTTGACCTTGCTAGCAGACCTCTCCTTTTTAGCTCTGCTGACTCTGCTCGTGGGCTTTCCAAAGTTTTGGAGGAAATGGTTCTAAGGTGGTTGGACGTCAACGTTTCCTCTGAGCCAGTGGGCATCCCTAAGGCAACGTGGATTTCGCCCACCTGAGCAAATCCTGTTTTGTGGGGGGCGGGGACCAGATGGGCCTGAAAGCAGGAAACTGACATGGATGTTCCTCATTTGGAGTGGGGGTCAGGACTCCCCTTTAATAAGGGAAGATTTCAGAAGAATTTCCTGCCCCTTGGGAGGCGACCCAGCTCTCTGATCCTGCAGCTGTAGGAGATTATGAGCGTGTTCAGCCTGGAGGAGAGAAGACTTCAAGGAGACATCATCATCGTCTTCGATTTTCTGTCACCAAGAAGATGAGACCCTGTTTGGAGTTTCTCCAGAAGACGAGCCAATAAGAGTGAAGGCTTCGGTGATCAAATCCTTGAAATGGTGGGTCACGCGTTGAACCTTGACTGATGCCTCCAGAGTTGATCTGGGCAGGTGTGGTCTCGCTAGAGTTAATCTCTAGAGGTTGTAGGTTGTTTTGGGAAGCCTTGATGCCTTACGGAACCCAAGAAGCAAGAGGCAGGAGAAGAGGAGGATTCGGAGAATTGCAAACCCAACTTATTTCTGGAAGGCGGCCTGCTTGGGAATGAGATTTGAGTTGGGAAGTTGGGCTCTTCAGCAGGCAAATCGTACTTGCATGCAAGCATCCCCTTATAAGGAAGAATGGCCCGAGACACAAAAAGCTTGTTTGATTCGGTTGCTGAGAGAAGAGGGGTAGGAGGGGGAGGGGAAGACCTTCCTACGCAAATGATTCCATTTCGTGTTTTAGCTGATTGCACACCCGTGGCAGGGACATCTGGGTCGAAATGCAGACGGCTTGAAGCTTGTTGAGTTGGGAATGGAAAGGGGGGGAGGGGAAGAGCCTATCATTTAAGGACAGATACTTTCTTCAAGTCTCCTGTGTTTCCCTTTTCTCTCTGGGTTCAAAGAACTAATAATGACGCCAGAACTCTGCTTAAGAGCTTCTCTGTTCCGTCTCTGGATCCTTCCTGGTTTAATCCAACCTCCTGTCTATCGTTGGCTGTTGGGCCTAGTATTTCAATCCCTCGGGATGTAGAACGAGAGTCCAAACATCTCTTTGAGTAGAGGAGGTCTGGAAGAAGTTAGCCTAGAAGAAGTAGATCACCTGGGTCATGGAGGACCAGGGACTTCCATAGCATGTGGACGATGTAACGGTCAAGAGACTTTGATCCATGGCTTCTAAGATGTGGCTGCAGGCTAGTTGCTATTTCTCCACCCAAAGAGAAAAGATAAGGGGAAACTCCTAGATGCAACACTCAACGTGTGAGATGCTTGGTCCCTCTCCATCCTTCCTCCAGGGACCAGATGGGGTTAAGAGGAAGCCATCCACGGCTCTTCAGCCTCGTCATCCATCTCTCTGCTCCTGGCTGGCTGGCTGTTTAGACGCGCTGTCTGTCTTGAGTAAACTTCAAACCTCTTTTAACATGTCCTCTGGCTGATCTCCCCACAGCCTTCCTTGAAACGCTGGAAGGAGAAACGGCAGCAATGTCCTCATCCATCCAGGGAAAAAGCAGATCTGGCTACTGCTTCCCTTCTTCTCCTCCCCCCCTCCTCCCCTTCTTCTTCTTGGGAACGTTGTTCCAGGATCAGCACCATCCCACTAAACATTTGCATGGAAGCCGGGCGTGTTTGGGATGGAGGAGGAGGACACACGCGTTGAGTCACAGCTTGGTCTTGGCTTGGTGTGGTTCCTGCTGACTTGTAGCAGATCTGGGAAAAGGTTTCACAAGCTCTGAACAGATGGAGCCTGGTGGTCTCCATGACTGCAGAGTTTTAAGACCCGCATGAAGCACGAAGCCAAGGCATCTCAGAGCCTGCGGTTGTGTTTTGTGCTCTCCTCAGTTCCTGCTTTCCTCTGGTGTGTTTGCCAGTCTTGAAGGAACTCTTGTTTGTACCCTCCTTCTTCTGCCTGGTCCCTGTCAGGTGCCTTTCTCAGGATGACGGTATTGACTTACGACCAGACTTTGGATCCTAATTGCAGGTAGATATAAGTCAAGGGACGTGGTGGCTCAGACACTCTGAAAGTTCTACCATCTCTTGGTCTCTGACAGTTACACAATGACTGTAGACACCGGTTTATTCGTGTTCTTTGGTGCTCAGACGCACCTTTTCTAGGAGAGAAAGATCTCCAGGTGTGTCCCTCCCTAACCTGTCTGTGCTAGAGTGCTGGATGGGCCCAACCTCTAAAAAAACCTGAAATGGAGACCCCTCACATCATACAGAAACGGGCTTCAGGTCCTTCAATCCCTGCTATCATGTTCATCTGCTGAACACACTTTGGGGCTCCATTTCAGAAATGATCACGGTTAAGATCAGCATGAACGACATGGGAAGGAATGTGGCACCTCCTGTTAAGGCAGTGCTTCTCAAATAGTGGGGCGCCCCCCCCAGGGGGGGTGCGAGGCTCCGTAAAGGGGGGCGCGTTTGACCTCGGCAAACACTGTCATAACAAGCCAAGCCCCGTGTTTATGTCTCTGTATCCAGTCAGATGCTGACAAGGACCTTCTCCTGTGAAACATAACGCTGCCTCAATTAATCAAACTTGCTAAAGAAATCGGGCTACCGCTGCTGACATTTGCATCGATAGTGAGCATTAAGCCAGTACATGTGACTGCGCATGCTCCTCCCTTTCGAGGAGAACAGACCCGATTGGATAGACATGATGCTCTATCCTGATTAGCCAAACCCGCCCGTGTGACTTTTAGACCCGGATGATACTATTTACAGTCGCGCGGGGGGCGCGAAATGTTTTCTTCTTCCTAGGGGGGCATGACAGAAAATAATTGAGAAGCACTGTGTTAAGGGAATGAGGAATCTTTTTAGGTATCCATCTTGCACCTTGATGACTCTTCTAATATAGTCTTCATAGGGACGCGGTGGCTCAGGGGCGGAGACTCTGAGCTTGTCGATCAGAAAGGTTGGCAGTTTGGCGGTTCCCTAGCATCACGTAACGGAGTGAGCTCCCGTGACTTGTCCCAGCTTCTACCAACCAAGCAGTTCGAAAGCAGATAAAAAAATGCAAGTAGGAAAATAGGAACCACCTTTGGTGGGAAGGTGTTGAGTCATGCTGGCCACATGACCATGGAGGAGCACCGCCCCCCTAGAGTCAGGAACAACTATCACATACCGTGTGTGTGTGTGTGTATCTTGGCTAGAGGGTGTGACTCACGAAGATGACTTTTCGGATGGAAACCACAGTCGAGAAAGTCGGATGTCACCTCTTCTTGGCTCAGTCTTCTTCCTGGGATACTTTCAGGCCCAGCCAATGTGTCTTGTCTCTCTCTTCTTGTTGTTTTTTTTAACGCAAAGAGGTAGCTGCCAATTTTAAAACCGGTATTTAAAATTAGGATGTTAAGAATAGCAGGAGGTGAGCCTGGGTTGAGCTGGCTTTTCTTAAAGTTTTAATTTGCAGGGATTGGAAAGTTTGGTTTTAGGGGTGTGACGCAGCTGAGATGCTGGAGGGGGCCAAACGGTGAAAAGGTGAAGCTAAGTTTTGTCTTTTCAAACTTGGAATGGAAACCTTGAACGGTCTTGGTCTTAAAAAGGGAATTGGGGCGTGAAACTTTGCTGAAATTGTGACCCCAATAAGCATGTAGAGGATCAGGTTGTAGAAATGTTTGAACAATCTCTCTCTTTATATATGGGTTTGAGGGAGCACGTTGAATGTTAGAAAGGAAACAATATTCCCAAAGTGATTCCGCCATATTTGAGAAAGCCAGGTGGGTGGAAACACAGGTAGCCCTTAACCTATGACCACAATTAGGACTGGAAAGATTGTTGTGAATTGCTGTCCGTCATTAAGTGAGACATTGCACTTGTGACCTTCCCCATTGATGTTGCTTGATGTAAGCTGGCTGGGAAGCCCACCAATTATGACCCCAAGGATGGGTCAACCATCGTAAAGCCGGTTGCCAAGCACCAAATCACAATCAAGGAACCGTCTGGTTGTAAGTTTGAGGACCAGTTGTAAGTCACATTTTTCAGCACTGTTGTAATTTACAACGGTCGCTAAATGATTGACCATAATTTGAGGACTGCTTGTAAGGGTTGTCATTCCATACTTTCTCTTCTTACCTTCTCATCGTTCTCCTCTTATTTTCCAGCCCACCACTTTGCCACAAGGAACCATCAACATGAACCAATGTACGGATGTTGTGGATGGAGAGAATCGGACCGGGCAGAAGTTCTCGCTCTGCATCCTGACACCCGAGAAGGAGCACTTCATCCGAGCTGAGAACAAGGAAATCATCAGTGGGTGAGAGAAGGGTTGGGGTGCAGGAACGGGTGAGGGGGCTGCATGGGAAATTCTTCGGAACGGAGCACCGGGAAGTTCTGGAGAGTAGCCAAGAGTTGGGTTGCTCCTGAGGCCGTCAAGAACTGGGTTGGTTCTTCATCTAACCATCGTTGAGGAACCACCTTCTCATGGACTTCCAAGTTGCAAGTCAGTTGGGCGAAGGTGCATGGTATGTTACTGAAGATGTGGGTTCAAAGGATGTTTGGACATAGGTGTTGAGCCTTAGTGGCTCTCCCCCAGGAAAAAAGGTGGGGAAAGAGAGGTGTTGGAGATCAGATGCTTCAACACAGAGCCATCATCATTGGCTCTACGTGTGAGCTGAATGAGGTTCTGCCTTAGATTGGCCTGCCCGTGACCCCATGTCAAGGATTCTGGGTCCTTCACCCCTCTCATGACCCAGATCACTGGACGGGAGGCCACCGAGTTGCAGAAAGTGGCCTTCCTAGTCAGCATGGAGAACCATCTGCTTGTGGACATCAAAACAATCTCTCACCTCCTCTCAGTTGTCACAGTGAGCCACAGGATCTATTTGGAGAAACCCTCTTGTAGGCGAGGATGTGGTTAGCATTATCCACAGCTCAAGAAATGTGGGCGTTCCCACTCAAAGGGGCTCTGTCCAACCTGCTTGCACACTCAGAACCTCTGCCTCGTTTTGGTGGTGACACGGGAGGTGAGGCTGACATGTCTGCAATTGTGTGGCCACCTTCTTGTACTTCTCCTTTGGCTTGGAAGTTGGTCTTCTGCCTCATCTTCTTCCTGGTTATCCTCAAAAGTTGTTGTTGTTGTTCTTCTTCTTCTTCCTTTTCCTATTCTTCTTCCTCTTTCTCCTCCTCCTTCTCCTCCTCGTCCTCCTCTCCTTCTCCTCCTTCTTCTCCTTCTCCTTCCTCTTCTCCTTCTCCTGTTGAGCTACAATATGTCCTGGGGTTGAAAAGTAGGTAGCATCGAGTAGTTAGGAGGGTTTATTAAGGAGATCTCAACTGCCCTGATGACCCATTTCTGGGCAGGTAGATCAAAATAATTCTTTGACCTTCTTACTAGCCAGCTTTGGTTCATCTCAGAAATGTAAGTGATCAAAGTGATTAGCATTTGGAAGGGAGATAATTAGAAGTTTAGGAGATGCAGGGTGGACATGGAGGTCCATAAAAGGTCTGTGAAGGTAGCCAGGGCAAACACCTGTATGTGTGTGTGAGAGAGAGAGAGAGAATTCCTCACGAGTTGCACACCGTTCAAAGGAAGTTACCTTTGTTTATCCCAGCCAGAAAAGTGTAAGGAAGAAGCACGCTTCCTTTGCTAAACTAATATTGGAGCCCAACTTCAGTTTAAATGCTTTCTGCTTAAAGAGACAAGGAGATTTGGACTAATCTCGCTTGGCAGAGCTTGGTTTTCGTAAATAAACAAACAGATCACAAATAGATCTTGCCAGCCTCAAGGGTGCCCACCTCCCCCAGGCCAACAGCATCAGGAAGCTGCAGATTATTCTTAGTTTTCTAGTGTGACTTTTGACTTTGAATCCGACCCGTGTTGGCTTAGAAGCAAAATACTGATGAACGTCCCAGGAGTGGGAGACGAGGGAGCCAAGAAGGCTGTGACAAAACAAAGAGGAAGCCCTGTGCCTGGTCCCAGGCCCAGACACGAAGATCTGAAGGAGATTGTGGTGGGGTGGCATTGCCACTCTCTAATTTATGTTGTGCTTGCTGCTGAAAACCTGTAAATCCTGAAAGGGATGGACGCAAGAGGCAGTGGAAGTGCAAACACACACCGAGGCCCAGCGACGAGGGAGATGGGCAAGTGTTGATCTGCATCTAACCGGCTCAGCAAGATCGGCTGGTTCTCTGATGGGTCGCCTTGCCACCTCTTGGCAATTGGGCCCCGTCCCCTCCTGGGAGAATTGTTTGCCTGCTGAGCCCATGATGTGGTCCGAAGAAGACCTGGGATTCTTCAGAGGCATAAACAATAGCAGAGCTGACATTGTTTGGGGGGAACGTATTAGGTCGCCGTTGGGGTGACGGGGGGCTTGCTGACCTCAGGCTGATGCTCGCTTGTGGCTTTGGGAATGACTTCGGAGCTGGTTGAACAAGATGAGCGATAGCAATGGCGTTTATATACTGCTCCATAGTGCTTTTCAGTCTTCTCTAAGTAACTTGCAGAGTCAGCTTCTGGCCCTCAACAATCTGGGACCTCATTTTACCGACATCAGACAGATGGAAGCTTGAGTTAATCTTGAACCGGTCAGGATCGAACTGCCGGTAGTTGGTAGTCAGCAGCCTGCAATACTGCGTTCCAACCACAGTGCCACCGCATCTCTCAGGACGGTCTGAGTTGCTTTTCTAACCAGCTTTGGGCTCTTTGCTTTTGTAGGCATGGGATGCCGGAGCTGGCTCCGGCATCTTGCAGGAGATGGTAGAGTCACAAGTTCCTCTTGGAGAGCTGTGAGGAAAAAGGGATGAGCACGTTCTGTAGCTCCTTGGGAACATACCATCCAGATGATGCGTGGGGAGGAATTCAGATCTAGAGAGTTTGTCCCACCCAGTTGTGATGCATGGGAGCTGCATGGGAATTGTGCAAAGGTTGGCCAACAGTCAACACTTTTGCCCTACTTGCTCTCCTCTAAATCAGCAGGAAGCATTGAGGGGGAGATCAACCAAGAATTTATTTTATCTTTCTAGAGTGTCTTCTTTTCCTCTTCTTTCCATGTCCTCTCTTGGTTGTGTTGGGATCTCCTTCTTCAAGGTGTCCCATTGTGTGTGTGTGTGTGTGTGTGTGTGTGTGTTTAAAGGGGGAGGGGAGCCTCCATCAGTTGAGGAAGGGGGAGTCATTGCTCCCCCTTTGCCTGGCTGTCCCTCTTTCAGTGGGGGCAATTCTCAACTTGCCTTCTTGCCTCCAGGTGGTTGGAGATGCTGGTGGTCTACCCAAGGACGAACAAGCAGAATCAAAAGAAGAAAAGGAAAGTGGAGCCCCCAACGCCACAGGTAAAAATAGGAGCACACCTGGCCTGCTTCTGTTGCGCCTCATGCCTAAAATGAGAACATTTTCCCCACCACTGGTTTATAAGAATGCGCCCTTCCTTCTTTTCAAGTTTATCTTCTCTCAATGGAATTTTTAAAAACCTCATTGGGTTTCTGCGTAGCTTTTAGAAGCTGTTCTGCTTTGCCTCCCTTCTTCAATCAGTTTCCATTTATTTTGAACTCACTCATTTATTTTGAACTTCTCTCGATGGAGAAGGAGCGGTATATAAATCGAATATAAAATAAATCAATCAACACAGGATACCCAAAGGGTTGGTTTTTTTTGCAAAAGGCAACTAGCCTTTGATTTTCCTTGAAGACCTGGAGGGTCTGAACTGAGGAAGCTTCTTGGATGAGAAGTGAAACGTCTTCATGGCAAAAAAAAGGTCTAATTGCCTTTTGAAAAAGCACCTTTGGTGCAACCAGGACCTGGAGGGCTTGAGAATCTCCGTAGACATTCAACCCAGGACAGTTGGCTGCATGATTGTCAATAACCGTCACTCAGGAACCGAGCTCTGAAATCAGGGGCGTCAAATGCAAGGCTGGATCCCGCTTGCAGGGGGCTTAAATAGGGCTCGCAAGGCTGCCTTGGAATCTGCCCCACGGTGCCTCTGCCAGCAAAAATGGAGCTTGTCCTGAACACCGTTTTCACTGGCAGAGGGCTGCAGGAGGACATCCCAGCCAAAAAAGGAGGTTGCACGCTCACTTTCGCTGGCAGAGCGCTCGGGCCACAGGCGCCAAGAGTGACGTCAAGCTGGCCACGCCCATCCCACCCCCCTGCAAGGTGAAACCCAATCCTGATGCGGCCCTGAATGCAATCGAGTTTGACGCCCCTGCCCTCGATGATCGACGGTGCATTTTCGATTCCTTGTTCGAAGCTGCAGGCAAGAAAAGATTCCCGATGACTGACAGGGGGTCCCATGGCAACCACGCTCTGATTTTTTCCTACCAGCGATGGCCCTTGGAGATAAGACCGAGAGATGTGGTAGATGAGATGGAAGCTGAACGTGTCCTCTGGGGAAATCTAGTGACAGCTTATTTCTGGCCCTCTTTTGACTATAAATGGTAAAACACACACACATATATACACGCAGGCACAAAATCTAAGCTATGACTCATTCTTTCCTGCGCCAATGTCCTGGATCATGGAAATTGTTCAGGAGAATCTTGGAGGGTTGAAGATCTCAACCAGTTTTCTTTGGATGTAGCTGCTGGTCCCCAATACATAGGATGATGCTTAACTCAAGGTACTCATCCCGAACCACTTAGTGAACATTATCTGCTCCATGTGACGGAAGCTGTCCTGGTATTTCCTTGTTGAAGTAAAAGGATTGGGCATTCTTTGTGATGAATAGATCTGTGGTTTCTCCCAAGCTTTTTGTTGGGTCACCTTCGGGCATAACCAGTTGACCCAACGTCAACGGGAAATGGGATGCCGTGGGAGATTAATTTGGAGGTCTTTGGGGACGGTTGTGGGGACAGCCCACCCTACGGAGAAAATAGGGTGATGTTAATTTGGAGGGTGTGCGTGTACTTGATTGCTGCCTGGTTGAATATTTCTCTGTCTTCAGTAACTTTAATCTGCATTGTGAGTTCCTGAAGGGGCTGCTTATAGCATCAAATGGAGAATTTGATCAAAGATTTGCCATAGGTTTCATGACCCAACTAGGCTACAGTCATCAATTTGCCAACACTCCCTTCTAGTGCTGATGACACTACCTAGCTGGGTCGTGAAACTTCTGCAAGAAAACCACCAAGCTCAGAGAGCACCTAGGACCCCACCTTTAATTAAAATGGAATTTAACATACTTAGCATTTATTGACTACAACGTCCAAAATCTCTTGGCATAGCATCGCTCCACCGCAACGTTGTTTTGAGCCAAAAGCATGCAACGGAATCTGTGTGCAGGGTTGTTTGTAGCTTGGGTGCGTAAGTGTCCTGAAGTCCTTCATGGGTGTGTGTGAGAGAGAGAGAGAGATGTGGGGGGGGGGGCAAAATTCAGTCTAGGTAGTAGCCATTCCCCTTGCCTCTTTCTCTGTGACTGAACCCCTGTAAGCGTTGTAGAGAATTTGCCTCTGCTGAGCCAACCCACCCAAGCGCAGAGGAAGAAGCAAAGCAGTCTTAGATGGGGTGAGCCCCTCCCCCAGAGCTCTTCCTATTTTAGTCTCCCCTCCCTCCCTCCCCTTATTTTCAATTTTTGGAAGCAGAACAGAAAAGAGGAGGAAAAAAATGTTGGCAGAATATTCTCTCTCTCTCTCTCTCTCTTTTGCGTTATGCTTGGTTGCCCCAGCAACCTCTTGGAAAGTTGACAGGATCTGAGCTGCTAAGCACCAAATAAGGGTAGCAGGGTTGGGGGGGGGGGGAGAGACGCACCGAAAAGGGGGTCTTTCCCCCCACCCCACCAACGGACCGCCTCCGGAGATGGAGGTGAGTCTCGGGGAGGCTGAACAGAGCCCAACCACGTGATTTTGAGGAGTTTTGTGGAGCAGCAGGAGACGGAGCACGCCTGCTGGATGCCTGGGGGGAAAATCTTGGAGAAGGTCTACATTATTTCCAAAAAAGGAATGTTAGGTGGGGAGGGTGGGGGGGGGAGGAAGCTGGTGCTAGTAATCTCGACTCCCTTTCTGCTCTCAGCTCTTCTTTCTAAGGGAGGGCAAAAGTGATCTAGGACGGTTGGAAGAGGTTGAATTGAGCTGCCCTTGGGGGAGAACCATCTCTTCAAGCCTTAGGTGTTCTTCTTGGTGAGCTGGTCAACTTGACCTCCAAAAGCCTCCTTAGGTGGGATACCACTCTTGTCTTCCTCTGTCACCCTTCAACGAGGAAGCAATTCCCTCTGCTCGCTCTTTCTCGCCAGCAGAGGGGAATTGGTACTTAGTTCCTGCTTCTTCTAGTCCTCAACATACAACCAAGCAGCGGTCTGTTGTGGGTGCAGCTTTGCCAAAAACCGGAAGGTCATTTGGCTTTTCTTTTGCTGCAATTTCGTTGTGTTGGGCTTGAAATGACAACGGAGAGAACGTTATCGGCCGCTCTTGGTGAAGTCTACACTTCCAGAAGACTAAGAATTATCAGAATAAACATTAACAGATTTGGAAGGGACATTGGAGGCCTTCTAGTCCAACCCCCCATTCAAAGAGGTCCCCAAATTTGGCAACATTAAGACTTGTGGACTTCAACTCCCAGAATTTTCCAGCCACGAGTCTTCAAGTTGCCAAGTTTGAAGACCTCTGATCTAAATGGAGAGGTTGCAGAGGAAGGGATTATAAGAGAGTAGGTTACGCTGGCTGGAGAATTCTGGGAGTTGGAAGTCCACAGGCGAAGCGGTATTTCCAACAATTCCCAATGACTTCTAAATTGCGTGGCACGGCGGATTCCCCCCCCCCTCGCTGTTCTACTTTTTTGACACTCTGCACATGCGTGTAAGGTTTTGTGCATGCGCGGAGGTGGCACAGACGCTCACATTTGCGAACTGGTTGCGAAGATAAGTAGATTACACCCCTGATTCGAAGTTACAATGCCACTGAACCTTACGACCAGCTCCCGCACCTCCGCAATCACATCCACAAGATGCAGGCGTTTGGCAACCCAAATTTATTTATGATGGTTGCAGAGTCCCAGGATCACCTGATTGCCAGTTGCAACCTTCCCATTGGCTCCCGACATGCAAAGCCAATGGGGGAAGTTGGGTTTACTTAGCGACCATGCGATTCCATTAACAACTGAAGTGTTTTGCTTAGCAACCAGGGCAAAAGAGTCGTAAAATCAGGCGTTGGACTCACTTACCATTTGCCTTGCTTAGCAGCTGAAATTCGGGTCCCAGTTATGGCCATAAGTCAAGGTCAACCTGTTCTCAATAGCGCCCATCGTGACAGGAGGTCTAGATTTAACAGCTACGCAACGGGGCGTAGAAGAGCGTAGGAAGAGTGGGAGACCTACGCCAGGAGAGCACGAATGTCGTGTGGTTCACCTGAGCAGGTGGGAGACATAAAAGACGAGCCATTGCAACTGGGGTTGCCCACCGCTTTCTTCTCCCTCCAGGAACCTGGTCCAGCCAAGATGGCCGTGACCAGTAGCAGCATCCCTGGCGCTGAGAAGATCCCCACCACCAAGTCCACCCTTTGGCAAGAAGAGCTGAGAAGCAAAGACCATTTGGATGGGAATGTGGGCATCGGTTCTCTGCCAGGGCAGGCGCCTTCAGCATGTTCCCTGAAGGACTCGGTCCTGGAGAGCAAAGAAGGTAAGAATGGAGTCCTGAACGTTAGTCAAAGCGGAGGGAAGGTCCAGGATAGAAGATCTGGGATCCAGCAGGTTCTTAATTTTTGTCATCGGAGCTCTGCTGTCTGGAGCTCTGGGCTCCAAAAGATAAGAAGACTTGCTGTTGTTGTTGTTGTTGTTGTTGTTGTTGTTGTTGTTGTTCTTCTTCTTCTTCTTCTTCTTCTTCTTCTTCTTCTTCTTCTTCTTCTTCTTCTTCTTCTTCTTCTTCTTCTTCTTCTTCTTCTTCTTCTTCTTCTTCTTCTTCTTCTTCTTCTCCTTCTTCTTCTTCCCCTTCTTCCTTCTTCTTCCTTCTTCCTTCTTCCTCCTCCTCCATCCTAGAAGTCTCCTCCTCTTCTTCTTCTGTTTCCTGGTGTCCTCACTCCAGGGTTATGACTGAAGGGAACTGGGGTCCTTGCCAGAAAACAAGATAAGACAAGTTATGGACCAGCTCGGTTGCAAACACAGCAACCTTGAGACACTGGTGGGACGTAACTCGGGTGGCTTCAGGGGCATCCAAAGAACAGGACATTCTCAACAACCGTTTTGGAGCATCGTTGACCTTTGTGCTCCAGAGGTTTCTGTAAGGAGGCGCAGGGCTTCTCGGGAGGGTCTCACCACACTTGGAGGCTGGGTTCCCTGAGGGTAGAATTTAAACCTCAACATTTGATTTACTAGAGATGTTTTGGAATCTTGAATATTTTGCCCTACCTGCAAATACTCGCATGGGAAAACACTGTGGCCTTTCTAGATTTGTGATGCCTTGGCGGATCTTCTAAAGCAGGGGTGCCCAAACGTGGGAACTTTTAAGACTTTTAAGACTCTGCTTTTTCCTTTCTCTCTTTCCTCTCTCTCCTTTTCCCTTTCTCTCTCTCTCTCTCTCTTTCCTTTCTCCCTCCCTCCTCCTTTATCAACCTCTCCCTCTCTTCTCTTCCATGTTTCCCTCCTCCTCCAGAAGAGGCCGCCATGAACGGTGACCGCAATGACTGCGGGCGGAAGACACGGGTAGAGAGCGGCTACTTCTCCTTGGAGAAGACCAAGCAGGAGGTCAAGGCGGAGGAGCCCCCGATGCCGAGCCTGCCGTCCCCCCCGAGCCCCTGCACACCCAACCACAGGTACGGTGACCCCCAATCTCAGCAGCCGAGCGATTCCTTCCCTTCTTCAGGTCCCTGGCCGGCCGGCCGAATGGTGCACAGTTTCTCTCTCAATTCCCTGGACGTCCGAGGCCTCCGGCTCTCCAAGCACAAGGACTCTGCCGGCCAACGCAACGGGGCGAGGACGGAGGAGAGGCGCAACGGCCCCGGTGCCTTCAAAGTCAGCCGCAAGTACTCCACGCTGGCCGACGTGCCCAAGGCGATTCGCATCAGTAACCGCGAAGCGTTTCAAGTCGAGCGGAAGCGGCTGGAGAGAAGCTCCCGGGCCAGGAGTCCCGGGCGAGAAGAGGTCGCTCGGCTGTTCGGGAACGAGAGGAGGTAAGACCCGAATCGGGGCCTGGCTTTGCGGCTGGCGGAGGATGGAAACTGTCTTTCGGGGAGGGAGGTTTTTTGCCCCCAAGAGATTGGATGGCCGGGTTGGGTTTTGAAGGCCTCCTACAGGTAGTCCTCAACATACGACCACCATTGAGCCCACAATTTTGGTTGCTAAGTGAGTTTTGACCCACTTAATGGCCTTTCTTGGCACAATTGGTAAGTGAATCCCTGCCGTTGTGCAGGTAGTCACACGGTTGTTAAACGGATCTGGTTTTGACCTTCTCAGAAGGTCGCAAAAGGGATCACGGGATCCCAGGACACAAACGTCATAAATGTGAGTCATTCGCCAATGGTCTGAATTTTGATCATGCGACCATGAGAATCCTGCCACGATCAGGTGGAAAATGGCCATAAGTCACTTTTCTCAGTGTCGTCGTAACTTTGGAAGGTCACTAAACAAGCTGTCGTAAGTCGAAGACTATCTGTATTTGCCTTGCTGGGTTGGCGAAACGGGTGGATCAAACAAGACTCCAGGATGTTGCTGGTCCATCATGATGGCCAAAGCAGCAGCATTCTTTTCTGGAACATTTTACATGCCGTCCTCGTTTAGTGACTACAAATTGGGATCAGCAACTCAGTTGTTGAATGAAGCGGTTGCTAAGAGAAATTGCCTGCCTTTTTACACTCTTCCTTCAGCTTTCCTTTGCTTTACACACCTGGGAAGGTTTGCAAAAGCAAGGTTTCATCGGTCGCTAAATGAGGACAGTCTGTACTGCGTCAGAAGCCCTCGTGATGAAGAAGGGAAAAAGAATGTTTTAAATCCTTACCGACCTAGAAAAATATTTCCGCAGAAAGTTGTGCAAGCTTAACATTCAGAATCTGGTCATGAAATGTGAATCATGTTTCTTTCTTTAATTTTTTTTAAAGACTAAGTTTCTAGCCCTCATGGGAAGGGAACGGGAGCAGGCACAGACAGGCCCTCCGGCAGGATGGTGGCCCAGAAGGTCAAACCTGAAAGCTTAGCATGGCTTCTGCTTCGCCCTGCTTTTCTACGGGGCCTTAAGCAGCTTGCACAAAACACAGGCGCATTGCTGTGAGAAAATGTTTGCTGGGCACCTGTGTTGAAACCCTCCAAATAAATGGTTTCATTGCCTTAACAAGAACCCCCATTCCCCCCTCCAGCTCTTTGGGGGAACCAAATGATCCCATGTTTGCCGTTCGGAAATGTTTTCACCAGTGGTGAAATTCAGGGGTTTTTTACTACCGGTTCTGTAGGTGTGGCAGGGGAAGGATGCTGCAACATCCCCACTCCCTCCCCACTCCTGGGGCCAGCCAGAGGCGGCATTTGCCCGTTCTCCGAACTACTCAAAATTTCTGCTACCGGTTCTCCAGAACCTGTCAGAACCTCCTGGATTTCACCCCTGGTTTTGACGTTCTCTAGCAAGCAGCTGTAGGACAACGGTCCGGTGCAGGGGTGGGGGGGAGCGGGAAAGAAGCGAGGTCTGAATTTTGTCTCCTGTTTAGGACAGAGCCCACCTTCCCCTTTTGGGGGCAAAGTTTGTTTACTTATTTATAAAATGTATTTCCTGCCCATCTCGTAATCTAATGAGTCTGGGCAGCTGGCAACATAAAAAATGAGATGGGGAGGGGGGGGGGAAGCATTTAAACATTTGCAACCATCCATCCTAAAAACACAGCAGATGAAAACATTGATGGATAAAATCAAGCAGACAAGTTCAAGGAGGGAACTGACCGTGTGTGTGTGTGTTTGAGGGGTGGTATTGAAGTTTAATTAGTGTCCTGCTTTGGAAGCAATTCTGTGCTACGGGTTGCATCCAGCCCAGGACCTTTTGCGTGCAACACAAAACCTGGCTCCAAAAAGAAACTAAGATGCTTTATTTCCCCAGTTTAGCCGTTTTTAAATTTCATCCCGGGTATCTTTAAGTTGGTCCACTTATTGAGGAATCGCTCAAGGGCAAGTAAGTCTGGGTGATTTATTAGCAAAATATTCAACAGGGAATCAAACAGAATTCTGTCCCAGGGGTTCACATCTTTCCCTAAGTCACTAAAAATCCCAGTTTTGTTATTCTTGACCCTGTCCTGCTTTTTAAAACACAGCGGGCTGCTACCACAGGTATTCATTAGGGGCTTGCCTTCATGAGGCCTAGAAACCTGCTGTAGGAAGGAAGCTTTAAACCATGCGCTTTCTGAGATAATAGGCACCAGGCACCGGATGTGAGGAATTCCCATCAGACGTTCTGTTGTATATTCATAGGAATGTGTAAGGAAAGGAGGAAGAATATGTAGATTGAAGGCTTGGGAGCATATGGCCTCCCAAGAGATTAAAGAGAATTCTTCTCCAGTTGCTTACTAAATCTCCACCAGATCTTGCTTGCTCGGAGCAGATGTGTCTCGCACACAGCTGAAGTACAATTCTTCTTCTTTTCCCCAGAATTGGCTAGCAAGAAGCCCACAAATGGGCTATAAAAGAGATTCCCCCCGTCTCCAGCTAGTCTTCGGAGGTTCTTGATGGTTGATGAAGCTTGTGGGTAACCTCCAGGTGGCTTCAGGCACACCTTTGAGGCCCCGCTTGCATAAATAAACCCCCTGCTGTTAAATGAACATTTTCCTGCCTTTACGCCGATCTCCATCCTCTGCTTTGGGCTGCTTTAGTAACTTATTTCTCTGACTGCCTCATTAACATTCTTGTCCATTCTCGAGTGGAGTTTGTGGTTTGGGAACAAAGCAAGTTCTGTAGGCAGCCTTGGCAGGACCGGTCTTCCTCTCATCCGAGATTCAGAAGGGGCACCTGGTGTCCAAGTTGAAATAGAAGACAGAATCACAGAGCTGGAAGGGACCTCGAAGCTCTTCTAGTCCAGCCCCCTGCTCAGGCAGGAGACCCTGTAGCACGTCAGACACATCCACCCCTTGAGACCATCCTAGTCTCTGGGTTTTTTTTTTTTTTTAAATTCCTATGGATCTTCTAATGCAGAGGTTCCCAAACTTGGCAACTTTAAGACTTGTGGACTTCAACTCCCAGAAATCTCCAGCCAGCTCTGCTCTCCTTTCCTCTCCTCTCCTCTGCTGGCTGGAGATTTCTGGGAGTTGAAGTCCACAAGTCTTAAAGTTGCCAAGTTTGGGAACCTCTGTTCTAATGATATTCACAAAATCCAACGGATTGGGTGACTTCATTCCCTTTCTTGTCCTTTCTCTTTCTCTGTTCCTGCTCCGAACCCTTTCAACCTACCAGTTTATTCCAGGGCATCAAGGTTTAAATTGGACCGAAAACTGCAGTTTTCCGTGTGTGTGTGTGTGTTTTAAAGGCCGGAGAAACAGACCTTTTAAGCAATTTAATAAAGGTGCCTTGCCCAGGACTATTAATAGCAGAGAGGTTTTGCAAAAGTTGGCTTCCTGATTGAAGACATGTCAGATCAGGGATGGCGAACCTTTTTGGCACTGAATGCCCAAAGCGGAATGCGCAAGCATGTGCACATGTGCCTATGCCGGAGCACCAGAAACCTGAAGACCAGCTGGCTAGTGCACATGCCTGGGTTTTTGGGCCATTTTCAGGCCATATTTTGGGCCAAAAAATGGCCAGAAAACTGTTTCCTGGGCGTTTTGGGGGCTGTTTTCAGGCCGTTTTCCGGCACTCAGGCTCCCACAAAAACCAGCTGGCCAGTGCGCATGTGTGCACTGGAAACCAGAAGAGCAGCTGTGCCCAGAGAGAGGGCTCTGCGTGCCATAGCTTCGCCATCACGGTGTTAGATTATCTGGACTCACAGCTAACTTTGCTCCCTTGGCCTCACATGAACCACAATGCATCCTGTTCCTCAGCCTTTATGGCAGAATGAAGGTCTTTCCTCAAGGATGGAAGCTTAGAAAATCCTACCTTTTTATACACCTAGTTCTTGACTTACGACCGCTATTGTCCCCACAATTTCCGTTACTAAGCAAGGCGGTTTTTAAGGGAGCCCTGCCTGGTTTTTGACAACCTTGTTGGTTGTTAAGTCAACCACTGCACTTGTTAAGTGAATCCAGGTCATTAAGTGAAGCCAGATTGCCTCATTGTCTGTGCTTGTCGGAAACGGCTGGGAGGGTCGTAAATGATGATCACGATTCCCGAAGCCTGGTCGTAAGTTTGGGAACTCGTTCTAAGGCGCATTTTTCAGTGACTGTTGTAACTTTGAATGATCTCGAAACCAATGGTTATAAGTCAAGGATTATCTGCATCCGTCTTCCTTAGTTTTCTGCCCCGGTCAAAAGCCATGCCAGCTGGATTCTCAAAGGTTAGGGAAGATGGCTCTGTGTTTGAGTAGAGAAACGAACAGGAGGATACCTGGACTGCAGTTCACACACACACACACTCACTCACACACTCAGGAATGCTACAATTTCTTTTTAAGCCGTTGGCCGAGATTCCCAGTCGTACAGAGACTGCGTCGGATTTGAAATTCCACCACTTGAGTATCCTGTAAACATGCGCGTCTGCCTTCTTAAAAAGCCGTTGCTCAAGACTTGTGCCCTGTGAAATATTTGGATTTTAGTTTGAAGTGTGGATCAGCTATGATGCTGGCGATGTACTGGACTTCCTTACATTTACGTGCGAGGGTTTCGTAAAACACACACACAGTCCCTGGGAAAAGCATTTTTACGATGAGGCTGGGAATTCCTTTCACCGTTGCCTAACCGAGTCCTCAAAACGTCGGCAGGGATTTGGGTCTGTTAAACTAGATTGAATCCAGTTTAAGTGGGAGCAAATCTCAGATTCCCCAGGATGGGAAAGATTAGAGCGAAAGGATAGCTCACGGCAGCTCTGCCTATCCCTGTGGACACCCCAAAACATTTCTTTTTAGCAAAAGGGGTTTTCTAATTCTGGGAGATAAAAACACCCATGGTTCAGTTTAATTTCACACTTTGATAGAATTTTCCTCCAAAATAAGATCCCTGCATTGTCCTGTCCATTGGAGAGACGTTATAGGTTTTGTGGAAGAGTTTGCCTAGCATTCTTTAATTTATGAATGAGCCTGTGGCATCCTGCACATCTGTGCACAAGTCAAACAATCTTGAAACCCCAAATACAGCTCGCTTAATGAACCCTTAGAAATTACAACAGACCCCCTCAAAAGTACTTATGAACCAGGTCCAGATTTCTGATGGCTCCACCCCCTCCTGTGGTCACATGGCCTCGTTTCGGGTGCTTGTCAACTGGCTCAGGTGAGGGTCCAGTGACTCAACGATGGAAATTCTGGGTTCCATGACGGTCATAAGTCAAGGGGTGGAGAGTTTGACTGATGCAATGAAGTATAGAAACTTGTCTTCAACCATAATGGTGATTGCAGTCAGTTGTGGACAAATAATTTCAGCATGGCTCTAGTTCTCATTGATCGGTACATATAATTTTCAGTTTAACAACCATTCAAAGTTACAACCGCTGGAGAAAATGTCGTAAGATTGGACGCGGTCATGTGGTGACCCTCTTAACGACCGGCATGACTTACAGTGGAAATTCCAGGCTCAATTACGGTTGTAAGTCTAGCATTACCTATGTAGGTTGTAAAAAAACCTTCCTTTCTAGCCTTATGGTCACACAGAGAGAACGGGTGTGTTGAAAATACAAAACCAGACGGAGAAATTCCATCAGTTAAGATTTTACATAACGCCTGGCCTCCGTGCACTTGCACCACTGAAACTTTAGCATGCTATTAACAAACACATTTTCTTTTTCTTTCACTCGTGGTAATTGAGTCTTTGTTTATTTATTCATGCATTCCATTCATTCATTCATTATTCATCAAATTTATACGCCTGCCCGTCTCGTGAAAAAATAACGCTGGGTGGCGTTGAGCAGTTCTCTCTGAATGGAGTTTGCATAAATGCACCCCTTTGATCTCCTGTTGATTTCCCATCCTCCTTTCCATCTTCCTGCTACGTAACAGATCAAAGAAAGGAAACACTGACTATGGAAAGCAAATTGCTTTTAATGTTGGTTTTTCCTTTCCGGTTCTTAACTCCTCCTTTCACTGAGCTACCTTGATCATTTTAGAGCAAGGGCTTCTAACCTGGGAAACTTTAAGACTTGTGGACTTCAACTCCCACAATACCCCAGCCAGCATGGCATTCTGGGATTTGAAGTCCACAAGTCTTCAATTTTTAGAGCATGGTTCACTGCTGCAAACTAACCTCAAAGCGAAACAATAGCATCTCACTATTATTTCCGCCTACCCAACCAGGTGCTTTGCTTCCAAACTAAAATTGTATCTTCCTGTTATTAAATTCCACCTGAAATGGAGAGGGGGGTTCAGATTAAGCATCCAGAAATGGTATTCCCCCCCCCCCAATTTTGCTATGGAAGCACTTACAGTTGCAAAGTAGACGTCCTCTAGGTTTTCCAGCAATGAGTCCAGGGAAATGGGACGTTCTTCCAAGCAGAGACATGTTAGGAAAGCAACTGGGATGCCAGGGAAGCCGTTAATGCAAAAAAGAGATTAATTTTAGCTGCCCAGTTATCAATTAGGAACAACTCCCATCCTTTAAAAGTTTTTGGGAAGTTTGTGGACCGTGATTGGCAGTGCGCCCCAAGTTTCATCCCTCCTTGCAGGGATAAAATTGGAGCTTTCTGGGTTTCCCATCTGGGTCTCGATCAGGGGTCTCCAATCTTGGCAACTTGGCTGAGGAATTCTGGGAGTTGAAGTCCTCCAGGCTTCAAGGTGCCAAGGTTGGAGACTGCTGGTCTTGGTGGTGTCAAAACCTACCAGGCCAGATGGAAAAAGGGATGAGGCTTCTCTGCCACCTTGCCTCCAGATGTTATGGGTGCTCCATCACTGGAGGTTTTGAGGACAAGATTGGACAGCCTTTGGTCTGAAATGGTATGGAGTCTGCTGCTTGAACTGGGGGGTTGGACTAGAAGACCTCCAACGCCCCTACCAACTCTGTTAGAGTTAAAGCACCTGAGGGCAGGACAAGAAATAATGGGTAGAAGCTTGTTAAAGAGACATCCAACTTAGAATGAAGGTGAAATTTCCCAACAGTGAGAACAAATGCTCAGTAGAAGAGGTTCCCTCCAGACGTTATGGGTACTCGAACACTGGAGGAGGGATTGGACAATCACTTGTCTGGAAGGGTATAGAGTCTCCTGGTTGGACTAGAAGACCTCCAAGGCCCCCTTCCAAGTCTGTTATTCTTACCACCCTCCTTTCCTTGACCCCTGGAGCAACCACTCACCCCGGGAATCACAATCTGGCGTTTCCAATGATCACTTCTATTAAGGGTGTGGATGATTTTGCACTTTGGTTTTGGTTTCCTTTTGTAATGCCTCAGATTTGAGGGGGGGGAGGGGCGGGGTGGGGGAGGGCAGGGGGAGGAAGGGAAGATAACTTTTTTGTTCATTCATTGTCCAGCTTTTATTTTCTTGCAGGTCTTCTGTTCTTCACCTCCCTCTGCTGTGTGATAACTTGTGCTCCGCTGCTTCGCTCCCATCTCATCTCAAAAAAAAAATAAAAAAAAATCTCAACCCGTAGACAACTTGATGGTGCCCTTCCCCTTCATGACAATCAAGCTGCTTTTTTATTTTGTTTTTTTTTGTGGGGGGGGGGGAGGGCTGGGGGGGAGTTGGCCCAGCTGGAAAAACGGTGGCTGGGAATGTTCCCTTCCCCAAAGGGAAGCCAAGATGGGTCTTGGCAAGGAAGCCAAGCGATGGCCGTCGGTTTTCAAAGGGCAAGGGATTTGGGCAGGGGTCCTGAAGGGTGTTTTAATGATGATGATGATGATTTTGCCTTCTCTGGTCAAGGGCCATGGGCGCTGGGGGCTCTCACTGCCAGAGGCGTCTTGGTGGGGGTTGCGCTTAGTGCTTTTCCTGTCTGCATGCGGCATGCGGTGATTCAGATTCTGCCTTGAAGGGAAGCTGTGCCCAGCCTCCAGGCTTTGGAAGGAGCTTGTAGTTCAACAGGTTTAGCTTTATTAGACAGCCGTGTCCAAATGACCATAGAGGACCTTCCCAACCCAGATTCTCTTAAGCGGATGGTTTCTTGTTCATGCTGCGGCACAGATGCCCTTCCCCATGCTCAAAGTAACTTTTATTTTATTATTTTATTTTTATTTTACTTTATGTTACTTTATGTCACATCCCTCCCCTGTTTTACTTCACTTCATTTTCTTATTTCACTTCACTTCTCTTCGTTTTATTATTTTATTTTATTACTTTACTTTTTACTATGCTGCCCGTCTTCCCTACAAAGGTGACTCTGGGTGGCTTGATAGAACTAAACCAGTAGAGGAAGTCCTAGTTTTACTACAGACGTCTCCAAGGGCTACTTAAGACCAGGATTTGAGCTTCCAATGGGGTTTTCTTAAATGCCCTCCTCCGGTCTGGGGATGCCGAGCTTGAAATCAATTCTGGTTTTAGCTCTTTTCTTTCTCTTCCATGTTGAAAGTCCAGGTGGACCAATGTTGACGTTGGCTCATAGATAAACCAAGGCTATGTACGACTTTGTTAAGCCTTTCCCCTCCTAAATATTAGGGGATCTTGACTTGTGAAGCCTAGCACTGAATTATTTTCATTAATTAGCTGCTCTATAATGGGATTCGTGCCATATATTCACAGAATGGGTAATAGATTTGAGCTTGCTGCCTTAAACCTGCAAGAAAACTCAAAAGAGATCATCCCATTGACCCCTTCTGGGGAGGTTTTTGATGATGTGATCCGTGTGCTTCACCGAAAGATCACGCGGTCACACAATTATGGCTTTAAAATGACTTATTTGCAAGCTTTAAAAATCCAAATGCCCCATCCTTCCTGGATGAATGAAAAGGTTCCATTTTTGGGTAATGTGCTCATAAGTTGGACCGATGCTTCAGGCTTTCGGATCCTTTCTGGGTTACTACTTTATATTTATAATTTACATGCTTCATTCTTGGGTTTTTTCCTCCCCATCCACTGCATCTGTGCAATAGGACAGGCTAGAAATATAATAGAGGAAAGCATCATTAGGTCAATATTTTGAATATGTTGTCAGGATAAGAGGGAGGGCTGGAATTGTCCTGACTTTCAAGGATGGCCTCTCGTTCCCTTAAAATGCCCGTCCCTTCTCTTTTCCCTGTCTCTCAGGAGGTCCCAAGTAATTGAAAAATTTGAAGCATTGGACATGGAGAATCCCGAACACATGGAAATCAATGCTTCCTCCGGTCTCTCCAGCGAAACCCGGCAGGGCAGGAGCGAAAAAAGGGTTTTCCCTAGGAAACGGGTGAGTCATGTTCTTGGTAACAAGGGTGAGATTTACAGTGTTTCTCAACTTTTGCAACTTGCAAGAGGCATGGACTTCAAATTCCAGCCTTCCCCAGCCTGTAGGACAATGACCGAGACAATCTATCACCATGAATTCCTTGGAGAATTCCTCTCCAGAATAAGAACGTGACTGGTATCCTTGAAGTATGAGAGATCAGAGATGACCTCTTGAGCTTCTCTTCATTATTAAGCAAGATTGCAATCCTGAATCTGATGACCATGGAACATTTATGCTTCCTGCAGGATTTGCTTGCTGAAACAGCAAGTGGGACCATCCTGGACGTCTCGACTTCTACTATGTCTCCACACCGGAGAGCGAAATCACTGGACAGAAGGTCTACAGAATCCTCCATGACTGTAAGTTCAACAATTTGGCAGATCTGAGTAATAGAACAACAGAGTTGGAAGGAACCTTGGAGGTCTTCTAGCCCAACCCCCTACTCAGGCAGGAAGCCCTATACCGTTTCAGGCAAATGGTTGTCCATTCGCTTCTTATGAACCTCCAGTGATGAAGCACCCACAACTTCTGGAGGCAGGTTGTTCCGCTTATTAATTGTACCCACTGCCGGGAAATTTCTCCTTAGTTCTAAGTTGCTTCTCTCCTTGATTAGTTTCCATCCGTTCCTTCTTCAAGTGCTTTGGAGAATAGGTTGACTCCCTCTTCTTTGTGGCAACCCCTCAAATATTGGAACACTTGTATCACCTCCCCCCTGGTCCTTCTTTTCATTAAAATAGACATACCCAGTTTGGGAACCATTCTTTATAGGTTTTAGCCTCCAGTTATGAGTTGACTACCTTGAGTAAGCTCCCTTTCTTGAAGGAAGGTTGCGTTCAAAGATGAAGCCGAATTCTTCAGGAAAAACAGGATTTCTTTTATATATTATATGTAATCTCAGTTGAGATGAGATGCTAAATTCTCTTCTCTCCTGTGTAGCCGGATTTGCTGAACTTCAAAAAGGGATGGCTGACAAAACAGGATGAAGATGGGCAGGTAGGTTTTGGGGTGCTGTTTTCCTGGGTGAACCACAATAGATGGGGTTGTACATTGGAGATGGTAAACTTTGAAAACTAATCTAAATTCTCAAACCTGGAGCTATTTCTGTCTAGATTGGATGCAGGCGTTCTCTCAGTGTAACGTTGGCAGAATCCCGCCCAGTATAATGATCACACCCACCCACCTCCCCTTCCTACTTATCTAAGAAAATAGATTTCCCATTTTAGGAAGGAAAAATGTCTATAAAACGGCTTGTCTTCTTGTTATTTTGTTTGTAGTGGAAGAAGCACTGGTTTGTGTTGACGGATCAGAGCCTGAGATACTACCGGGATTCAGTGGCAGAGGAGGTAGGTTGACCTTGGTGAATCCTTTCGGATGTTCACACCACCTCTGTTTCTTCCTCACAACCTCCTTGGACTCCAGTTTGATTCTTCAGGCGTAGAGGATTCCATCTTATATTTTGTGACAGTGTTGTAGAAAGAAATACGTTGTTATACTTTTTTCACCATTGACCTATATGTTCTTCTCTTTTCCTCAGGCAGCCGATTTGGATGGGGAAATTGACTTGTCAACGTGTTTTGATGTCACGGAATACTCCGTCCAGCGAAACTATGGCTTCCAGATCCATGTAAGACATGGTCAGACTATACATAAAAGTGGTAGAAATAAGGACCTTGAGCCCATCCCATGTACAAAGGGGTTATAGATGATGAGACCGGTGGCCGTATAAGTCCTGTAAATTAATTAATGGGGCAGTTGGTTTTCTTCGTTGCAGTTGTTGTTATGAGACCCAATTTATAGAGGAGTAAGTTCCTCAGCAGTGAAGGTCCCATCTCCTTCACAAGGTTGTCCTAGGGTTCAGAAGGAAAATCTGGTCCAAGCCCTTCCCACCACCAATGGCCCATCTGGAGAACCATTCGATATATGGGTCTACTATTATCTGAAGTTGGGTAAATGTTTCTTGTAAAGCAGAACTAGAAAAGAACCCGTTCTTAGAAAGGTGGAAGAGCCCCAGCAGGAGATCTGTAGAAAATTCTTCCCAAAAACATCTGTCCTAAAGAGGCTCAACCATCCCTTCTTTCTCTTCTTTCCTAGACTAAAGAAGGCAAATTCATTCTTTCTGCTATGACATCTGGAATCCGTCGGAACTGGATCCAAACCATTATGAAACATGTTCGTCCCACAGTCGCTCCAGATGTGACCAGGTAAAAAACAGGAGAATCAAGAATGCTTGGTCGTCTTTCCCAACTATCTTCATCACACCTCTCCACAAATCCATCTACTTCTGATTTCTCTGTCCTCCACTTTCTGAGACTGGTTTTCTGAGAATTTGATTTTTGCACAATTTAGCAAGGACAGCTTGATGCCTTGTCGACCGATTTCTCTTTCCACCTCTTGTTAAACATGTGGAATGATGGGAGAAGCTAAGGTGGAGGAACTAAAAGGAACTTCGATTTGAACTCTTGTTCAGTTATATAGAGCTCAGGGCACCATATCATTCTAGTTGCTTTTCACATGAGTGAGCTTCAACGCACCAAATCCAAATGTAATTAACCGCACTTCAGCCAGTTTCAACTTCAGGGTAGTTGTTGCACAGATGTTAATTTGCAGTAACAATAGTGTGCATCATCTTCCAGTTAGGACCTTTCCTTCCTCTTAAATAAAGGGTGTATATTGTCACTAAACATGCCTCTACAGTAGATCCAACCTGTAAGTCCTTCAAGAAAATTAAAGAGTCAAAGTTAAAATCTTGGTTTGACAGGGTTTTGTGATAACCTGGCTTCAAATCTGGTAGCAAGATCTTCCTTCCTTTGGTATTTCCTTGTGTAAAAGGAAGAGTAAGCACCACAGCAAGGAGTGTATCTATGGTGTAGTTGCAAAGCATGGAATGTTGCTTTAAAGAAGGATTTCTCACCCTTGGCAACTTTAAGATGTGTTTGTTGGCTGAGGAATTCTGGGAGCTGAGGTCCACCATCCTCAAGTATGGTGGCTGGGGAATTCTGGGAATTCACATGTCCTAAAGTTGTCCAGGTTAAGAAACCCTGCTTTAAAGTGATGTGTGAAGAGATGCAACCAGCTCAGCCCAGAATTGCTTTCCTTCTTCTCTGTCCATCCTCCATTCCGTCTTTCCACGCTTCTCTCCCCTCTCCGCCCAGTCTCTCCTGCCTCACTCCTTCATATGTTTAATTTCCACGCACTCGCAGGAAAAGCTTCTCTTTGAAGTTATCCGTGCTGAAGCCAAGGTTGGAAAACTGTGTTCTCTCCTGTATTAACGTTTTGTGGTTTGTATACCTCGTGATTCACTGCATGTTCCTCCTTCTTTGCTGCACTTGTCTGGATTAGAAACTCCTGCTTATTTTGCTCCGACAATCGAGGAGGGAGGGAGGTGAGGATGGCGGGATTTAGTTGCAGAATTTGTTTTCCAAGGTGTTGATTTCTGGCCTTGCCAAGCAGGCCTTCTTGGAAATGCAGCTGAAGGACCTTCTCTTGGAAGGGCCACAGCTGATTCTATAGCCAGAACTCAAATAGATCAGAAGATTTGTAGTAAGAGTTTGTAGGGTCTCTTGCAACATCTCCTTACTCAGTAGGTATCCATGCAGCCAAAGATTCTCCCAACCTTAGTAGTAAACAAATGCTTCTTTGTCCTCTAAATTACAAAGTTGGGTTCATGAGTAGAGGAACCTCTAGCCCTACCACTAGTTCTTTAAACCAGATAATCAAGTCCCATTGACTAGGCATATCTGAAATTACCTCCTGGCACAGAGGTCGTGTGAAAATAAAGTACCACCAGTAGAAAATCTATGAGTTTATGGTTGAACACGGGAATCCTTATTGCTCTCTGAGCTTGGTTGTCTACTTCAAGACATTGCCCTACTACGGAACATCATCAGTCTGAGTGAGGGTAGGGTCAGTATTTTGTAAAAGGTGGATAGTTCTGTCACAGGATTTAGATTGAGCCATTGTTGGGCAGGTGAAGAAGACTGGATTTGGGGAAAAGGTAAACTCCAGAAGAGCAGTCAATGGTCTTCTAGCAAACTTCTGCCTGAGAGTGAAGCCAGACTTTTCTTTACATCTAAGAAATACTAACATTAAGCATAAATTGATATATCAGATAATGTGAATAGTTTTTGCAGATGCAAGCTATCCTTGGGTGCTGAAAATAAATAGATAAAATAAGAGAGCCATTCCAGAATATAATCCTTAGAGACCATGCCTTGAAAAAATGACACAGAGAACCTGCACATCAACCCCAATGGCTAATGGGCCATTCTGACATCCCTCACAACTTGGTGGTCACTTCCCATATTTTTCTGCTCTGTTAATGATGAAAATCAACCTGTAATTCTTCTTCTTGAAGGAAATTTGCATTTGATTGTAACTGCTGTCTGTAGATTGAAAGCTATTTTGGCATGAGTTGGGCTACCGTTGCCAGCATCTCAAGTTCCAATCCCAGTCAAACCTCGATAGATCAGGATAAAAATAACTAATTAGAAGGGCATTTTTCAACCTCCTCATCCCAAAAAAGCTTGATTCTTTTACATTTGCAAACAGTGTGCTAGAAACCATTTTCTACTTGGAAATTAGATGATTTCTAGAGTCAATGCTATAAAACAGATTTTAAGAAGCATCCGCGTTGATGGCTAGATATTGGTGGCTTGTCTTAGAGAGCCAAATAAAGTTTGTGGATTTTAAAGAAAACAGGATAATTCATACATTCATTCAAGCCTTCCCTGCCATTTTAAGGAGTGATTTGGAAAAAATAGCCAACCAAAGTAGGATTTTCCTAAAAACTAGCAAGATCCTCTTGCTATAAGGTAGACGTATCCACTCTCATCATTGAGTGCTTTCGACAATCTTTAGAAGCTACAACCGGTAACCACACACTGAGCTCCTGAAAAGAAAGCAACATATTTCGTTTTCTAGATTTGCTCATGTTTCCAAGCTAGTTGGGATAGTGAAAGCCATCCAAGTTAGGGGAATGCAGCCCTAGAGTTCAGTTCTTACGTTATTTTAATTTTAAGTCCACCCTGCAAATGTGCACGCTGGAGGCTGGCATGTGTTCCATTGTGTGACAAGACCTCGTTTCCAGCATCTTCCAAACCTTTTCCCTTGCCTGTCTCTGCCTGTCTGTCTCGCTCTCCTTCCGTTTGGACGTCCACCTTGGCAATGAGCTTCCCCTTGATGTGACCACCGGCTTGCATTAGGTCCTGTGCTGGTCCTTGTCTTGGAGAAGAAGCCATATTGTCGCCACCCCTCTTCCCGTTCACTGCTAAATGGAAGCCTGGGAAGAAATGCACTAAAAAGGCCATTTCATGCGTACGCACACACAAACGCTTTTTGGAGAGGAGAGGATCAGCACAAAATCTGGGCCATTTGTATCTCTGTAGGATAATATATCCAGTTTGTCCTTGACGGTTGTTCCTGATGCAGTGGAGATTTCCTGGTTGAAAGCGAATGCCCAGGAAGGGAGACATATTGTAAATATATAAAACGGGAGCCCCATTTGTCTAGATGTACTCTGAGGGGCCCTTGGTGCTCTCTGAGCTTGGTTGCTTTCTTGCAGACATGGCATTACCAAACTAGGCAACATCGGGAGTGGGTTCTAGTGGCTGGCCCTGGCAGAGTTGGTGGGGCTGGTCCTGGAGGTTTTTTGATCGGGAGGTTTATTGTTCATTTCTTTGATTGGGGTATTGTTTACTTGATTGTTGGTCTGGAGTTAATTTAGGCTCACTTGTGTCCAGATTACTGATGAGATGTTTGGGACTTCTTTCCCCCCCCCCCCCCCAAAAATGCCTCCCCACCAGCAATCAGCACCCAGATGAGCATACACGAACTTCACACTTAACATCAGACCAACAATCAAATAAACAATGCCCCAATCAAGGAATTGCCAAACAAGCCAACAATAAACCTCTCAACCAAACAAAACCTTTCAAGGCCAACCCAAAGCCAGCCACTAGACCAGGGGTCTCCAACCTTTGCAACTTTAAGTCTGAAGGACTTCAGCTTCCAGACTTCTCCAGCCAGCTTTGCTGAAGTCCTTCAGACTTAAAGTTGCAAAGGTTGGAGACCCCTGAACTAGAGTATAAACTGAGAGAAAACCCCCCTCCTTTCTAGCACGGATGATGCTCTCTAGTTGGGTCATGAAAGGTCTACAAGAAAACCACCAAGCTCAGAGATCACCAAGGACCCCACGTTTCAATCCTTTACTGGCAGGTGTATTCTTTCGTGACAGGGATAAAACATTGCAATCAGCCCTCCATTTTATTTCCTCGGATGCTTTTAGGATGCCGCTTGGTGCTCCAAGTCAAGAGGCTTCTGTTCTTAGCCACTGAAGTTCAGCTAGGGGGAGAGAGGACCTTCCTTTCTTCCGTGGGGTGTAATGGAAACAGAAAATTCTTGCCCTGGTCTCAAACGAAGGTCATCTCGGGGAAAACTGGCCTCTTCTTGACCTGCTCAGCAAAAAAGAAAAGAAAATAGCATTTCATGAATGTCTTCATTGTAAGGCTGGTGAATAATGATGCTGCTGCTGAATCTCACAACAGCTTTGTTATGAGCCTCAACCTCGCTCTTTTCAGGAGAAGTGGGGGAGAAAATAGCGAAGGAAAATTTGCGAAGAGCAGGGAACATGCAAAAGGAGAGAGGCCAACGCAAGCTGGAATAGGGTTTCCATCACGAAAAGCAGAAGCAGGGTTTCCAAGCACACAATAACCCTTTGTGCAGGACGTTTCAGATTGCTTTCCCTTTTGTGGTCTGTTCTGCTCCTTCGAAGATAAATCTCTGTTTTATGTCTGTCCTGAGTTTAGCATTATTACTTTAAAAAAAAAAATCTGGCTCCAAACATCAGGTAATTTTGAAAATTTTTCTTTAAGCTGATTTTGATGCAAGGTGAATGGGTGTGACCAAGGTTGGATCTGGTTGAATGTTCAATGCTTACATCTTGGAGCATTGGAAGAATGGAAACTGTGCACCAATAGTCATGAACAGTTCATTGTATTAGAGGGATAGGAAAGGCTCCCACTATATCAGTAGGAAGGTCATCAGCCAGATCTTCTGCCCCATTGTCAATGCTGTTCCAGGTTTCTCAAGCCAAAGGATAGACGTTCTCTTGAATATGATGTCAGAATAACTCTGTTTCTACTCAAGTTCCACGCCTCCAATAGTTTTGGCCTCCCGTGGTGTCTTCCTGGAACAATCGGAGAAGAACATAGGGATGGAAAGTTGGGTCCATGTTTTCACTTCCTTCTCTTCTCCTCTCTTCTTGAATCCCTTACCAGCTCTCTGCCCGAAGAGAAGAACAAAAACAGCACCTCCTTTGAGACTTGCCCCAAGCCGAGCGAGAAGCAGGAGACGGAGCAGGCTGAGATTGACCCCGAATACAAGCGGAGTCGAGCCAGGGAACGCCGAAGAGAAGGTCGCTCCAAAACCTTTGACTGGGCAGAGTTCCGCCCCATCCACCAGGTGCTGGCTCAGGAGCGAGCCAATTTGGCCGAGACTTTGAAGGACACCTCCGCTCCGTATGCCAAGGAGCTCGGCTCTTCAGAGACGGATCCCGGGGAACTGGAGCGAGAACGTGCCCGCCGAAGAGAGGAGAGAAGGAAGCGCTTTGAACATCTGGATGCTACTGATGGAGGGAGCCCAGAAGACTTCTCCAGGATGGAGGTGGACAGGCTTTCGGGCTTGCCTGCTGCTCCAGAGGCCAAGTCTCAAAGCGTCCATGTGGAGATCGAGCAGAGGTGGCATCAGGTGGAGACCACTCCTCTGCGGGAGGAGAAGCAGATCCCCATTGCCCCCCTACATCTTCCTCAGCCGGAGGAGAACGGCGAGATACTCCATAAGCAGCATCTGACTGTGCTGCTGGAAAAGGAGGTAAGGAGGTGGGGAAGGAAAGAAGGGAGGGAGGGAGGGAGGAAAAAACTGGAGGGAGGGAAGGAAAGAAAGAAAACTAGAGGGAAGGAAGGAAGGACGGCCACTGGAAATCCTAGTGGCAAAGTCACTATTCATGGGCATTGTGGGGAGACCGAGAAGACCTGATGCTTCCCATTCCCTCTCTTGGAACTTGTCCACTTTAGTTCGAGTGGGAAGCTCTTGGGTCAGGCAGTTCTCCAACCAAGTTGATTTTCCTTAGTGAAACTTCGCACTCCAACCAGGATCTAGACTTGGGGATCTTTGGGTCCCTACCCATCCTTGCTTAACGCCTTCCCTGTTGGACTTTCAGCTGGAACAGAGTCAGAAGGCAGCTTCAGAGCTCCTGGAGCAGAACCGTGTCCTACAAGACCAGCTCAAAGTAGCTTTGGGACGCGAACAAAGCGCTCGAGAAGGTTACGTCCTGCAGGTAGGAGGGAGGAGGAGGAGGCCAGGAGGTCCTCCTCTGATGGTCAGTTGGGCTTCGTTCGTGGGGATTCAGTTCGGGATGCTTGCAAATGGGCCTCAATTTCTAGATGACGTTGGCCAAGCCTTCATTTGCTGAGGGTGATGCATGATGGGGGTCAATGAATTTTGGGCTTCCCCATGTCACAAACCCTCCCTTTGCGCTACGGTATATTATGAGCAGGTTGGGCCAGTTATGTCCTGAGGGACGACATGAGTTTGCTTTGCCAAAGCATCCAGGAGCTTCAGAGAGGCGAAACACAAGCAGTTTTTGACATACAAAAGTTCATTTAGTGACCGTTCAGAGTGGCCACAGAACCCAAAAAAATGGTTTATGGCCGATTTTCACACGACGGTGGCAGCATCCCCAGGGCCATGGGATCAAAGCTCAAAGGCATGCCAACTGACTCCTATTTATGACGGTTGAAGTGTCCTCAAGTCATTTGATCCCCTTTGGCGACCGTTGGGGAAGCCCGATTCGCTTAACAACCACATTGCTAACTTAACAACCGCAGTGATTCTCTTAACAACTGGGGCAAAAAAAGGTCGCAAAATGGGGCAAAAGTCACTCAACAGTTGTCTCTCTTAGCAACAGAAATTTTGGGCCCAATTGGGGTCGTAAGCCAAGGACTACTTTTAGAATTCTGATGAGGATAATTAAAAATGGCAGAGAAAGCAATTCCCACGGAGGTTAAAGGGCAAAGTTATGAGATAAGAAAACCCCACATCAGATGCCCAGAAGGAAGTTGTTTTATTCCAAATTGTTAGAGATGTGCTTTTTTTCAATTGGGTCTGGCACATATTTATGGGCCACTCGGACAAATCTGTATTTCTAACTTTTTTGCATTTTTTTTAAAATCCTTGAAGCGACTGAAAGTTGAAACTTCTCTTAGCAGGAAATGCCCAGATACGGACTGTTCCGTTTAGAAGAGCAGGGTCCCAATCTCATTAACTTGGAGTAGTTTGTGATGGAGTTTGGACCACAGTCCCTTCATTTTAAATAATAAAAGTTTTTAGAAAGTAGACCCAAGTCTACTTAAGGTCCAAAACCTAAATTGCGTTGTTGACAAATTAGTGATATTGGCTGTATATTTCTCCTTTTTCCCTGCTCTTATTTGTTTTTTAAAAAAAGAAAACCTTGCTAGAGAATCCTGAAGGCAAAGTCCAAATCTGAAACTTGTGGTGAGCTGGTTGGCCCACAAGAAAACATTTTTAGCCTTCTTTCTTTCTTTCCCCATTCATGGTAGCCACGTTGCAAGTTTTCCTCCCACCAAACCTTCGAGATCTGTCTAGAGCCAGGTTGCACGCATGCCGAACTTGGAGCCCCACTGAATCTCTCGCAATTCAACTTCTCTTGCGTCTCTCTTGCCTCGAGCCTGACTGCGCTCTTCATTTTTTAACAACAGTGGCGCATGACTGGTTTTTCCGGCTTCTCTCCAGACAAACTAGCTCCTTTCGGGCTGACGGTGGGGGAGATGGCTCTACTAATCTTCCTTGGGGTCAGGGCGCCGTGCATGGGGGATTGTGTTGCTGTGAAAGCATGGGATCTGAGTGTCACATCTGTGGGCTGTCCCTTCCAGCCATCCCAGGACAGCGAGGCAGGGCTGGTCGTCTTCTGTCTGTGTCTTCTCCCTACCGTGTGGCCTTCTTTCCCAACCATTGCACGAATCTCTGCATATTATTCTCTCTGCATGAGTCATGGTTGTTTTTTTCCTCCTTTTGCATCTCTCTGAGGATTCCTCCTTTGGATCTTTGTTTACATCTTCCCTCTGTCGTTCCACCCTACTTCTCTTGACGTGCAGGTAGAATAAAGCCTGAAGGTAGACCTAGAACCTCAACATCAAAACTTCATCCCCACCTTGTTTTTGCTAGGAACATAAAACATCAAGTGCTATTTTTCCCCCCTCTAAAATTTAGGGCAGGAAGGAGTTGGGCGGGTCAGTTGTCGCCAGCTACAACGAAGGGAAGAGGGGATGGGACAGGTGTGTGGAATTGGTAGGTTTCCTGGTTCTTCTAGGACTTTACTAGATGAAGTTTGGTGTTATTGGTTGTTTGCAAAAAAAAACCCCATTAGGAACACAGCTCAGTCACCACTGGGCAGAGAAGCGCAGAGCTCGCCCCAGTCTTGAAAGTTTGACAGAGACGGAATCCCAGAGCAAAATAGACATTTATTATTGTTAATTAAAATTTTGCATACCGTCCCGACGACATCCGTGGAATAAAACGGGGTCCTAATAAACAGCAGTGAAGGACAGGAACAAAACCCAACTCACACAATCGAACCGGGGGCTCAGTCACCCCTTGGCCAAAGATCTGGGTGCGGATCCAACTCTTCAAGGCCTTTCAAAACACCAGGAAGCAGCGGGGGGTGGCGGGGGACGGGAAATCAACTGGATGAAGGAGGAATTCCACAGGGAGGGCCCAATTCTGGCCCCCATTTCTAGCTCAGCTTTGAGCCCCAAAGGAGAGGATTTGCCTTGGCGAAGTCGCTGGCTGCTTCCTGGCGTACCGTCGGCCATCCTCCCTCCCACCTCTGCCATTTCCTTTCCCTCTGCAATCTTTCCTCTATTTGTCTTACGCCATTTTTCCTGGTCTCCATCGTTTCCCCCCCACTCCCTTTTTTTGTTTATTCAAGTTGTTTCTTTTCAGGGTCTTTTGTGTGCAACCTGTTGTTGTCGTGTTTTATCATCCATGCTGTCTGTTAAAGTCGGAAGATGTTCTCCCTATTATCCTCGAATCAAAAAATGGGGGGGGGGGGCCTGTGGGGGGGGGTTGTTTCTGGCCGTTTTTGAAAAACCAAAAACCCCCAAACCCAGGAGACCATTCCGAATTGGAGCTGAACCCATTCAACGCGTTCTATGGCCTTAAACCTAACCAGAGATGTGACACTCAGAACCGAGCACCAAGAATGCTACTAATTTTCTATCCAATTAATTTTCTTTTAAAGACTGAAGTGGCCTCCTCCTCCTGCTCCTCCTCCTCTTCCTCCTCCTCCTCTTCCTCAGGGGCCTGGGAGAGGCTCCATAAAGTCAACAAAGACCTCCAGGGCGAGTTGGAAGCCCAATGCCAGCGGCAGGAGATGATCAATCAGCAGATCCAGTCGCTGAAGCGTAGCTATGGGGAAGCCAAGGACGCCATCCGGCATCACGAAGCCGAGATCCAAAGCTTGCAAGCCAGACTCAGCAACGCGGCCGCAGACCTCTCTATCAAGGAGCAGACCTTGGCCAAGCTGAAGAGCGACCTGAAGGCCGAGAAGAAGAAAACGGAGGAGCAGATGGAGGAATGGCAACACAGCGAAACCACCCTGAATTCCCAGCTGAAGGCCAGTGAGCAGAAGCTGAAGAAGGCGGAAGCTCTCCTGCTGGAGAAGACCCAGGAGCTGAGAGATTTGGAGATGCAACAGGCTTTGCAGAGAGACTACCAGAAAGAAGTCCAGCGTCTCCAGGATCGCATCGCTGACCTGAGCCTGCAGCTGAGCGCCGGCGAACAATCCCGAATGCTGATGGAGAGGAAGCTCCAGAAGAATTACGAGTCTCTGCTGGAAAGCTGCGAGAGGGAGAAGCAAATCTTGATCCAGAGCCTCAAAGAAGTGGAGGATAAAGCCAGCGAGTACGAGAACCAGCTCCAGAATAACGAGCAGCAGAAGGAGATCCTTCTGAAGGAGAAGCTGAGTGCCAAGTTTGAAAGCAGTGAACTGGTCCATCAACTGGAGGACCAGCTGGAAATGAAAGAAGCCAGCATCCGAAAGCTGGTGGAGCATATCAAGAGTCTTGAGGAGGAAAGGGATCAAATCAAATGCCGGTTCCAAGAGTTGATGAACCAAGTTGCGGAGTCTGATAACGAGGTGGCTAAGTTGCAAGCCAAGCTGCAGCTGGAGGAGAGCAGCCACCACACTCTGGAGCGTTCCCACGAGGTGGTGTCGGAGCAGTTCCATAACTTGCAGCAGATCCTGCAAGAGAAAGAGGAGGAGTTGAAACAAGTGAGAGAAACCCATCTGAGCTTTGTGGAGAACAAGGAACAGGACTTCCGTCAGCCTCTGGCTACCCTGTGTAGCAGTGGAGGAGAAAAAGAAGACCGCCCGGCCAAAGAAGAGGATTTGAAAACATCAGCGGAAGGAAGTTCTGGGCTGAAGGTTGCAACCAACGCAGCTGAGATGGGCGAGGTTGAAGAGCCAGCACAATACCCTCCAAAGCCAGGGAGACTCCCAGATCTGGGATGCATGCTGGTTGAGGATAGTCACGAAGGACCCAGTAGCAGCCAGAGGCAAATCTGCGGACGCACTGTGGTGAGCATTGAAGAATGTTCTTCTCCATCCAAGCCAGTAGATCTTCCAGAAATAGAGATGGGTCAGAAAGATTCCACAAAACTCGATGTGGAAATACCCGGAGCCAAAAGACAACGGATACGTTTCTCCAATATCCAGTGCCAAAAATATATCCATCCTGATGGATCGGAGAAGATGTGGGCCAGCAGCACTTCCTCGGACACCAGCCAGGAACGGTCCCTTTCGGAAGAAAGTATGACTTCTGAACCAGCTTTCTGTTACCCAGCCTCGGGTGATTCTGAGACCTACTTATCTATCATTCACTCCCTGGAAACCAAGCTTTACATCACCGAGGAAAAGCTCAAAGATGTAACCATGAAACTTGAAAGTCAGCAGGGCCAAAACCAAGACGCCCTGATGGCCCTTCACCACCAGTGGTCCGGCATTGAAGCTCAGCTTAGAGAGCAGCTTCAAGACAGCTTGGCTCAAATTAGAGGGTTGGTGTCTCAGGTAGAAAGTGAGAAGGAAGAAAAAGTCAAGCTGAACGAGAACCACATCTACGAACTGGGCAAGCTCCATGAAAAGACCAGCCGAGCATTAATGTGCTTAAATCGGCGCAGAGAAGAACTAAAAAAACATGTGGGCACCTCTGAGAAAGGAAAAGACGAAGAGGTGTTCTTGGATGCTCTGTCCAGCATCGAAAGTACTTTAATGGATGCAATCCAGATGTTACAACAGGCACTTCCTCCAGCTGAACTCCAACCAGAGGAGCATCTTGCCATCCAAGCTTTGCAGGCTGAAGGCATCTGCTGGGATGAGAACCACGCTTCTCCCCAAGGGAAGCAACAGCTGGAACTTTCTGTAGAAGAACAGCTGAAGTTGCTTTCCAGGAGGGTGGCTTTTGAAGCTTGCTTGATCAACCAGATAGCAGAGTCTCTGACAGATGCGTCTTCAAAGATCTCAGTGACACTCAGAGAGATCCATGCCACTCTGGAGACCGTCTTAATGGAGCCTTCCAATATTTCCCATACTGCTGTGGCTTTGGCCGACATCTTGTCTAAGAAGCTGTTGTTGGAAGATGAGTTTTGGAGGCAGGTAGAAGAATTAAGGAAGCACTTGAGGGTCAGAGAAGAAGGAGAGGAAGGGAAGATGGAGACCTCGGACGTTCCTCAGTGTTTCATCCAGTCGGTTACTGACAGCACGCTGGTTAAAGCCGAACTGGGTTTTGTGGCTCAGAAAATGAGGGAATCTTTCCATCAGAGATTGAAAGCCATGGAAGAAGACCTCCACAACGCCAAAACGGCCCTCCAGCAGCACAAGTGCATGCTGGAAGAAATCATTAAGGCCTACAAATCTCCCGAATTTGACGGGATCATGCACCAGATCTCCAAAGCCCTTGAGATCCAAGAAGGCATTTCGGAAGCAGCCCGGCCAACTTGGCCCAGCAGCCTTCAGGACCGCATTTTGGAAGCTCGGAGCGTACAGGATCTCAGCAGTCAAGCTCTGGCCGCCGTCCAGGATGATCTGGCTCAGCAGCTCAAAGACAAAGCCAACGTCCTCAAAGACATCGCGGCCGCCCTGCGGTCGGTGTCCCCCGACAATGCCTTGGAAGATTGTCACAAGCTCCTCAAAATCTCACGCAGCCCTCCTTACGAGATGTGCATGGGGGACCTCGAACGCTACTCTTCTCTCTTGGTTCAGGATGCCATTATCCAGGCTCAGGCTTGTTACGGGGCCTACAAAGCAAGGCTGGAGTACACAAAGGAAGCCAACGTGTACAAGGAGTCTCTGCAAAATATGGACGCCTTGTGCCAGGAGCGCATACGGGCAGTCACGGCCCTCAGAGAAGAGTATGAAATGCTGCTGCAGAAACAGCAGAACGAGTTTGCCGAGATGATTGCCATGCTCAAAAGGGAGAACGAAGACCTCCGAGCCAAGGTGGAGCAGCTGGACAACCAGCGAAGGCTCCTGGAAGAGGAGGAACGTAAGCAGAGCCAAAAAATAGCAGAGCTTCAGAGCCAATACGACAAGGAGATGCAGAAGGTGGTCGAGCAGCTCCGCAGGACCGAGGACACCCTGCAGGTGGAGCGAATGGAGGGGAGCCACCGGTTGGAGGCCCTGGTGCAAGACAAGCAGAACCTGGAGAGGTACCACCTTGAGCAAATGCAAAGCTTAGAAGAGAAGTTCCAGGTCAAGATGAAAGAAATCCAGCTCCTCCATGATGAGGAGCTGCAGATCCTGCAGCAACGCTACAACCAGAACCTCAAGAGCTTGGAAGAATCGCTGGAGAAGTATCAGAAGGAGCCTCCCGAAACCACGTCCGGGATCATCTCCGGGGCAGAAGCACCGGGAGAAGACCAGCACGACCATGGGACCCAGGTCTTGGCCGATGATCCCAACACCCTCCACGGATTGAGAGAGCGGATTCAAGAACTGGAATCCCAGATGAACGTCATGAGGGACGAGCTGGAGAACAAGCAGCTGGAAGGGAACGTGCCCACCTTGAGGGAGAAATACCAGAAGGACTTTGAGAACTTTAAGGTCTTTGTTTGTTCACCTTATCTTGCTACTTCCGCGGTCATGTAGTCTGACCCCTCCCCCTTCCCTTGTTAAGCGCAAGCATGCTAATTAACCAGCTGGCCTGCAGGTAGAAGCTTTCTCAAGGCATTTGACTTTGTTAAATGGGCACCAGATTAGCTTCCTAGGGCCTTGGGCGCATTTAAACTAGAAGTCCTTGGGATTAGACAAATCCCTTGACCTTTAGGGAACAAACTGGCCATTTTTCCCCCAGTGCTGACATCATTTTCCTGACATTATGAAGTTCCAAGTCACCGGGCGGTCCGACTTAATCAAAGGTGACCTTCTGAAGATTAAGAGGGCTGGAGGGCCGCGTGCCAGGAAAGCGCCAGTTTAAGATAACACCCTCCAAATGGAGGGTCGCAGACTGTCCTGGGTGGTGGTAGGGTTTTCTGCCCCTAGAAAATCCGGCCCATCTCCCCCTCCCTCCATTAGGCAGTGAGGAAAGGAGCAGGACCTGGTGACGTTCCTCTGATTTGTAATAATTGCCCACCCGAAAGAGGGCGCTCTCCCCGCCCTTCCATAATGGAACAGGGGGCTTGTTGTTTCTCACCATTTGCTCACCATGTCTAAGAACGTCCAACTGGATCAGCATCATTGCTTGTGTTTAAAATCACCCCAACTACATCCATTCATCACCCATCAAATTAGGAAAAGAGCCAATTTTCCAGTAAGGATTCTCATTTTGAGATAATATGCCAACTCCTACGGTGTTCCCTCCTGGCAAACTCTTGTAATTTCACTCGGGTGTGAAGAGGTGGAATGTGGTGACCTTCCTCTGATCTGCCATAATTGCACACCCTAAAGAGGGCACTTCAACACGGCAGCCTAACCTTAAAGTAGTGAGGCTCTTTGCTAATCACACCACACATCGAGTGAGCAATGGGCTGTGGTGGATTCCTGGTTATGAATAAGGAGTAGCATTAGGGCGTCGTGGTGGCGCCATGGTTAGAATGCAGTATTGCAGGCTGACTCTGCCCACTGCCAGGAGTTCGATCTTGACCGGCTCAAGGTTGACTCAACCTTCCCTCCTTCTGAGGTGGGTCAAATGAAGACCCAGATTGTTGGGGTCAAGAGGCCGACTCTGTAAATCGCTTAGAGAGGGCTGTAAAAGTACCATGAAGTGGTCTATAAGTCTAAGCCCTATTGCTATTGAGAGAGTTGTGGTTTAAGGAATCCTTACTCATGGGAAGTCCTACTCCTGATACACAAAGGAGGAGGAGGGATTGAGTAGAGTTTGCAAACTAGGATTAGAATTGTTAGTCCCTACAAGAGGGGTTCTTTTTTTCATACCCAAGTTTGAAGGCCCACATCCTCTTAGAATAGTGTTTCTCAACCGTGGCAACTTGAAGATGTCCGGACTTCAATTCCCAGAATTCCCCAGCCAGTGAATGCTGGACATGCTCCAGTTGCCAAGGTGGAGAAACACTGTCTTAGAACCTTTTCAAGGGATCCTAAAATAAGACTTCCTTAAAGCTTTTGGACAGCTTCTTTCATTAATAGTAAAGATTGGTAGTGGCGGTGATGGAGACTTCTAGAGGTTCTAAGCTAGCTAGGAACGGATATGTCCTTCACCGCATGGTTGTTCCTTCTGGGACTTGCGTCTTCTCACTAGAGGTGGAGATAGCATCCATGCATGGGTTGACATTGTCCGCTCTCGGATTGGACTGAGTCCGATTACAGATAGTTAAGACACACACACATCCCTGTCGCTAGCCACACCCAGCTTTCGACTCTTGTCCATTCCTGCCTATATTGTTACTGGGTGTTTTTGGGGGGGGGGGGGATGAAATGGACTGGGGCAACCTGCCAATGCAATCCTTCTTTCTGACTCCCTTGAAGGCAACGTGTGAACGGGGCTTTGCAGCCATGGAGGAGACCCACCAGAAGAAGATCGAGGACCTGCAGAGGCAACATCATCGAGAGCTGGAGAAGCTGAGGGAGGAGAAGGACCGTTTGCTGGATGAGGAAACGGCTGCCACGATCTCCGGTAGGTGGAGAAGAGAAGGCAGGGGTGTGTTTTTCCTACAACTGTGTGTAGGTAGTCCTCGGCTTTACGACCAGTTGCTTAGCCACTGTTCAAAGTTATGATGGTCCTCATCAGAGCTACGTATGACCTCCTTTCACAGACACAGACAGACAAACACACACACACACTGTAGCCATGTGACCATGGTTTGCTGGTTTCCAGTGTTTACTTCCAGTTTCTGGCAAAAACAACCTCCAGTTGGGGGGGGAAAACAGCCACGGTGTTTACTTAGTGATTGCTGCAAAACAAATGCCTTAAAATCTGACCTGGCCTCAGGATGCCTCGACTTACAACTGCAATAACTTAACAACCGTCATTCTGGGCCGTCTCCCTGACGGTTGTAAGTCTAGGATTTCCTGTAATCCTTCCTTTCCTTTTCAGCCATAGAAGCCATGAAGAACGCTCACCGGGAGGAACTTGAACGGGAGTTGGAGAAAACCCATCGCTCCCAAATTAGCAGCATCAATTCAGACATTGAGGCTCTGCAGAGACAATACTTGTAAGGATCTCTTGGCATTTCCTTGGTTGCCCATGTGAAATGTTTCTTGCCTTCTGGGGCCACGTCGGTTGGGTTCCGTCGTGCATTGTTGGCCTTTGAAGTATTCTGAGCTCATCTGCACCCTAGGATCATAATCTGAGCACAGAAACACCCACCCCGTTTGATTTTTCTACATCTATCCAGGTGGGGAGCATGGCTGCCATGTGAGCTGCTGATGGCTCATTTTAATTCTCAGCTTCTTAGACTCCAAAATCCTTCTATTTGTAGTACATTTTCTTTTTATTTACGAGCTGCTCCATAAGCCTTTGGCTGCAACGGTGACATATTTTCTGCAAACATGTGTGTGCGTATGTGCACACACACACACACACTCATAATTTATTTTGAGGAGGTCACGGAAGGGTGATAAACAAATTTATTCTCGCAGATGCACCCAAAAAATGACCTAAACTGAATTTATAGATTTGTGCTTTAGGAGAAATGAATTCCTCATGTCAGATTTGGACCAAGCTCAGTTTTTAGAACTTAATTTATTAGATATTTTTGAGAAAATCACTTAAGGCTTTTCTCAGAAAAAAAAAAGTCTTACATGTATGACTGTCCCAGTTTTCTACTCTCTTCATCCATTCTCTGGCAAGAAAGAAAGAAAGAAAGAAAGAAAGAAAGAAAGAAAGAAAGAAAGAAAGAAAGAAAGAAAGAAAGAAAGAAAGAAAGAAAGAAAGAAAGAAAGAAAGAAAGAAAGAAAGAAAGAGGGGGAGATAGATAGATAGATAGATAGATAGATAGATAGATAGATAGATAGATAGATAGATAGATAGATAGATAGATAGATAGATAGATAGATAGATAGATAGATGATTGATTGATTTTGACTCAGGCCACTAAAAGCTAATTAGACCACATTTTTGGAAAGGAGAAATTATTTTGGGTTTTGCTGTACTTAGGATCGAAAACAAGCATGATTGAATTGGGAAGGATTTTTTAAGGGCTGAGGGAAGGCAGGAAGACCTGGGAGTGATCAAAACTTGAAAGCTCTCACACTGCATGGATGCAGTTTCTGCCTCCTCTTCCTCCTCGCCTGCCAAGTTGGTTCCTGATCGGTCCTTCAAAGTCAAACCCACTTTCTCTCCTTTGTCCTCAGGGAGGAGTTGCAGTCTGTCCAGCGGGAACTGGAAGTCCTTTCAGAACAATATTCGCAGAAGTGCTTGGAAAACGCTCACCTGGCCCAGGCTTTGGAGGCGGAGAGGCAGGCCCTCCGACAATGCCAGCGGGAGAACCAGGAACTCAACGCACACAATCAGGTGAAGCCTTCCTGAGATCCGAGACAGTTGCTCTAAAACGGGGGGAGTTTCCCCCCCCCCCAAAACTCGGCTACTTTAAGAGGGGTGGTCTTCAACTCCCAGAATTCCCCAGTTCGCCATGTTCAAGAGTTCCTGTATTTGCGGGCGGGAAGGATCTGATGATATACATCAATTCACTCTGCATGCACGATGAGGTGAAAGGTCTCCTGCACTGGATGATAAGAGGGCTGGTCTGTTGGCCTAATTCTGTTTATTCTGAAGGGTCCTGCATTTGTGGTTTCCTTGTAGGAGCTGAACAACCGCCTGGCGGCAGAGATCACCCAACTACGGACGTTGCTAACTGGGGAAGGCGGCATGGAAACGGCCGCCTCTCCCCTCACCCAAGGCAAGGATGCCTACGAGTTAGAGGTGAGTTTGGGCAGGACAAGAAGCAATGGGTGGAAACTAATCAAGGAGAGAAGCAACTTAGAACTAAGGAGAAATTCCCTGACAGTTAGAACAATTAACCTCTGGAACAGAAGTTGCCTCCAGAGGTTGTGAATGCCCCAACCCTGGAAGTCTTTAAGAAGGTGTTAGATAGCCATTGGTCTGAAATGGTATAAGGTTCCTGCCCACGCAGGGGGTTGGACTAGAAGACCTACAAGGTCCCTTCCAACTCTGCGATTGTGTTGTATTGTATTATTGTATTGTTTGTAGCTGTTGAAAAGGTCAGAAATTCCCTCCCTCCTCCTTTCTTCCCTTTTTCTTCGTTTTAAAATCCTTACTTCCTTCTCTCCATTTCTCTTTTCTCTTTTTTCCCCCTTTTTTTTCCTTTGGTTTTAAAATCCTTCCCTCTCTCCCACCGTTATATTTTTTTTCTTGATGTTCCTTTTTTTTAAAAAGGCGTTATGTTTTTGACTTTCTGCCTTGCAGGTCCTGTTGAGAGTTAAGGAATCAGAAATCCAGTACTTGAAGCAAGAGATCAGCTCCTTGAAGGATGAATTGCAAACAGCACTGAGGGTAAGAATTTAGAAGCAGGCATTGCCTTAAAGCTTAAATTACTTAAGTGGTTTCAAACCTCCACATTTGTACACTTTGAACTAGGTAGAGCAGACATCTTTAGGAGGATGTTTTAGGTCAGGAGTGTCCAACTTTGGCAACTTTTAGATAAGATGGACTTCATCTCCCAGAATTCCCCAGCTAACATGGCTGACTGGGGAATTCTGGGAATTGTAGCCAATTCCAAGTCACCAAGGTTGCTGCTTCAGGTGATGGCCCAAGACAGGAGGGACCAGGAGGATGGAGAAGAACCAGGCAAAAAAGAGTTTTAGTGGGGATGACAAACAAAATATGTGTTTTAGTTAGAGATCTTAGGAAATGTGTTGAACTAATGGCTGTTGAAATTACTAGTAATCCTGGTTGTCTCTTTTGGGTGGCCCACGGAGACCAAAAGATCTTAGCTCCAATCGTATTTTTGTCTTTTCTCCAGGATAAAAAATATGCCAGTGATAAATACAAGGACATCTACACGGAGCTCAGCATCGTCAAAGCCAAGGCTGACTGCGATATCAGCCGATTGAAAGAGCAGCTGAAGGCAGCCACCGAAGCCCTGGGAGAAAAATCTCCCGAGAGCAGCACCGTGTCAGGATATGGTAGGTTCACTGCTTCCCAATTTCATATTTCGGGATGCTGAATCAAAGAAGGGTTGGGATCCGATCATCTCGGGCACGTTTTCCTGGAAAAAAGTTGGCGGACATTCATCGTTGCAAAGGCCACTCTCTGATATCTCCTTGAGTTGGACTTGGTGGGTTCAAGGAACCTAGCATTAGAATGAGTGGTGAAACTGGATTTCTTGAGGGCGGGAAATGTATTTTGGAGGGTCGTTGCCTTGAGGGGAAGGAAGCTGACATAGTGACTTTCTTTGAACTGTGTTTGTTTGACAAACTGTGACCTGCAGGTTTTCAAAAAGAATTATATGGACTTCCTTTCCTTCTTACCCACTTAGATATTATGAAATCGAAAAGCAATCCTGATTTCTTGAAGAAGGACAGGACCAGCATTGGCCGGCAACTAAGAAATATCAGGTCAAAGGTGAGTTGATGTGGTCTTTCCATTTTCCCTAGGAAACATGCTTAGACGGGCAACACCTTAGTTGTCCTATCGATGGCTGATTCTGCCTCAATAGATAGCAACACCAAATCAAGCCTACCGGTTGGCTAAGCTGGGAAGGCCCTGGAGGATTCTTGGATGGGGGGATCCACCTGAGAATCGCAAGGCTTTGGGATAGCTTGAGAAGCCAACTCAGAAGAAAGCAGAAGCCATGGCCTTTCATAAGAGTGCTGAGAACATGTAGGCAAGAAGAACGTTCATTCTTTTGTGCTTTGAGATATAAGCAACACGTTTAAAGCATGAGGTCTTAGGACACCGTTTCTCAAACTTTGCAACTTTAAGACTTGTCGACTTCAACTCCCAGAGTTCCCCAGACAGCCATAAGGAAGTCCACTTGTTTTAAAGTTGGTAAGTTTGACAAACATTGCTTTAAGGGAACATAGTTTCCAATAGTCCACAAGACTCTTCATCCTTTAGTTCCTTAGCCAGTTCTGGTCTGTGCATATTGGCACACATGTGGCATTTTTTAGGAAAAGAACACCAACCCTGAGCTAAAGCCTCACCTGAACCCCAGCAAAATCCATAGAGAGCACCCACAGATTCGAGAAAGGCCTTCTATCGTTTATTCACATTGGTTTTGTTGATATCTTTCACCTTTCTCTGGGTACCACTTCTTTGTGGCCTGGAAGATCTAGTTGTAATTCCTTCCGGTGCAGCTTCTCTTTAGTACTGATCTGTGTTTTTAATTATTATGGGTTTTTTGTTTAAAATGGATTTGTTGATTTATGGAGCCATTGAATCTTGGCCTCCTCCTTAAAGGCGTGGGAAGGAAGCTGCTTGTATGGTGGCCCACAATAGGATTGATGTCTTTCTTGTTTTTGTTCTTTGTCTTCGCTTCGGATAACAGTCGGTAATTGAGCAGGCTTCATGGGATAACTGACATGCACCAGGTTCGAGGGTCCCTGCCATGTAGGTAATCCAACCACCTACCGGTTCAACAATGCTACTTCTCCGAGGTTGCAGTGCACTTCAATGCATGTTCTGCTGATGTTTCCATAGCTAACCAGGTTCTTCCCTCCACCCACCCACTCCCCAGAAGCCATGGGGGGACTGGGTTGGGTAGAGCAGGGATAGACCCCCCTCACGCCCAATCAGTGGCTGCATCCACCCTTCTGTCTCATCCTGTCTTCACTGACATCCATCACAAGTTTTCCTTGCCATCTCGGCTGACATGTGGGGAGCTCTGTGCAGCATGAGAAGATGGCTGCATGTTGGATTGATTGTGCATGCTTCCACTGACCACTCTTCAGGAGGCACAAGTTTCTGAGCGAAAGATCATGTTTGAGTCCCTAGTTTTGGATGCTGGTTCATCTCAGCAAATAGACAGTTGGTGGCGCAGTGGTTAGAATGCAGTATTGCAGGCAACTCTGTTCACTGCCAGCAGGTTGATCCTGACCGGCTCAAGGTTGACTCAGCCTTCCATCCCTCTGAGGTCGGTAAAATGAGGACCCAGATTTTGGGGGGCAATACGTTGACTCTGTAAACTGCTTAGAGAGGGCTGCAAAGCACTGTGAAGCGCTATATAAGTCTATATAAGTGCTAATACTGTTGCTATTGGTAGAGAGCAGGTAGTGTCTGCACAAGGAAAGTATTCCACTTGTTTTCCAGTTGGAAGTTATTTTACCCATTATATAAGGTGGCCCAAATCATTGCATCTATCTTGCTAGGCCTGTGTTCATTCATATATATATATATATATATAGATTTTGGTTTATTCGGGTCTTTTCCCGTGTAAAATTAAAGGTATAATGTATTTTATAAAATATATATATTCATATATATATATATATATATATATATATATATATATATATATATATATATATATATATATATATATATATATATATATATATATATATATATATATATATATATATATATATATATATATATATATATATATATATATATATATATATATATATATATATATATATATATATATATATATATATATATATATATATATATATATGTGTGTGTGTGTTAGTTTTATGAGCTGATCAATAAATTAATTGGAAGAGACCAGGATAGATCTATTTCGAGCTTATTAGCTCTCATCAGCTGGCCATACCCCTTACTGGGATTCGAACCGGGGCTGAATTGGGGCCTAATAACAGGTTGTTGTGAAACAATTACATATATATATATATATATATATATATATATATATATATATATATATATATATGTAATATAAAATTACATATATATGTATGCATGTATGTGTATAATTTTAATTGAAACTTTAAAAAGATGAAAAGGAATAACCCCAACTAATGTGAAGTAAGGAAGAAAAAAGAAAGAAAGCAAAAAGTGCAAGAAACGGGAAAAACCTGAAGAAAAGCCATTTATCTAGAGTTTTTGCTGATTTCCTCTGTCTTAATTGACACACAGCATTGGACTTTTTGAGTTTGACTGTGTGCAATCAAACCAAAACCCTTTTCTTCTCTGTTCATAACAGAGGTAGGACATTCGGCTCTTCCCACCGTGAGTTAAGAAGACAGGGTCTTGGTTCCTTGGGGGGGGGGTGGACATTCCTTCTGTAGTCCCAGACACTATCCTTTATAAAGTGTTACTATCTTGTCCCATAGTAACATTAGGAAACTGTCTTGGAGAAAATATGTTATAGGGAAAGGACAACTTTGTAGGTCTTGTGGAGTTGAAGGCATCTGGAGGTACTTCAGAGAATCTCTAGGGGGTCACTCTAGTTAGCTGCGCCTCTGGTCATCTCGCTCTTCCTCCATTGGGCACCGATTCTCCAGTAACCTTTCTCCATAATGGTGCTTTTTCTGTCTTCTGCATGATGTTAAGCCTGAGGATTTGGTCTCCCACTCTTTTATCTCCTCTGCCTGAACATCTCCGTGTTGGGTTTGGCCCATCCCACCAGAGTGGCCTTTCATGGTTTGCTTTCCTTCTTCTCTCTCTCCCCTCCAGAGTCTGAAGGAAGGCCTGACGGTGCAGGAGCGCCTGAAGCTCTTTGAATCCAAGGAGTTGAAGAAAGACTAATGTTCTCCTTCGTTGCCACGCGCACTGCCTAGCTTGACGCATCACGACACGAGCATCCTTTTTCCCCCTCACCATTTTGATCTCTGTTTTTTTATGACTACGCTTCGCTTGGCCGGGAGCGGGAATTTCTCTAGAGCTGCTCCGGATGAATGGACTGAGCAATTCCAGACTTTTTTCTTCCTGTCCACCATCGAAGGGACGAAAGCATTGTTTCCCAACCTTAGCAACTTTAAGATACGTGGACTTCTGCTCCCAGAATTCCTCAGCCAGCAATGGGGAATTCTGGGAGTAGAGGTCCAGGCATCTTAAACTCGATGAGGTTGAGAAATACTGGATTAAACAGATTCCTTTGTCATGTTCTGAATGGAAAAGTCCTTCCTTCGGGCAAGAATGCAGGAAGAGGTTGAAGATTTTTCTCCCTTAAATATATATATTTATCTCCTTCCTAGTGTATATCCACTGCATTGAGTGTCAGTATTAAGGCTCAACAGCCTATTATAAGCTAGCCCTGTTTTACTGATGTGTTGGTATCACAACAGGGCCCTGGGAAAGGGGGAGGCATCTCCAGCTTAGCTCCACCAGTGTTGAAGAGTAAAACAGCACTTAGGCGCATATTTTGAGCTACTCTGAAACAAATTCAGCTTGGCCAAGCAAGCTCCCCAGACCCCCTGGATGGTTGAGAAACACAACAAGGGGAGAGAAAACAGTCTGGACTGCCCTTGATCTATTGTGTGGTTTGCAGAGATTCAGTCCTTTTGGGTAGCTTAGCAATCTTCTGAATTTAGTTTACTAAACCAGCTTACAGCCACGGTTAAGGGGTGGCAGATCCCAGCTGAGCCAGGATCTTGGGGAAAACATAGCTCTTAAAATCGCTAGCAACCATTGTCCTCTTCCAGTTGGGTTCACCTTTTCTCCTCGGTGGGTTTTGGGCATCCATCGGAGAGACAGTTTCTGATGAGGATGGAGAAACCAGATCTGATCCTAAAGTGCCAGATCCTTGCTTCTGAAAGGTGGCTTTAAAAAAAAAAGAAAGAAAAATGGATTACCGGTATATCTGTCTTTGAGAATCTATGGGATATTCCGTTGCAAAGGAACACCTGAAAACAGGTTGGGAGCTAAGCCCAGTTAAAAGTGGCCTACCCAAAAAAAAAAAAAAGACCAGGCTAACCATGATCCCAAAGCAGCTTTGGTGCTTTCATCCTCTTGAAATGAAGCAGGACTTTTGATTGTCCCTCCCATATCTGGAGCCCACCCCACCCCCCCAAAAAAGGCCCTGGGACGGATTAAAATGTCTTTGCCAAACCCGATGACCAGAACACCTTGGAAGGGGGTGCTTAGAATTTCAAGATTAACACCAGCATTGTGAACAAGCCTTGTTTCTGTCGCCCCAACATTGCAGACGGTTAGGGTGCTCCGGCTCCAGCCCAATTCTACAAACCTTGAGGTCCCTTAAGATGGGAGTTTTTGCTCTTACGGGGTTGAAATTCTACTGCAACGGTCTAACTTTGGACAAGCCCAGCTGTGTGAACTCTTGCTAATCTCAGTGAGGATTGGTCCATTTCTTTTTCCTGCATGCAGGTTTTAGAATTTTTAGACCCCAGCAAGGAAATAAGTTGTTCCAAAACAGAAGCAACCCACCTTTCTGAGATCACCTGTCTCCTAGAGGTAGACCTGAAGCAAAAGGATACCTTAGTATGTCCTACCTTAAAGGCAGCTGGGCAGAGGAGGAGAATGCATTCATTTCAGGCGCCTGGTTGCATTTGACATGCCACAACAATAGTAGTCTGCAAAACGCAGCTGCCCCGAGTGGCTCGGACTAAGGAGAGCTTCCTATTTTTACTTTAGAGGTTTTCTTCTTCAAGACTCCTCCTGAGCAGTTTTTCCTACCTGACTGCAAATTGTTGGTTGAGGGTCTAGAAGTGTGCTTCAACGTAGGTATGGCAGCCCCAAGGATTGGTGTGTGAAGGTTGGCATTGGGAGGGCACCTCGGGTAGCTGAAGGGGATGCGGGGGGGGGCTTCTGCCCCCAAAATGGCCTTTGCAGGCCTCCGTTTTCCTGGTCTCCTTTACACAGACGAAACTGAACCAGGTTTCTCAACCGTGGCAATTTGAAGAATCTGGACTTCAAGTCCCAGAATGCTACGCTGTGCTGGCTGGGGAATTCTGGGATTTGGAGTCCGGACATCTTCAAGTTGCCAAGGTTGAGGGACCCCTGGGGTAGAAGGATTTGATTTTTCTTCCGTGGTTTTCCTGCAACTCGACAGCAATCGGTTGGCTCTGGGAAAAGCCCCTTTCCCTTTCACAATAACGTCCTGATTCCGAGGTGGTTTCTTAAAACATGGAAAGCGATGTCTGAAAGATGGGGGGGACAGGCAGCCCACCTCCCTTCGGCCAAAACTGACTTTACTGCTGCGAGCAAAGGGGCTGTCCCTACGCAACCAACCCCCTTGGGCCATTTGGGACAATGTGTGTGTTTCTGGAATAGCTCTTGAAAAAGCGTGTTGGGAGCCAGGTTGCGGCATTTAAGAGAAATGTGTATTCTTGATGGAGGTTTGGCACAGGTACCGTGCCAAACACACCTGAAATGCGGCTTTGGGGATGTTGTCCACGGCCGATTTGTCTCTCCCTCCCCCCCCCCCGCCCCCACTTGTTTCAAAGCAGGATTTTGGTCTTTTCTTCATGCCGTTTTGCTTTCCTTTCTTCCTGCTAAGAAACAAAAGGAGGGTCTCTTGTGCTGATCCAGGAATCCAAGCAGGCTGTTTTTTTTCCTACTTGAAGGCAGCCCTGTGTGGTGTTTAAAGAGGGGGGGGGGGGGGTGGGAGGGCTTGTTGCTTTTTGTAATGACAAGATACTTGATTAGACTCCCACTGGACTTCTCTTTCCTCCATTGCAATGGTCCATATGCAGGACTTCGTTGTGAACACTCTGAGCACAGGCACGCTTCTGTTTCCGTTCGTAATCCCCCCCCCCCCCAATCCCCATCCCCAATTTTTTAAAGCTTTGTTATTCTCTAAAAATAATTTAAGACCTGTATAGTATTCGAAGCACGCCATGTAAATATTTATTATGCAAAAACTCGCGGAGGGTTTTATGGGGGTGACTTTTCTTTTTTTTAACCTTGTTCTAATAGGGATTTCCTTTGGACTTGGGGGCGGGAAAAGGAAATTAGTGTAACCTGAAATCCTGCTTTGTTCCCTCACAGAACGTTGGTTGGTTTGAATGCTATAAATATATTTTTAAATTTCTCTGATCCTTTTTAGTTTTGGAAATGCCTCTCCAAAGAAAAAAAAAATATGTACAGTGTTTTAAAACCTAACTGCTATACGGTAGTTTCCTTTCTCATTCACTTCGGTAAGTTTGTAACCGACAGTGGCGCAAATAACCCGGGCTATGCAGTTATGTTGCAGTAAACCCAGTTTAATGGACTCGTAGGAAGGTGTTTGTTAGACCTAAATGTCCACTGAGTAACGAATAGGATTGTATGTACGCCTACGCAGCGGCCGATGGGTTTTGTCTGATGCATTTGAAATCTGAACGCATCCATCTGAAGGTCCAATAAATTGAAGATTCACTGCATGTCCACTGAGCAATGGTGATAGTAGCGTCTCTTAAAAGCCATCCAAGGTACACCACGTTGTTGCATGTTAACCCTGTGGCAGATTAAACCAAGCAGTTCTGCGAAGAAATGAAGTAATGTTGCTTCTCCATGCTCTTCTGTACTGTGGTCGCAGCATGGCAGAATAAGCTGCGGCAGTTTCAGTTTTGAGAGCTCCTTTTACAGTTATGCTGTCGTACTTCACAGTGGAGCTTCAGAGGGGAGGAATTCCCTGCCTGGTAGAATTTGAGCCCGTGACTGGCCACAAGAGCTGAGAAATATTCCTAAAGTACCTAAGGGAAAGATCTTGGGTTTGCCATAGAATTAGCTATGCCATAACTCCAGATAAGTCAATGAAATTTGCAGTGGAAGTCCACCGGGGTGGTGAGAATTACGGTAGGCGTTATTTCCTTCTTTCAATGGAATAACACCATCGCTACTTTCAGTGTAAGAAATAACCGCAGGTAAATGTCTACATCCTGTCGCTGAGCTGCCGAAGAGCCTGCTGACCAGTTCCTACCACATGAACCTGTGGCTGGAAAAGAGGGAGTGGGAGATTGTGCACAAGAGCTGCAAGGGGGCTCATCAGCGCCTTCAGGTTTCTGAGGCCACCACATCTGTCCCTGTCTTAAGCCCCACGTGAGCTTCATCACCAAGTTGACTATGGCTTGATTGGATCACCAGGTCATCTGAGAACTGAGTGTGGGAACGACTAATTCAGTCTTTCTCAACCTTGTTAAGAATTCTAGGAGTTGGTCCACCCATCTTAAAGTTCCCAAGGTTGAGAAACACTGCTCTAATCCACACCTTCCAGCAAAATTTAGGGTGCAAGAAGGCGAGTCCCTTTGGAGAGCAGGTGGCACCCTGTGAATTAGCAGTCCACCCCAACCAAGGGGACTCTGTTGGAAGTCCCAGCAAACTTAGCTGCTGAACAGTGAAGCCTCTCTTGCTCTCAGCGTGTTTTGAATCGAGTGAGATTCTGAATGCAGAGGTTTTTTTCCATGCTTTTAAGGGAGACGGTTCCGTCTTCAGCTGTCCACTGTAGAAGTATCACTTTGGCCACAGTATTTATTCCTTACAAACCTTGTGTGACATGCTAGGGTGTTCCCATGGATGTAGCTGATGATTTTGTAAATATAATTACTTAACTATACATAAAATTATATCGTAATAAACTATTTTTGCACCACCCTTGGTATGCTGTAATGAAGGTTTTTTGGTAGATGGAGGTGACGTGGCCTTCAGAATTACTATGCAAGTGTGATTTTATTACAAGTCATGGACGCTGGCTTCCCCACAAATGTAACAATTGCTGATAAGTGGAACGGAGGATATGTTGCTAAACTGTTCCAAGCATGGCAAAAGAAATGGAAATAGCAAAAATAAAAATATTGATTAAACTGCCCAACTCCAAACCATCTTAGAGGTAGGGGTAACTATTTCATAACACGAGTTAGAGAGTCCCAAAATATTAACTATAATTCCATTCACACTTGCTCTCTAGAACCACAGCTTTAATCATTGAAAAAATACTAAACAAACAAGACCTGACAACGTATTCAAGGTGTTCGTGCATTAATCGTTACTTCTATTTCTTCCAAGACTTCTCTTGCACTCTTTCTCATCAGCTTTAAACAACAGCAAGAGTTAAATCCACCAGTCCTAATGAGAAGTATTTAAACTGAAATATTTGAACCGGGATCATACTTATGGCTGGATGTTGCAGTACACCATGCAGGGCGACGGTTCTGCCTCTCCATTTTCTGCTTAAATTTCAGGTTTCAAATCAAACAAGTAACATATAATAGAAGTTCAGCACTCCCAACTTAACAGGTCTTTTGGAAAATAAAAACCTTTTCTCTCTCTCAATTCAGATGCGAGATCCGACTCTGCATACGCAGAGGTTAAAGGCAACAACGTAGAATGTTCACGTCCCATATGCCACAAATGCGCTTACAAAGATCAGCATACAATTCCAGCATTCTGTTCTGCAGCTTTATATCCTTTCTTAATAAAGCCTATTTCAAGTTCTATTCCTTGGAAAGTAAATTTACTAAACACTTAAGAGTACACTGCTTGTGTATTTTCCGACTTGCTGCTTATCTTTTAAGATAATTGTGTCGTTCTCGACATGAGGAATTTTGAACCAAATGTTTCCAAACCTTTTTTTTTCGCGCCATGCTGTAGATTTTTGTCCCAGAATTAACTTTATCCATTTTCAATGCCAGTTTTCTCTTGTTTAGAGAAAAATGTATAATTGGCAGGATTGTAGATTTCCCAAATCTTTTCAAATTCCGCTAGAAAGATATTCACCAAAGCCTGGTCTTCCACCACCAGCACGTTCTCTCTGTTGGTCTGGATGGCTTGGGTGGTCCAGTTCAAAGAGCCCGTGATCAGCACCTTCTGGTCCACGATGGCAAACTTGTGGTGCATGTAGCCCAGGTCCTGATCGTGACGTACCTGAATCCCTTGGGAAAAAGAGAAAACTCCACTCAACACCAAGGATCTTGGCAACTTTTAAGATTGGTGGACTTCAACTCCCAGAATTCCCCTCTAGTACTCTTGCTTTAAGACATTTGAGGGGGGGGGGGTCCACCTGGTGTCTTGGGGAGGGGGCAAGGAGGAGAGGAACAAAAGCATAAAACCGGCTGGGGAATTCTGGGAGTTGAAGGCCACAAGTCTTAAAAGTTGCCAAGTCGGAAGACCTCTGGTTGGCCCATGGAAGAGAAACGGACTTCAACTCCCAGAATTCCACCAGCGCGATGGTTCGATCCCATGACTCCTCCCCCCTCCCCCTATTGGTCGCCGCTGTTCAGGCCCCGCCCACCCCGGCCCGGCCCCTCACCGGCGCTCCTCAGCGAGCCGATCTGCGAGCCCCGCAGCACCATGTAGTCGGCGTCGACGACGAGGCGGATGCGGACGCCGCGGCGGTGCAGGAGGATGACGGCTCGGCCGAGCTGCGGGCTGGAGAAGGCGAAGACGCAGAGGTCGAGCGAGCGCCGCGCCGCCAGCACGCGCGTCAGGAGGCGGCCCAGCGCGCTCTCGCCGTGCGGCAGCGAGCACGCGCAGGGCGCCCCGGCCAGCAGCTCCTTCGTGCACGTCACCTTCGAGGGGAAGAAGATGACCTCGGTCACCGACGGCGGCGGCGCCCGCCTCTGCCCCAGCAGCCAGCTCAGCAGCTCCTCGAGCGCCGCGCCCAGCCCGACCGCCAGCACCAGCCGCCACATCGTCTCCTCAGGCCGCGCGCGCCTGCGCCGCACGCTTCGAATCCTCCCGCCTAGAGAGGCGCGCATGCGCGCTCCACTGGGAGGAAAGAAGAGCGCATGCGCCGCTTCTCGCACCAGAGGGGGGGGGGGCTTTTCCCCTTACGCATGCGTTCTCCCTCTCGGTGCCGCGTGAACTTCAACTATGATGGGGAAGGAAAATTAGTGACAATCATGGAAGAAAGAGGATAGGTTTCCTGCATTTGGGGGAACTTTTGCAAACAAAATTTCTTTATGCTTCCTAGGATGTGTTAAATATTAAACATTTGATTAAAAAAAATAGGATATCCGTCTTGGGGGGGATTTTTATTATGTGCATTTTTACACGCATTAAATAAAAATTCAACGCATACACAATGAAGGAAAAGTCATAAAACATTTAAGAAATCTTTCTGAAAACGAGTAGCTATAAATATTTTGACATATTCACAGAAATAAACTTTTAACAAATTAGGATCTCTTATTCTTTCTCCCTTTTAAAAATCCCATATAAAGTATGCTCAGAATTACTTTTCTTGCCAGAAAAGTTTTATAGAGTTTATCAATAAGTAGCTGTGCAGTTAAAAAAATATAAAGAACTGAATTAATCTCACGGTAACATAAACAACTGTAAATGTTGCATCGTTGAAGTCCAAAAGTCTTAAAGTCACTAAGGCTGCATACCCCTGATGTAGGTAGTTTTGAAACCAAGAGATCTTCCTTCATCCTCTGCTTTTCAGTCGGTCTACACAGTGTTGCCACAGAATATCTGAGCTCCTTCATTCCCACACAAAACGAGTGGATCAATAAAGTTCCCCAGGAGCAACCCAAGAGTTCTCCAGGCTAAGTCCGAGACTCCAGAGAAGTTGGACTGCGAACAGTGGACATCAAATGCGATTTGTAGGTCTTGCTCAAGCCCGTCATCCAGAACTTCAGGAGCTTCACGTTATCCTCTTCAGAAGCCCCCAAGATGCTCAACAACTTCTGGGTATCTTCTTTGGGCCTGCTGTCCACCTTGGTGAACTTAAAGAGGACCTTCACTTTACTGCAAAAAGCAAATAATAATAATAATAATTACAAAGCATGACCCGCTCTTGAAAATGGAATTTCTGAAGATCACACAGCACTCCTCCCTTCCTTAAAGGAAGCATATGCAAGAATGAACTCTAGAAAAGACAACTACTTCTCAACCCTAAAGTCCACCTTACTTCATCCACTCCTCCTTCAGGCAAATGAGGCACTGGTCCACCACATCAACGGAGAGGTTCTGATTCATCAGGGCGGCTTCGATCTTGTTCAGGATGGTCGGACCAACTGCAGATGGGAAGAAGGACGTGAATCCAGTTTTTCTATTGTTATTTTTTAAATCAGCACTGCACGGGTTGAGACACCCATCTATCTTTTTTCTTCTGCATTTCCAGCTAAGTAACAAAAGTATGTTTCTTTTCAAAAATCCTTGCCACAACTCTCTTGTAGTTCCCAAACTACAGATTGGAAAGCGTTGCAACTCTCTACTCAAAACGGCTTGGACTTATGACGCATGGCTCACCTCTGTCTGCTGCCAGAGGGCTGCCGCTAGTAACTACAAACTCGTATTTACTGAGAGGCTGGTCTTCGTCAAAGAGGACGGGGTAAAGGCTTGACCGTGTGGCCAGATGAACTTCCACCAGAACAGCGAACTCTGCAACAAAAAACAGAATTTCTTCATAGCACCATTCCCAGATTTGGAGGAGACAATCCCCCAGCCTGGATTTACGGTGTTTTCAGTGTCCTGGATTTATCTGATTGCCATTTGCAACCTTCCTAAGTGGATTCCGACAAGCAAAGTGGGAGGAGCCGGATTCACTTAATGATGGCAACAATGGCAGTGATTACTTAACAACCATGGTAGTAAAACCCAGCATGATTCACTTAGCAATTGCCTTGTTTAATGATGGAAATTCTGGTGCCAACTATGGTCGCAAGTCAAAGACTATCTGCAGTTTATGAACTGTCAGGGTGTCCAAGACAAGCAAAGGGTTACCCATCTTTTCTACCCGCTTGGGGAAGACAAGAGAAAGACTCGTTCTTACCAGAGGACAAAATGTGAGGAGGGATTTTCACTTGAGGGCCGAGACCCAAAAAGTTACACCGGTAAGCCTCCTCGTACTGGTCGCTGTATGGGATGATTCGGACGCAGCCAACCGGAAGCATGGTCTAGCAAAGGAAAGAGAGGCGAGTGAGAATCCAGTTCCCAGCACAGATTTTGGGCAGACAAAATGGTTTGCAAAGCAGGACAGAGAAAGTTGTTTGAATGCAGGCAGAAGCGACAGATTTTATTGAAAAGCTGGATCTGAAGATACAAAGTCCTGAAATGGGTCATTTTCGTTTAATTATTTGTTTATTTTTTATGCCACCCTGCTTACTCTGCGACGACTCTAACCAGCTTCTAACCAAGAACAAAAAAAACATTTAAAAATAATAAATATTAATATTAAAACAGACTAAAGATCAAGGCAGCTAGATATACACGGAGTTGCATGCGAGACATCCATGCTATCTTGGAATGATAACAACAACAACATCCGTTATTGTTATGGATCCTACTTCTATATAAGTCACTCAGTTTCTAGAGGCTTGGAACGGTTGGTTGCACTGATTAAGATTCAGATCAAAAACGTGAATACAATTCTAAACCGCCTGAGGCGCCACCATCCAGGCTCATGGAGAACAGAACTTTGCACGCCCCACCCCCTATTATGACATCAGGGCAGCCCAGCCAATCAGAAATCCACTAGAAGAGGATGGGGCGCTTCGTACCCGCAGGACATCAAAGGCCGAGTGGATGAGGTCTCGATCCAGCGCTTTCCAGATGACCTGGTTGCCCATGAGGATGTGCCAGGCCAGCATGCGGAATGCTGACGCTCCCAAGACCTGGGAAAGACACAGCCAGTAGATTTTAAAAGCTTATTTTGTGCCTTTGATTTTACTTTACACCGCTGTTTCTCAAGCTTTAGCAACTTTAAGAGAGCTGGATTTCTCCCAGAATCCCCCAGCCAGCTCTGCTTGAGCAACACTGCTTTGCTTTATGCTTCCCAAGTTCTAGAAGTATCTGCTTTATTACGTATTTATTATGTTCATCTTATTTTTTTCTGTGTTGCTGTGTATTTTAGCAGCCTCTTAAAATGGTCAGGATGCGCAAAGACCCATCTTCTCTTCCAGTGACCCAACTGCCATTCCTTGCCTGTCTCAAATGCCGGAGGGAACGGAAGACAGATTGACTCCCGCCCGCCCCGTTCCAACTGCTGCAGTCTGCCAGAAGACCGAAATCGGCCTGGTTCTTCATTTGCCCAGAACTTTCTCGGACATCCTTCTGGCTGGTCGGTTTTCCATCTTCCTCCTCCGAGTTGTCCCAGGCTTCGGACTCTTCCTCCAAATCTCGAGAGAGAAAAGAGTTTGAATGAAGGTCGCTCACGTTTCTTCCTGCACAAGGCAGGAAGGCGGCTTTTGACATGCGAGAACATCCATTAAAAAAAAAACCCCAGCTTCTGACTTTACCAGCAAGTTTTTCCATCTGCACTAAGGTGTCCTCTGTAGGGGCCCCTTCCAGAAGCTTCTCCGTGAGTCTACTGCCACAGGCCTTCAGCAGCCTAAGGATATTGGGGTGGGTTTTAGCCCACTTTGATACAGAGCAGAGCCCGGTCCTTATACCCCGATTTCCAAGTCGGTGGTCTACCAAATCTATTCACCAAGCAAAGGAAGTGTGAAGGCAGGCCCACAGGTTCTCGTCGTCGGTGAGCGAAGTCAGCGAGCGAGCAGCGTTCCCATTCCGCTGGTGCAGAAACGGGGTGAAGGCCGTGTTCATGCGCTGGGCGCGTTGGGGACATCCGTACTGCTCAGCTTCAAAGACCTGAGTAACCAAGAAGCAACCGCCAAAATAAAATCAGTTGAAAAGACAAAGGTGCAAACACAGCTTTGCCAACATTTATAATTAGCCAAGAGAGCAGCAAGACCTTAAAAAGAAGTCTTGGAAACTCCAGAAAAAGAGTGCAGAGAAGAACAACAAATTAGATTAGAGGTCTGGTGCCTAAATTGTCTGATGAATGGTTGCAGGAACTAGGAATGTCTCGTCTAACAAAGAAAAGGAATAGAGGGGGACATGATAGCAGTCTTCAAACATTCGAGGGGCTGCCCCAAAGAAGAGAAGGTCAACCCATTCTCCAAAGCCCCTGAAGGCAGGACAAGAAGCAACGGATGGAAACTAAGCAAGGAGAGAATCAACCTAGAACTAAGAAGGAATTTCCTGACAGTGAGAACAATTAATCTGTGGAATGACTTCCCTCCAGAAGTTGTAGGTGCTCCATCACTGGAGGCTTTCAATGAGAGATTGGGCAGTCATTTCTCCAGAATGGTACATGGATTCCTGCCTTGGACCGGGGTTGGACTAGAGGGCCTCCAAGGTCCCTTCCTGCCCTATGATTCTCAAATATCTTTAATTTCCCTCCCAGCCTGCTGCCCAGACCTTCAGAGCTTTGCCCTGCAGCTCGTCCACGATGCCCCGGATTTTCCCCAGGAGGAAAGGCCACGAGTTGATGAGGTAGATACGGTCCATCATGATGGTGATGATGCTGTACCAGCGCTGGAAGCCCCGAGCCAGGCTGTCCTTGATGAAGAAGGTGTGGCTGAAGACGAAACCGTGCTGTTCATCGCCGAAAAAGATGGGACCCTCCCGTCCAGGACAGACCTTTGCAGAGAAAAAGAACCAGACCTCCTCAAAGCCATCAGTGGGCACCAGGAATTCTTACGCACAGACTGCCTGCGACCCCCCGACCCTCCCAAAAAACTGTTCAGATAAAAGGCAAAAAAAAAAAAAAGCACCCGTTGCGGCATTTCTTCTAGAAACCAAAGGAGCGTTGCCACCTTCAAGTCTCCTTCCCGCCTTAGCTAAATGATTTCTTCTGCCCTTCATCTTATTTCTATTTATGTATTCAGTTTCTAGAGCTGCCCATCTCAGTCTAGGACTTTGGGCAGCTTAACAATTCCAAAACTATTAAAAAAAAAAAAGTGACTTTTAAAAATAATTTTTAAAAGATCCAAACTAGCCAAAATAGTTAACCAGCGAACAGGAAAGCCAAGAAACTGGGATAATCCATGGACTCTCAGCTTTCTCAGGTCAACCGTGGCCTTTCTTTATCAATAGAAAAACCTCGCCAATCTATCAATTCTTCGCAAAAAGGAAGGCAGGGGCTAGAATTAGGGAATTTCCCCACAAGGTTTGGCAAGAAGCCAGATCCCTTGTGAGCTGGCAAAGAGGTTCCGTTTGATCCAGTGGTTGAGGCGCCTGGCTAGAAAGTGGGAGACGGTGAGTTCTAGTCCTGCTTTATTTTATTTATTTATTTATTTATTGGACTTCTAGACCGCCCCCTCTCCCCGAAGAGACTCGGGGCGGTGTACAGGTACAAATTAAAACCATACAATCAACATACATATAACTAAAATCGAATTAAATAAACCCCTGTACAAATTTATAAAAATTAAAAACTTAACCTTAAAACCAAATCACAAAATTTAAAAATACAAACTGAGGTGGGAAAGCTGGAATTAGGCTTTAGACATGAAAGCTGGCTGAGTGACTTTGGGCCCAGTCATTCTCGGCCCCACCCAGCTCACAGAATTGTCGTTTGGGGGGAAACAGGAGGAGGAAGGAGCATTTTAAATTTAAATTTATTTTAAGCAGGGTATTGATTTAATTTAGTTATTATTTAATAATATTTTGTATTTATGTATATTTATTTTAAATCTCTGTTCGCCGCCCCGAGTCCCTTTGTGGTGAGATGGGTGCGGGTTACAAATGTGAAAAATAAATAAATAAATTAGATATCTTCGCCGCCTCGAGCTGAGGAAAACACCAAAGGCAGGACAAAAACAGAAATGAATAAATAAACCAGCAACCCAACCCAGCCGGCTTACTTCGCAGCTGAGGCTGCGCACACAGGCCTGGCGCACGATGCTGAAGAGCTGGGGGTGGCTGGGGTGCTGGTGGCTGATGTACTTGATTGACGTTTCCTTGTCGTGGCTGATGTAGCCTGGGTGGCCGGCAGGAAGGGAGCGACAACCCTAAGAGGTGGGAGTGAAAAAAGAAGCTATTAAGAAGCATGGTGAATTCCAGAAATTGGAGTCCAAATGTTAATGACAGCCATGACTGCATGGCTGGCTAGGGAATTCTGGGAGTTGAAGTCCACCCACTTTCCATTAATGGTCCAGGTTCAGAAACTTGGAATAAAGCAACAGGAAGTCATGCCATTAAGGGAGAAACAGCCATAAATTGCAAGCCGTCAGTCAAAAAGCCAATTTGGATCAACGAATGGCACAGGGGCTCCTGCAGAGGGGAGGGGGGACTGGGGGGGGGGAGGGAACCCACTTGCCTCGCACATGTCTGATTTCTTGGGCCCCGGGCTGCTGGAGTCCACACTGGCGCCTTCGGCCGGGCTGTGGGAGCGAATCCTGCTGCTCATCTGAATGCCACCTTCCTCATCCTCCGCCTGTTCGCTCTGCCCGGGGCTGTCTCCCCCTGGCGGGCCCTGCGGCAAAGGAGCGTGCAACACCTCCGTGCAGAAGAGGGTGCGTGGGCCATGCAGCTCACAGAAGTGGCACAGCACCACGATGGCATTCATGGCGGCTGCTGCTGCTGCTACACAGGCAGCTGCAAAAAAGCCGAGAATTCATGTGAGAGACAGACAGACAGACACTGACAGATTAGACTGATAGATATAGATAGTATGGAATAGATAATAGATGAGGGAGGGAGGGAGGGAGGGAGGGAGAGGGAGGGAGGGAGGGAGGGAGGGAGGGAGGGAGGGAGGGAGGGAGGGAGGGAGAGAGAGAGAGAGAGAGAGAGAGAGAGAGAGAGAGAGAGAGAGAGAGAGAGAGAGAGAGAGAGAGAGAGAGAGAGAGAGAGAGAGAGAGTATAGATCAAGGGTTCCCAAACTTGGCAACTTTAAGACTTGTGAACTTCAACTCCCAGAATTCTCCAGCCAGCATATATATATATATAGATATAGATATAGATAGATAGATAGATAGATAGATAGATAGATAGATAGATAGATAGATAGATAGATAGATAGATAGATAGATAGATAGATAGATAGATAGATAGATAGATAGATAGATGATAGATAGATAGATAGATAGATAGATAGATAGATAGATAGATAGATAGATAGATAGATAGATAGATAGATACAGGCAATACAATACAATACAATACCAGAGTTGGAAGGGACCTTGTAGGTCTTCTAGTCCAACCCCCTGCGTGGGCAGGAACCTTATACCATTTCAAACAAATGGCTGTCTAGCATCTTTTTAAAGACTTCCAGGGTTGGGGCATTCACAACTGCTGGAGGCAAGCTGTTCCAGAGGTTAATTGTTCTTACTGTTAGGAAATTTCTCCTTAGTTCTAAGTTGCTTCTCTCCTTGGTTAGTTTCCACCCATTGCTTCTTGTCCTGCCCCCAGGTGCCTTGGAGAAAAGTTTGACTCCCTCTTCTTTGTGGCACCCTCTGAGATATCGGAACACTGCTATCATGTCTCCCCTGGTCCTTCTCTTCATCAAACTAGACATAGATAGATTAGATAGATAGATAGATAGATAGATAGATAGATAGATAGATAGATAGATAGATAGATAGATAGATAGATAGATAGATAGATAGATAGAGATAGATGATAGATAGATAGATAGATAGATAGATAGATAGATAGATAGATAGAGATAGATAGATAGATAGATAGATAGATAGATAGATAGATAGATAGATAGATAAAGATAATATAGAGGATGGATGGAGATAGTTTTTGATATACCAGCAGCCAATATAACAGGATACTAAAATCAAGCTGCTACAAGGGAACCAATGCACCCCAGCACTAACGACAGCCCTGCAAGGTAGGACGGCTGACTGACTGCCACTGGTCATAGGGCTGCCTGGGAGTCCAGGATTCAGGAGGGAGGGAGGGGGGCTGATCTGGAATGGCCCCCAGTCCTTCCTCCTCCCTCTGCTATTTTCTGCAGCGCTGGAATCAAGGCACAGGGGCTCTTCAATCCAGCGAGACGCGCTCAAATTTTCTCCCATCTGTTCGATGACGCCAACGCCAATCTTTTCTGCAAATGCTGGGAGTTGCAGTCCCAGCATCTTTGGAGATCGTTCAAGCTGGGGAAGGGGGTTTATTAATGCACCTGCCGCATGCGCATACGATCCTACCTTTATTCCCTCCTTGGGAGCCAGACCAAGGGGCTAGTCCTGATGGAGGACCCCCCGCTTTTACAGTACTAAAGAACTCGAGGGTTTCGTTCTGGTGGGAGTGCGCATGCGCGTCTTTCCGGGTTTCTGGCGCCGCCCCAAGCGCCTGACTCGGGCTGAGCGGGAGGAACCATGAAACGCCTCTTTGGAGGGGGGGGACCCAGCGAGCTTTCGCCTCATTCGACGCCCCGCGTGGAATCCAAAATGAGCCAAGGGATTAGAAGCGCATCTAAACAGTACACAAGTCACCCCTGAATCCTCTTGGCGTTAGCGTTCAGGGTTTCTTTGCCAGCTACTTCACGGAATCCCCCTTCGGCTGCAATTGGCTCAACCCACCACCATTGAGGCTTCCCGAGAAGGGCTAATCTAACTGAGAGAAATGGGGGTGGGCGGAGAGATTTCACCAGCAATTTATCTGCAGTTTCAGAATTTAGGCCTCCAAATACCAAAGCCGAATAAATTGCTAATTCGGAAGAAGAAAGTTAACCAGAGTCTCTTGTCCGCATATTTGGATTTTATAGGCTCCTCCCTTGGGAAAAATGGTACGGCCCGGCAAGTCCTATGAGAGTCATATGATAGAAACAATGCAGAAGTTGTCAGAGGAGGTTTTATTTAGATTTGTATCTCGCTTTTCCTGCGGGAGGGAATTCGGGCCAAAGCGGCGCCCTTTACAGAAAAAGCAAACTGTGCATTCTTTGGATGCCATCCCCCCCCACCCCCTCCCGTTCTTCTACCGCATCAACCAGGATTGCAAAATCTTGCATGCAAACAAAATCACAATTGAGGTCTCTGCCCCAGAGAGCATGCGATGCCTCCAGAGCGGTGGGGCAGATCTGGACACACACAACCATTTCTTGCCTTGGCTTTCAGGATGATGGGCTCTGGTTCTTGGAGAAGGCCCAGGGATTCTCTCTCTCAAGCAACTTACATTATGAAGATGGGTGGACTCCAACTCCCAGAATTCCCCAGCCAGCCAGCCATCTTCCCCACTGTTGCTGAACTTCTCTATCTGACCCACGCAGGAAGCACAGAATGGGGGAAAGGGGTCGAGGCGTATTCCCGGACTCTAGATGTCCTCTGAGACAAGGGTGTCCGACAAGAGGTGGTTTGCTACCGGTTTGCATCAGTTCGGGTGAACTGGTAGTTGTATTTTGGCCTTGGTTGCACAACTGGCAGCGATCCAGGCTGGCCACGCCCCACAATTGGTCGCCACTGCCAGCATGTTTTTTGGTAATTTAGCAAAGCGAAGTGGCGGAGAAGCCAGCAGCCACCCACCCTTGGTGTTCAACCTTGGCAATTTCACAATTCGTGGATTTCAACTCCCAGAATTTCCCAGTCGACATGCTGGCTGGGAAACTGGGATGAGATCAGGGGTTGCTGCTGCTTCGCATGCTGCGCATATGTGCCCAGTTGACTGTAAATTGTTCTGCACATGCGCAGAACATTGCAAAATTACTAAAAAACATGCTGGCAACAGCAGCAGCAAAGGGGGACCAGTTTGGGGGCGTGGCCAGCCTAGGTCGCTGCCGGTTCTGCAACCAAGGCCAAAATACCACCACCAAGGCACCCAAACCGGTAGCAACCCACCTCTGGATGAGATTCAAGATTATTATAGGGGCCCCTTTGCCAGAATTCAGACAGGTCTCCAACCAAACATGTTGAAGATAACCAGAGGCAGAAGGGACATAGAGGTGATGTTAAGAATCTCCCAACTGCACAGGTGTGGCCAGGAGGTATTAAAGCAGTTTGAGGGACCATGAAATTACCAAGAAAATGTTCCCTTTCTTCCTGCCAAATCAAAGCAACCCAACGTTTTAAATCCAAATGAATGTGGGGAGGAAAGAGAACAACAAATACTTTCCCTTAATTTAAGCTTACTGAAAACACTCTGATTTTGCGGCAAGAAAAGTGCGTTCCACACAAACAATGTTTTCATACGACCAGAATTTTAACTCTCCTGATAAAACTTTACTCTGCATGGAAATTTAAAAAAGGAAGCCATTGCCAAAGCGGTAACATTCATAAAACAAAAACGTGAATTATTTAATGCATTAACAACGTTAAATCTCAAGATAAATCCACAACAGAATGAGACTTTTCCTTTCCTTTCTTTGAAGAGCATTTCCCTCCCCCAAATCATACAGTACTGAGAAGACATTTTAAGTTCAGATGTGACAGACGGTTCTCTGCTTTCTTCTTGGGGTTTTTTTCCCTTAACACTCAAATCCTAAAGCTGTCTTTCTTTAGCGGGTTTTTTTTGTATGTATATGTGTGTTTTACAAGAGAGTAGCAAGCAAAAATGTGATTTTCAAGAATAACTTGATGGTTTGCTTCCTGATTCGTCTTCTTGGGAGCCCATACTCTGCAAAGGAAAAACAAGAATCTGTTTTGAATCTGGAAGAGCAGAAAACAAAATCTCTTGTGATCTAGGCAGACACCGAGCAGAGGGAAGAATCCAGCAGAAAGGCCAAGATTTTCAACTCCAATAAATGGATTCCTTTATGCTTATAGTTACAGAGACTCGGTGTTTTTATGAGGATTTTCTTTTAAATTTGAGTATGGCGAAATAGCATTGGATTCCAGAATGGATCTGATGCTCACCTTCTGCACAAACTGAGGGTTGACGGTGATCTCCTGATCCATCGCTTTCAGCCTCTCATCAAGTTCTATACATTTCAACATCTAAAGGAAGACAGAAGGGATTTCTTTGGAAGCTGTTTAACAGCCCACAATGGACGAAGGGACGCAAAAGGTGATGGGAGTTAGATAAATTGATTGTTTTGATTAAAGAAAAGGACACAATTTGTTTCTACTACGAAGGAAATGGCTTCTGGACTTTATGTTTGTGGTGGTGGGGGGGGGGGGATGAAACTTTTGATACTTTTGCTGATTTTCGTTAGGTTTGCTGTTATAGAAATGGCTGGTATATATTATCGAAAGTAAAAACGGAAGGTTTTACGTTATGCCCTTATTCTACTGAACCAAAAGGAGTTGGAAGTCAATGTGTTTCTTTTTTTCTCTTTCCCTTCCACTTTCCCTCCTTTATTTTCCCACTATCTTCATTTTTCCTTGCATTTTACATTTTGAGAAGCTAATGAAAATATTTGAATTGTGGAGGCTGCGTTATAGCGGATTCGCCAATACTGTAGGCTGGTAGTCCCTGACTCGCAACCATTTATTTAACGGGCCGTTCTAAGTTACGATGGAACCAGCAAACCTCCTTTACCTCTTGGTCAATGTTGTGGAGCATCGCCGGGTTGTTATATTTCTCGGGATTGTCGTGAAAACAAACCATGCCGTCTTTCTGGTTGATGCTTGCGAAAATTTCCCCATCTTCTATCTGCATGAAAAAGACACGAACAAAGGAGGATTTTGCTTGGAATGAGCCCTTTCTGGCTTGGTTACTTTTGTGCTATTTGGTTATCATTTCCAGCTAAGTCAAAACACCTTACCATATGAAGGACGTATTTTTCTGCCTCCTGGGCCCCCGATAATTGCACTCGGCTCGCCATGTCTTGCAGCGACAGTGTTAAAAAGGTCTGAAAAGAAGAAGCACAGCCAAGTGGAGAGGCTGAACAAGTTATCTCTTCTGCTATCCCTTTCTCTACAATCTCACCTGCGAAGTGGAATTTGCAAGAGACTGCAGAGTTTTAAAAGGCAATGGTCCTTTTTCTCGGGACAGGTGGATGGCTCACCTTAGTTAGCCTCTGGATGTTCTTTTTGTAGAGAGATGATAAGCATTGTTTCACCAGGCCCATGTTGTTATCCCGGGTGAAGGTCTCGCTGTGCCTGTTCACCAGACTTCGCAGCTCAGAAGGCTTATTGGTGGCATACACTTGCGCTAATTCGTGATACGCGTTGCTAAGCGGCTGCAGTGAGAAAACAGGACAGGCCATGGGAAGAGAAGGGTGGGCAATTCAACCTCCAATGGTCCAGAAAAGACTGGCCCACCTACTCCCTATTCTGGTTGTTAGGTTTCCTGCTTGAGTAGGAGACCTCCAAAGTCCCTTCCAATTCTTTTAATCTGCTATGACGTAGGCTTTCTCGCTTCCCCAAAACATTTGCAAAGTATTTTTTCCCCCAGAGTGTTACCCTGAACATTTCTATTATTCCTTCAATCTCGTTCGGCTCACTTTACTAAATCTAGGAAAGAAAATCTCCTTCCCCACCCCCTCCCCATCCTGCCCCACACCCAAGCCTCCCAGGTTTTGGATCAAACAGGATCTCTGGGGCCTCACCTTAACAAATCTACCTATTATTTGGGAGGTGTATTTCGGCAGCGGCTGCACTTTGCCAAGGAGTATCAAGGAGACTAGGATGTACTTTTTGTATGATTCCAACATAATGTGGCTGACAGCCATGGCGGGGGTGGTTATAGCCTGAAAAATAAAAACAGACGGTTAGGGGCAGCCAGCACAAAACCACAAGATGGTCCTTGGAATCCTGAGGATGCAGGTTATAACTGGGGGGGTGATGCAACTTTGTCCTAACATGATGGAATTTCAACTAAGCCTATTTCAAAACAACTTTCCAAGGACTAACCAAGCAGGAATCTCGGGGACTTTGGCATGCTGGTTTTTAACCAGGCCGTCGTGCTCTCAAGAATTTTCGACAGCAAAGGGGAAGAAAAACAGTTACCTGCTCGTAAAAATAGAGTGCTCTTTCGAAATTCTTGAGCCCAGTGTATATCATTCCACCATAGTAGTAGTAACACAGAAAGTGCTTGGCATCGTAGGCCCCGTTTTCTTTACAAATATCCATCATGTCCACATCTAGATACGGGAGGGCAGGTTTAAAGCATTTGGCTAATAAACAGAGCTAAAATGAAACAGACCACAGAGTTAACAAAAAACAGCCACCAGCCTGATTTGCTTCAGAACAAGAACGTAAATCGTCAATCAAGGTAAAATACGGGAGGGGCTGCAGCTCAAATATCCAGCTAGTGAAATGATATCAGGGAAGCTGCGTCTCTGGGCTGGTGGGTCGATTAGAACCACAGAGAGATAACAGACTGTCATGTAGGAGGATAAAGCATGCACTTTCTAGGAAGTAGTACGATCAAAACTCCACTTCCTTTTTACAGGAATCACAGGGTGGGCGGCTGGCAGCTGGACTGTTTTGATCCCCTGTTGGCCGCTTCCCACCATCATCGTGCATATGATTCCCCACAAACTAGTTCAGGCCTCTGTGTGAAGCCCAACCCTCAGAGAGAGGGAAGCTACGTAGGGGAGTTCGAAGCCAGACTGATCACATCGGGGGAAATTCACCTTGGGAATAGCTAAATTTAAACGAGATTGCAGGCAGCGAAAGTGCAGGGATTGCCACAATGGGCAGCAAAGGTCCCATTAGTCCTAGTATACTTCTGCATCATGTTATCGGCCTACTCTGCTAGTAGGAGGATTTCACTTCCCACCTGACTCAGGGATCCTCACCTGGCAGAGATCAGCATGTATTGAGGTCAGTTGGTTGGTATTCATCTGCATCTTGTCTATAGCTTGCCTGAGAATGCTGATTCCGCGCAAGGGCTGTTGGCAAGCAAGCAAGCAAAAGTCAATTTCTATATACATGCAAAAAAAGAGAGATTTCTACATATTTGAGCAGCTGAACCCGTCCTCATGTCCAGAAAGCTGTACAACACCCCCCCTCCCAAAAAAAGGTGTAAACATATCTCACCAACCTAGTAAGTGTTTATTTACTGTGATTACTTTCTTTATTTACACGCCACTGTTCTACTCCATTGAGTATTGTTCAGCATTAACACATGACATTAAACATCTAGCTTTTCCTCAAGATCAACAGCCAGAGAATCAAAGGACTGCACTGCTCAACTTCCTTACCTGCTTCCGTTCCACAAGGGCATTTGTTAACTGATGGCACAGGCCAGCGACTAGAAAGAAGGGGGGAAAAGAAGGAACCGAGACTGTGGTAACTGGGGATTGAACATGGAGAATCACACATCAGTGGCCATCATTTGTCCACAGATAGTTCCTTTTCAGTTAGATACTAAAGTCAATGATGCTCCTAGGAGGAGGTTAAGGTTTAAAGCTGTTAAGTTTTGTTAAATTACATTTGGAGCTTGCCTATCTATGAAAATAGACAATACGTAGAGCTGTAGATATACCACATTGAAGATGTAACAAAAAATGTGGGTTTTTTAATCTATCCAAACCCATCTCTTAGCTTTCAAGCTGATCTTTTACGATTCTGTGTGGCTTAGCTTTAACTCCTTTTTTTAAAAAAAGTAGTAGTAGTATTTTGCATTAAAGTTTTGGTATTATAAGAAAATGCTTTCTTTTTATTGGCCTTGTTAGTTCTCCCTACCATTTTTACTGTAGTTTGTTCCTAATTATGTTAGTTTGTGTTATTGAGTGCTCATGCAGACCCTAAAGATAAAAGCTACCGTGGATGTAATCTTATTTGAATTAAATGGTGTTGGGCAGGCTCTGTATTTTTTTTAACACAGCGCTCATTTGTAACTCCTTAGCAAACCAATACATATTTTAGGCGAAGGAGGCTGTAGGGTGGCAGGAGCCACTTACAAGTATCGGTGGCGTATCGAATGTGCTCCCCGTTGCAAGTGCTGATGAAAAGCTGGACCTGCGAGAATAACGTTTCGAAATCAGGGACGCTGGGCATAGAAAACTTCACAAACCTACAAAGGAAGACAAAGCACACAATGCAAACCATCTCTTTCTGGGACCCCTGCAAGAGAGCCTTCAGACCCACCCAAAGGGCACAGTAAGTGTGTCAGATGGCCGGGTGGTGGGTTTTATTGTGTACATGCTGTGTGCTGCCACTGTTATGAGTTGGATGGACATCTACGTCTAGTTAATAAATAGGGTAGAAAGAAATATGTGCAGTCTTTGAGTTACGACTGCCGAACAGGTGTTTTGGGGTCCTTCCAGCTATCATAAAATGCACAACCTGCGCCCTGTGCTCACACAACCACATTTCTGGTGTTTGGCAACCAGTTTGTGACCAGTTTTAAATTGTGACTGCAATGATTTTTTTGCCAGTTTCAACCCCCCCAAAAACACAAAACCACCCAATTTGTGCCGCTTGCATAATGACTGTGAGGATTTGCTGAACGACCATGGAAATGTCAATCTCGGATGCATTCACATGGCTGCCTTGACGTATGACCACACTGACTTACAAACTGATTTCTGATCCCAATTGTGGTGGTAAGGATCTGTCAAGTTTACTCTTCATGATGGTGGATGGATTTTTTTAAAAAAACGGAATTAGGTGAAGCAGAAGGTTCACAGAAAGGAAGCCTCGTGGCAATCAAGTTTGTCTCTCTAGTCAAGGCTGAAGCGAAAGCTTCCAATAAGCGAGGGTCACTTACAAAACAGCCAACACGCCCAGTGAGTGTTCCTGGACATCGAGGGCCCCGAGCACGGTGTCCAGATGGGAGAGGTTTTTCGCTAGCAGTTCTCCACTTTTGTTGATCAGCTCGCAAAGCTGAGTCATTTGCCCTGAGAGAGGTGAAAAGTTTGGAAAGTGAAATAAGAAAAAGAAGACCTATCACTCTCTGCCCTATAAATGGCCAGCTCCACAAAGAAGCAAATACCACAGAAACAGCCATCTATGTCAGAGAAGCAAAGCTGGAAAAAAAAAAGCCAATACTCTAATTAAAAATATGCAGCAGTGAGAACATGTGTCAATTTATAAAGTGCTCAGGAAACTAGAGGAGGGTGTCACAAAACCAGCTCTTTAGCACAAAACAACAAATTGTAGAAAAGGTGCTGTTAATATTTTTATTCTACACTGTTTCAAGAAGGCTCAGCTGACCGATCTATTTTTATTGACCAAGGAAGGAAAGCTTGAATTAATAAAATTGTTTTCTAGCCTCCCTTCCCAGCCGTTAATTTTCACATCACAATAATGCTGGGATATTAATAGATTATAGAGGCTTCTGTCCCCAACCATTTAATACCATGGACAGCACCCCAGCTGAATCCCTTCCTTTTCAATCCCTCAATGAAAACCGTTCAGCCTAGGATAGTCTTCCATGTAAGTCTCCTAAAGTCTAAATACCCTAAAATAACACATACACACTTATGTAAATATGTAGACGATTCTCATCTCTGCATAACAGTCAAAAAACTGAAGATAACTATTTGAAAAATAATTAAAATAACCCTTGGTGTTCCTACAAATAACATGAAATTAGAAAGCCCCCAAATCAGGAACCTTTAGAGGGATAGAATTACATTTAAAATGAGACAAAAACTGAAACAGCCAAAGGGAGTTGATTTTCCAGAGCAAAGTTAGGACCTTAACTTCCAAGCTGAGAAATAAGATGCTGAAATGCCTCTCAAAAATAGAAAACCAGGGATCATAAAGCTACCCCGTTATTCCAAAGAACATGGATTTCTTTTTCTTTATCGACTAAAAGCTGTGGCTGCAAAGATGGCTTCCGTGGATTTCATGCTTTAAAATGTTCTTCCATGCCAGCCACCCCTAGGCTCTTTAGAATAGAACAGAATAACAGAGTTGGAAGGGACCTTGGAGGTCTTCTAGTCCTAGCCTAGGCAGGAAACCCTACACCACTTCAGACAGATGCTTATCCAACATCTTCTTAAAAACTGCCAGTGTTGGAGCATTCACAACTTCTGTAGGCAAGCTGTTCCACGGGTTAATTGTTCTGACTGTCAGGAAATTTATTTATTTAAATACATTTGTTTAAATAAATAAAACCATCAAAAAGTCAAGAGGAATAGATAGATGGGCAGAATCCAGAAGGGGGCAAAGCAAAGATTGATCCTTTTGGGGGTTGGTGGGTGGGTTAGAAGATGCCTCTCCTGGGTAGGGGGGGAGGCTGCCCCACAGGATGCAAATGACCCCCCATTAGCCTTCCAAGAGATCAGAGAGTGGAATTGGGCTTTGGACAGGAGACCACCAGGAGATCCCAGAGGCCTGGGAAGGGGAAAGCCCATCTGTGAACAGGCAGAGTGAGCCCCACCCCTTCCCCCCCCCCCGATTCCCAGGCGGCCCGGGAGCGCCAGGTTGGGGAAGGGCTGCTCTGCTCCCTTCCCCCCTCCCTCCCCCGCTTTAATCCGCCCGCGAGGGGTTTGCAAGCCAAGAGGCGGAACTCCCGAAGCCCCGCCCCACCCGCAGGCAGACAGACAGACGCGGCAGCCAACGGGCATCTTCGGGAGGCGGCCTCCCTCCCGGCTCCCCCTTTCTCGGGGGCCGCAGCGGGGCCGGAGCGGGGCGGCGGCCTCCACGTGCGCGCCCCTGCCTTGCGCCTCACCTTGGGCCGAGAGCTGCCGGACGCTGTTGACGAACTGCTCCAGAGCGGACGCCATGGCGGCGCGGGGAAGGGGGAGGGAAAGGCCCGGCCGGGTCAGCCGCGGAGGAGCCGCTTCTGCCTCCTGCTCCTTCCCAGACGCAGCGGGAGCGACTTCGCCGCCGCGCAGGGCCAATCGGGGGCCGCGCTTCTGGAGCGTCACTTCCGCCGCGCAGCGCGGGAGCCCGGCTGGGGGCGTTGCCATGGGGATCGCCTCCCATCCGGAAGTGGGCGAGCCGAGAGCGCCGTTTCCTGTCCTGGGAGAAGTTTGCGCACGCGCAGTGGCTCGACAACAGTCCCCGTCGCCCCGCCCTTTTTGCTGCAAAAGGGGGAGAAGGGGCTTCATGCAGACAGCAAATTGTGACTTGATGTCTGCTTATTATCTACACTATTAAACATACAGATATCTACATATAATTAAACACGATGTGCATATCATTATTAAATAAATGTGTGTTTTGCACTGTCTTTATTTCATTCATACATATATAGATATATGTAAAGCATCTCCTTTGCAGATGCAATGCAAAACCAAGATAAACAATCTAAAATGCATATTAGATTCTTAATCTTGCTACCTTAAAAATGGGCTTTTGGCTCTTCCACCCATTCAGGAGCAAGGGGGAAATGTTGTTGTTGTTGTCTAGCCATTTGTGAGATTGTGAGACAACCACTGGACTGGAATGTTGCAGGATTTCCTCCCTAAGCAGGAGGATGGACTAGAAGACCTCCAAGGACCCTTCCAACTCTGGTATTCTGTTATTCTGGCTTTGCTTTATTGTGTGTCCTTTATATGCAGCAGGATTTAATGTAATGAGGCCTCCGGTTTATCATGTAGGTCTTCTCTGCCCAAACTTGTGCCACTTAAAAATAGAGGAGGAAGCCTCAACCCTCTTTGATTCCTGCCATGGAAGAAATGCTCCTTCACACCGGCACGATTCAGGCACCCTGGCAGATGCCAACCCTTGCCAGGGATCTGGAACCTGCCTAGGTGGGTGACAGTTGGAAGAATGGAAAGGATCCATCCTCCAGGAAAGCCATCAACAGAAGTCAGAAAAGACAGACAGGGTCCCGCCAAATGTCCTACTTTGTGCAGGGAGGCTCAAATCCCTGGACTTCCGTTCCCATCTGTCCTGTATAAATGCCCCTCCTTTAGTGACCGCAATAGGGAAGCCACCAACCGGTCATTAAGTGAAGCTTCAGTGAAACCTGGAGGGTGCTTAGGAAGGGAGTTGCAATGCAGGAAAGCCAATGCCTTGCAATAAAATCGGGCAAATCAGAGATGCTTTTGCATAAAAGGTGGGTATTTGTAGGAAGGCTGCTGCCTTTCCATAAGATGCCTTCGTGGGCAAAGGGAGAACCAGACCCCCTTCCTGGCTTGGTTTCCTGGGAGACCCCCGCAGGCCCCTGCCCCTCCAGCCCTGCTTCGCCTCCCTCGCCCCCCTGCCGCTTCCCCAAAGCCCCGCAGCGGTTCCGCCTGGCCAACTCCGCGGCCGGGGAAAGGAGCGGAGAGGGCGCGCGAGGACGCAGCGGGGCGCGCGAGGCTCCCGGGTTGGCACGGGAAGAGGAGCCCGCGGCTCGCTGCCCAGCCTCCCCCCGCCAACCTTCCGCAGGCGACGCCAAGGAGAAGCGGAACCCCGCCGGGCCGGCCTGGCTGAACCGGAGTGGCTCGCTGGGAGGCTTTGGCACGGGCAAGCCACCCCCCCCCCTTGGTCCTTTGCTTTTCTCTCCTTCCCTTCCCTTCCTTTTCTCTTCTTTTCCTCGGCCCCCTCGCTCTGTCTCTCTCCAACCCTCCCTTCCTTCTTTCTAGTCTCTCCCTCCTTCTTCCCACCCTCCCTTCTTCTTTCCTTTCTTTCCTCCCCGCCTCCAGACCTCCTTCCTTGCTCCTTTCTAATCCCTCCCTTCTTCCTCCCAACCTCCCTTCTTTCCTTCCTTTCCTCCCTCCCCCTTTCTTCCTTTCTTTCCTAGTCCTTCCTTCTTCCCTCCATACCTCCTTCCTTCCAACCCTTCCTTCCTCCTACTCTCCATAGCTCCTTCCTTCCTTCCTTCTAATCCCTCCCTCTCTTATTCCTCCCACCCTCCCTTCTTCTTTCCTTCCTTTCCTCCCCGCCTCCAGACCTCCTTCCTTGCTCCTTTCTAATCCCTCCCTTCTTCCTCCCACCCCTTCTTCTTTCCTTCCTTTCCCCCCTCCCTCCCTCCCTCTCTTTCTTTCCTAATCCTTCCTTCTTCCTTCCTTCCTTCTAATCCCTCACTCCCTTATTGCTCCCACCCCCACCCCTTCTTCTTTCCTTCCTTTTCTTCCTCCCAGCCTCCATAGTTCCTTCCTTCCTTCTTTCTATTCCTCCCTCCTTCCCTTCCTTCCCCCACCAGCTCACCCAGGAGCCCCGAGTCCCGCAGTGGCCGCCGGGCGCCTTCCCTCCGTGACCTTCGGATCTTGCGGCAAAGGCGGGCGATGGCTGGGCGGGGGCGAAGGCGGGCGGCCCTGCCCTGAAGGGGGTCCCTTCTCCCCGCCCAGAGACGCCCCTAACCCCGGGCCATGATCCTCCGGGGCGCCCGCAGCCTCCTCCGGCCCCCGCAGCGGGTCCTGGCCGCGGGCTCCGCCGGGGCGCACTGGGTGGCTGCCCCGCCGTCCCGGCCGCTGCGGGTGCTGGTGGACATGGACGGGGTGCTGGCCGACTTCGAGGGGGGCTTCCTGAAGAAGTTCCGCGCCCGCTACCCGGACCTGCCCTACGTGGCGCTGGAGGAACGGCGCGGCTTCTGGGTCTCCGAGCAATACGGGAAGCTCCAGCCTGAACTGAGCGTGAGTCCCGTGTATATATACACACGCACAGGCACACACGACAGACAGACAGACAACACACACACACACAGATGGAAACACACACAGAGAGACACACAACAGAAAAGACAGACAAGACAGACAAGGCAGATAGACACACACACACACACAGATGGAAACACACACACACACAACAGACAAGACAGACAGACACACAAACACAGACACACACATACACAGATGGAAACACACACACACACACAAAGGTATTTCAAAGGCAGGTAGCCCTGGTCCTTAGGACCACAACCCAGCCCAAAATTGCTGTTTCGCCCCCGTTTTGCAAGCTTTCTTGCCACAGCCGTTAAGCGAATCACGGCCATGGTGAAGCCAGTGACACGGCTGCTAAACGAATCTGCTTCATCCATTGACCTGTCAGAAGGTCACCAAAAGGGGACCCACCACACGGCATAAATGTGAGGCCGTTGCCAGCAGTCTGAATTTTGATTACGTGGCCATCGAGGGGGGATCGTAAATGTGAAAAATGGAGGTGGAGACAATGGACCTCCTGGATTCCAGATGTTTTGAGAGCCTTCGTGTGTGTTTGTTTAGTTGCCTTCCTGTGCTGGCGTTTGCATCTGTGTGTGTGTGTTTCTCCCCCTCCCCCCCCCTTTGCAGGAAAAGGCGATCAGTATTTGGGAATCCAAGAACTTTTTCATGGAGCTGGACCCGTTGCCAGGAGCTGTGGAGGCTGTGAAGGAAATGGCAGGATTAGAAGGGTAAGTATCGGGCCATCCAATGAGAACATCTCCAGATGTTTCATCCGCTGTGCTTCTCTCGATCAATCCCACAACGTAGAATCCTAGGGCTGGAAGAAGGGGCCTTGGGAGGTCTTCTAGTCCAACCCACACTCAAGGAAGGAGACCTGGCTGTCAATTGGCTGTCCACGTTTGAAAACCTCCAGTTTAAAAAAAAGAAAAGAAAAGATAAAATCCTGTTTTCAAAACTGAACATCCTTGTTTTTTTCTGTGGAGTGGGAGACCAGATGCTGGAGAGGGAAAACAGCCTGGTGGGTGGGGGGGGAGGGTGGGGGCAGAAATCCCATCCCCTGCAGAGAAGTTCCACAAGTTGAGTGAGAAATGGCCCAGGCCTCCCAGTCCCTAGAAGACCTGGGAAGCTGAAAATTCTTTGTCAACCAAATCCCACACACCATGCATAGAAAGTTCTGTGGGAGAGTCAGAGTCCAGTTGTGGAAAAATAACAGAAATCTCTCCCCCCTCCCTCCACTCTTTATGTTAGGACTGAAGTCTTCATATGCACGAGTCCCATCAAGAAGTATCGCTATTGCCCATACGAAAAGGTAAAACCTGCTCAGCAAATCTTGAGTTACTCACTGGTTAAATCAGAAGAGCCCGGAGTTTATATTAAGGCAAGCTAAACACTGCAGGTGTTAAAGGGATTGGTCTGATTTAACCTCACCTTCCAGCTCCCTTCCATCTCTCATCGCTGGCTTGTGGGCAGGAACCCTTTGCCAACATGGCTAATTTATTTTTATTTATTTGCGTATTACTGTATTTTTCAGAGTATAAGACGCTCCGAAGTATAAGACGCACCTAGATTTTGGGGAGGAAAACAAGGGGGGGAGAAATCTGCGTCTGCCTCCCAGCAATTCGCCTCCTTGCAGCAAACAGCAAACAGCCTGTTTCAGCTTCAGCACAGCCATATTAGCACAAGCAGCTGATTGTAATTTGGATCAGCCTCCCAAGGATCAGCTGTTTCAGGCTGCAGGGATTGCCACCTCCATGTGGCCTGTTTTCAGCCTCCGCGCACCCCATTTTCCGGGGATCGGAATGGGCAGAAAACAGGGTGCATAGAGGCCAAAAATGGGATGCGGAGGCCGAAAACGGGGCGTGCGTAGGTGCCAATAGGCAATGGCAATCCCTGCAGGCTGCAATCCCCAACCGACCATCAGCTGCTTCTGCTAATCAGGCTGTGCTGAAGCTGAAGCTGAAACAGGCTGATGGCTATTTGCTGCAAGGAGGCAAATGGCTGGGAGGCAGAGGCCAAAGGGTGGGAGCCGGCAGGTGGGCGGAGCGACATTTGGTGTATAAGAGGCACCCAAATTTTCACCCTCTTTTAGGGAGGTAAAAAGTGCGTCTTATCTTCCGAAAAATGCAGTAAATTGATATGCTTTCCATCTCACCCTAAACATGACTCTGGGCAGCTTTCATTTTATCGTTCCCCCCGTCCTACAGAAAAAGTTCCCTTCTCTTCTCCAGCCAAAAGTTTTCACCTTCATGTCCTCTGCTGCATTTCCAGTTCGCTTGGATAGAGAAGCATTTCGGACACGAATTTCTGGAGCACATGATTCTCACCCGAGATAAGACCGTCGTCTCTGGACACGTGTTGATTGATGACAGGCCTGATATCGTAGGTAAGGTAGGGAGGATTGGTGGTGGGGAAGGCAACCCCTGGGGCAGAGGTGGGACTCAGCCGGTTCTGATCGGTTCTGGAGAACCGGTAGCGGAAATTGTGAGTAATTCGGAGAACCGGCAAATACCACCTTCTGGCTGGCCTCGCCCCCATCTATTCGCTGCCTCCCGAGTCCCAGCTGATTGGCTGGCTCTTCCTTTGTTACCCTGCACAGGAGAACGGAGCTGGAAAGCAGGTTGGTGGGGTGGGGAGGAAATGGAGATTTTGCAATATCCTTCCCCTGCCACACCCACCAAGCCACAACGCTCCCACCAAGCCACGCCCCCAGGACCAGTAGTAAAAAAAAATTGAATCCTGTATGTTAAGTTTGATAGTAATTAGTAACTTTAGTTAATTTTAATTCAATATTAGTTTTGGGGAGGGGGGAGGGAAACCACAAATAAAATCTACTATTTCCTACTATTTCAAATTTGTTTTCTAGCCACTTATCAATTCTATCAAACTTAAAGTACTGACCACAGTGTAAATATAATGGCGATATGAACAATGAATAGTATCACAAGTGTTCGTACAACTGTTATTCCATGATTATCGAAGTTAAAAGCGATGGGAAGGTAATGTAGAATGGTGGAACTACAAAGGCGAAACATGAATGCTGATGCAGAAGGCTGTATAACTATTTTATATGCTTATGCTTGTCTTGGCTTTTTTCTTTCTTTCTTTGTTGCATCTTTTTTATTGTTTTTCAAAGTAAAAATGTTTAATAAAACCTATTCTTTATTTTAAAAAAAAGAATCCCACCACTGCTCGGGAGGGCCCAAAAGGTGGACTGATTTGCACCATTTTGGAGAAATGCAACCATCATCTTCACTGGCCGTCTTTCCTTTCCCACCCAGGAGCTGAACGGTCTCCCACCTGGGAACACGTGCTTTTCACCGCCTGCCACAACAAGCATCTGCAGCTCCCGGCTTCTTGCCACCGGTTGCATTCGTGGGCTGATGACTGGAAGGCCATCTTGGAAAGCAAGCGGGCTTGCTGAAGCTTGGAAAGTTCTCAGCAAAGGCAACCAAGAGCAGGTATGGCTGCCTGAAGGCTATCTTCTTGAGTTGCTGTCCAGAAGAAGAAGTAGAAGAAGAAAATACCTGTTACCTTCCTTGGGTCTGCGCTGGCATGTCAGAAGGAAGAGCTGTGGCCTCAAATGGCAGCCGGCTTTGGCAGCGAAAGGAAGTCCTTGAGTCTCTACAGGAGTTGGCGTTGGCCAAGTCATCCAACTATCTTGAAGGCTTCTCATTGAGTAGATGGTTTCCCATCCCTCTTTAAGTTTCTGTGGGGTCTTCGTCATTCAAGGCGATGGCCATCCTCATCTTTGGCCTCCAACGGATGGACATGGGTGCTTCTGGAACTCAAATGGCCCTTGTTGCAATGGATGAGCAAGAAATGTTCCAGAGTGTAAGGTGGCCTCCTGATCTCATGTGCCCAGCCACAATCTCACAGGCACATGTGAGTTTGCTGCACCGATTCACCCAAAGGATCTTTTGATTTCAGAGCTTTCTAAAATCCAGGGAGCATTGGGGGTCAAAAAATCAAGATGGATTTGTCACTGGGAAGTCAAATCGATGCATAATGTTGCACATAAATACAGAAAAGTCTTCAATTCCCTGTTGCTCCCTTCAATGCCTGACTTTTTGGTTGTTCCAGGGGATCTCTGAATGTTTTCCAAGCGTAAACAGGGTGTGGTTCTTGTGGACAGTTTGGGAAGCAACCTCAGAACTGATGCTGAACTGGGGGGGGGGGGGGGGGAACATTCTGAAATTCTACAGAACATTGCATCTCTATGGGGTGCTTCGTCCTCTTTGAACCTGGGGGTTTCCTTGCAGACGTTTCATTCCCCCACTAGGGGACATCATCAGTGTTACAAGGGAGTGGTGGACATTGCAGCATTGGTGATGTTTCCTAGTTGGATCACAAAACATCTGTAAGAAAACCATCCAGCTCAGAGAACACCAAAAACCTCACTCACAATTCATCCCCAAGCCATAAATATTCTGTCCTATCTCTGAAACGAGACACTTTGCACATCCCTAGCTTCTACCTGGATGGATTCTACTCTCCATCCTTCAGGTAGAGATTGACTTTGGGGCAGAACACAACTGTTGTCATATCTTCAGGTGGAACCTTCGCATCTTCTCTAGAAGATTCTAATCTTGGCCTGCTAGTTTTTCCTTTCTCTGAGCCACGGTGGAGGCGCAGTGGTCAGAGTGCAGTACTGCAGGCTACTTCTGCTGACTGCCGGCTGCCTGCAGTTTGGCACGTCAGATCTCACCGGGCTCAAGGTTGACTCAGCCTTCCTTCCTTCCCAGGTGGGTAAAAGGAGGACCCAAATTGTTGGGGGAAAGAGGGTGACTCTGTAAACCGCTTAGAGAGGGCTGGAAAAGCCCTATGAAGCGATATATAAGTCTAAGGGCTATTGCTAGTCCCTTCCTTCCTTCCTTCCTTCCTTCCTTCCTTCCTTCCCTCCCTCCCTCCCTCCCTCTCTCCCTCCCTCCCTCCCTCCCAGAGGTTAGAATGCAGTATTGCAGGCTGACTCTGCCCATTGCCAGCAGTTCGATCCTGACCAGCTCAAGGATTGACTCAGCCTTCCCTCTTTCCGAGGTCAGTAAATTGAGGGCCTGGATTGTTGGGGGCCAGAGGCTGACTCTCTAAACCGCCTAGAGAGGAAAGCACTGTGAAGCAGTATATGAGCAGTATATAGGTCTAAGAGCGATTGCTATTGCTCTGCACTAAGTTACATCAGCTCAAACCTCAAAGGACACAATCCCAGGACAGGTTGCTCCATCCACCTTTTAGTCTACAGTAAGTAAGTTCTCGCTTCTTCTGGGAGCAAGCTTGTCCTAGCCTTTGCCGTTCTTCAAATCGATTCCGTCAGTGTCGGAGTGCAATTGTGTGTGTGAGAAACACTTCAGAATCCTTTCAAAAACTTCACCTAGAGACATTTGTTTCACAGTCTCAAACTGGCCGCCCTGAGCTTGGTTGGTGGGTTTTCCTGAAATGTTCAAATGACTCCGTACGAAATCTCGCCTGACGTGATGTTGACGCATGGAGAGTACAGGGACGAGCAGGAGGTGTGCCTCCCCATCCCACGCACGCACAATATTCGGTCCATTTATTTAATCTGAATGCCTCCAGCTCTGCGAACTTTTATTGTGCAAATACAACCGACAATTCCTGCTTGAGAAACAATCCTGTCGTGTTTTGTCACGGGCCGTATTTGTGGATGGCGTAATGCAATGTATTCGAACCATGCCTGGTTCCATTCTTCTCTTAAGTCAGGGGTCAGCGACCTGCAGCTCTGGAGCCACATGTGGCTCCTTCATCCCTCTGCTGCGGCTCTCTGTCTCCGGTCGGCACCACAATTTTGAGAGGAGCTTCCGGTTAGTGGGGGAGGGGGGAAGGAGGGAGCACCGGGAGGAGACTCTATGGCACGGGGTGGGTTTTCCGGTCGGCCCCATAATTGGTAGGGCTTTCAGTTAGGATAGGTAGAGGAAAAAGGACGCTGTGCTAGGAGGAGACTCTGTGGTGGGGAAACCGGACTTCTGGTTGGCTCCGGAATTGAATGGGGGGCTTCCGGTGAGGACCTTTGTGGCTCTTTGAGGGTTTAAGGTTGCCGACCCCTGCTCTACATCAAGGATCTTTCCTGGGGATTCGACAGGCATGAACCTCATCGTAGGCTTGCTATTTCCTTTTATTTCCAGGAGATTATTTTTCTTCCCCATCTCTCCCTGCTTCTGAGCTTCCCAGGTGTCCTTCCATGCAATCTTCAACTCTCAAGCTCTGCCAAGGCCAAAGTCTACGCCCTCCACGTTGAACAGGCACAGTGTGTTAAATCCCCAAATCTTCCACCAGAGAGCAATCTAGGCCAAGATTTGGTTCTCTTTTGAATTATTTTATTTTGGTTTTTCTTTTGGAACTGGACCAAATCCCAGCAAAGCCCAATTCCGAGCTGGCATATAATCTGGAACCAGTTTTTTTGGGCGGGGAGAGGGGAATCCAGTTTTTCACCTAAAGCTTTTGTGCAAACATTGACGGGTGGGGGCTCAGTCCACTCCTCCAGAGAGACAGGCTTTCCAAAGGTCGAACAAGCCCCCTGGATAGGGGAGTGCAGCTAACAGGCAAACAGTGTTCTAGTCCTCTTTTCAGCTGCTCGCCAGATTTCAGGAATTCAAAGCCAAACATTGGGGTTTTAAAAAGGGAAGAAAGGTGAGGAAGGTGATATTCAGGGGGGTGGGAAAGAAAAGAAAATGGAAGAAAGAAAGAGAAAGAAAGAAAAGAAAGAGAGAGAAAGAAAGAAAGAAAGAAAGAAAGAAAGAAAGAAAGAAAGAAAGAAAGAAAGAAAGAAAGAAAGAAAGAAAGAAAGAAAGAAAGAAAGAAAAAGAAAAGAGGGAGGAAGGGGCACATTTTTCAAGTCATGCGTTTTAGTAAAAAGAATCCATGTTCACCAGTCACAGTGCATGAAACAGTGTTTCTCAACCTTGGCAAGTTTAAGACGAGTGGACTTCAACTCCCAGAATTCCCCAGCCAGCTGGGAGGTTTGAAGTCCACTCGTCTTAAACTCGCCAAGGTTGAGAAACACTGGCACGAAAGCATTTGCCTCTAAATAAAGCATGTTGGAAAAAGATGCTTCCAGACTCCCGGCTTGAAAAGCGGGTTGGGCTAGAAGACCTCCAAGGCCCCTCTCTATCCTCATTTTGAGCTTCTGCAGATTCACACAGCTCCCCTTCCACAAGGCCTACTGAGAAAGGGAAATATAAAAATCCAAGATGCAAGGAGAAGCTTTCTATTCCAGAGACAGGGATGGCAATAATGCCCTGGCTTTACCCCTAGCCTTTCCCGTCCGTAACCTCTGCCAGCTGAATGGCGCATAGAAAGATCCCCTTCTGGAGACCCGACTCCATCCAGCCGTTCTTCAAATCCAGTGGGTTTTCTGAAAGGGATCCACCTCTGGGATCCAAACAGAAGCCAAAGCCCTTTCTCTCATGCTCGCTCAGCAGAAAGACTTGGCCTGACCTAGAAGGTTGGATCGGAGCCGATAACACACATCATTGTGGCACGCCGAAGTGCGTCAGGTCACAAAGTGTGCCCTTGTGCCCAGCTCTCCTTGCACAACCTCGGGGGGGGGGAGCTTAGCCCACACCATGACGGTGGCTGACATTTCAGGAGAGGAATGAGGGGGGGGGGGAGTTTGGAAGTCTTGCTGGATAGGAAACCTACAAGCTGTGGAGCGTTTGGGACACCGCAGCCTTCTTTTCCCCACATCGGCACCGTGACGCACCCTTGAGCATCCCAGCCTTTTTTATTTTCCCCACCTGAAAAGGACACAAATCCCCTTTTGTGGTGCTTGTTTTTTTAAACTCTGGCTCTTTGACGTCACGGGGAGTTTGTTCAGCCAACCTCAAGGCTGGAATTTTTTTAGCATTCAGCCCACGGGCCAAGCTGGAGGAGGAGAACGCTTCGAGAAAAACCCACTTAAAATTCACCTAGGTTTTTTTCTTCCTTTAAAAACAAAACAAAACCTCAAGTGCTTTATGCCAGGGGTCTCCAACCTTGGCAACTTTAAGTCTGAAGGACTTCAGCTCCCAGAATTCTCCAGCCAGCAAATCTAGCTGGAGAAGACTGGGAACTGAAGTCCTTCAGACTTAAAGTTGCAAAGGTTGGAGACCCCTGCTTTATGCAATTCTGGGCCCTGCTTTATCTTCCCAGCTTTGGGCAAAGATATAATTTCTTCCTTCCAGCCATTCTTCTACTCTAGTTTTGAACCGTGCGTGGCTCATTTTTAAGCATCGGACCAGCAGGACGTGATTTGTCTACGTTGGGATCACACCCTTCAGGGCTCTCGATCCAGATATTTATGGGCTTTATGGCTTTTGCTGGTTTGAAGCGGTTTTGCAATCTGCGGGGAGAATTTAGGCTATTTGAGCAAAGAGCCACTAATCGATAACAGCCAGGGGCTGCAGCCTTCTCTCAAGCAAGGAAAATAAGCTTGCAAAGAAAATTTTAGGAAAGAAGCAAGGGGGAAAATGGTTTTTAAACAGTTTTAATGGCTGGATTTCCCCAGCACATTGCTTTCCTTCTCTCCTTCTCTGCTTTCCTCCTCCCCTTAAAAGGTTAGAGAGTGTGTACATATATTTGGGCAAGGAACAGAATAACAGAGTTGGAAGGGACCTTGGAGGTCTTCTAGACCAACCCCCTGCCTAGGCAGGAAACCCTATTACATCACTTCAGGCAAATGGTTCTCCAACATCTTCTTAAAAACTTCCAGTGTTGGAGCATTCGCAACTTCTGGAGGCAAGCTGTTCCATTGATTGATTGTTCTCCCTGTCAATAAATTTCTCCTTAGTTCTAAGTTGCTTCTCTCCTTGATTAGTTTCCACCCATTGCTTCTTGTTCTGCCCTCGGGTGCTTTGGAGAATAGCTGGACTCCCTCTTCTTTGGGGCAACCCCTGAGATACTGGAAGACTGCTGTCATGTCTCCCCTGGTCCTTCTTTTCATTCAAATCAGATTCAAATTCAGGCTGTTCTCGACTTACGACAGGTGATGTAGTGACAGTTTTCTTTTAATCGATTGTAATTTTTTAATTGATTTTAGTTGATTTTATTAACTGTTTTTATATGGTAATCTGGTTTTTAGAACGGGCCCTTAAATTTAATTAGTTTTTAATGTATTTTAATGTATTTTTGTATCGGATGTTTTACTGTTTTATTATGCCTGTTCACCGCCCTGAGTCCCGCAAGGGAGAAGGGCGGTATACAAATTTAATAAAAGTAAAGTAAAGTAAAAGTAAAGTTGGAAAACAGGACTTAGAACCCATTTTTAAAGATCCAACATCTGCCTCTCCCCCCCCCCCGCCTCCATGGTCACATGACCCCCATCTGGGCACATGGCAACCAGCCTGCATTTATGGACCCATGACTGTGATTTATTTACCCCATTTCTGACAGAAACGGATGTTTGTTTCTAATTTCCCCAGAAAAACAATGGGTTCACTTAATGACTGCTGCTAAAAGGATGATAAAATCAGCTCTAGTCAAAACAAAGTGACCCACTTTATGACAGTCCCAACTTACGACTGTAATGTCAGGCACAAGGGTGGTCATAATTTGAGGAATCCCGGCATCAGAGAGGAGCTGATGCTGCTTCTGGGCCACCTACAATTTGCAGGACTTGGACTACGGAAGGGACAAGGGCCAGAAATAGATCGGAGGGCGCTGGATGTGCACACCACAAGTCATTTTCAAAATGAAGAGCCAGATTGCTCCATAAAAGAAGAATCGGTAAACACAAACCAAATTGACTTTTCCACAGACATAATGTTCTCTCCTATTTTGCTCTGTTTTGATCTGGGTTTATGAAGAGAGGCCAGCAACTGCAAAACTTCTGACCTATTTTGTGCTGGGAGGCGGCTGAGTGGGAAGGAAAACATAGATATTTATTGTCCCATTTTTAAAATGCCCCCATTGACCAAAGCAGCCAAATGTCTCCTCCAGGCCAAAGAAGAAGAAGAACAAATATTTCTAAAAAAGTGTCCCAGGAAAGTTAGAGAACATAACAGAAGGACTCTGAAATCTTGGTGGGTTCAACTTGATTGGATGGCCAGCTGACCACCACTGAAGTAATTTTTAAAATGTTTATTTCACTTGATTGGCAGCTTCTAACAAGCATCTGATGGGTAGAAACCAAAAGAAGCTTTAAAAGAAAGTGATTAGATGTTAAAAATTCTGCTCTCCACATTTTCTAGAGAATTTCCTTATGGAGTAGAAGGGCTGGTTGGAAAGTTATCGATCCAGTGTGGTTTTTTGGCGATAGATAGATAGATAGATAGATAGATAGATAGATAGATAGATAGATAGATAGATAGATAGATAGATAGATAGAAGATAGAAGATAGATAGATAGATAGATAGATAGATAGATAGATAGATAGATAGATGAGAGAGAGAGAGAGAGAGACGATAGATGATAGATGATATAGATAGATGATAGACAGATTGATTGATTGATTGATTGATAGATGATAGATTGGTAGAAGATAGATGATAGATAGATAGATAGATATTTTATTTTATTTTAATCACATTTATATCCCGCCCTTCTCCACGAAGGACCCATGATAGATAGATAGATAGATAGATAGATAGATAGATAGATAGATAGATAGATAGATAGATAGATGATAGATAGACAGACATATTGATAGATGATATAGATAGATGATAGACAGACAATAGATTGAATAATAGATGATAAATGATAGATAGATGATAGATTGGTAGAAGATAGATAGATAGATAGATAGATAGATAGATAGATAGATAGATAGATAGATAGATATAGATAGATAGATAGACAGACATATTGATAGATGATATAGATAGATGATAGACAGACAATAGATTGAATAATAGATGATAAATGATAGATAGATGATAGATTGGTAGAAGATAGATAGATAGATAGATAGATAGATAGATAGATAGATAGATAGATAGATAGATAGATAGATAGATAGATAGATAGACAGACAGACAGATTGATAGATGATATAGATAGATGATAGACAGACAATAGATTGAATGATAGATGATAAATGATAGATAGATGATAGATTGGTAGAAGATAGATAGATAGATGATGGATGGATGTGATAGATAGGCAGAGAGAGAGATGATAGCTTATAGAGAGATGTGAGAGATTTATTTTCGGTGTCAAATCTTCCATGTTGCAAAGGCCTACAAAATCAAAACTAGAACTTTACACCTTTCCTCATCAACACCGTCTATTTTTATATAAGTATAATCTTTATTGCCATTGTACTTAAATACAACAAAATTGGTTAGGGACATAATTTGAGTTATTTTTGTTTTTTGCAGGGGAGAAGGAAGCCACGTAGGTTTCAACAATAACACTGACCCACTTTACAAACCCTCCTGGAAAACAAGGCTCTCCTCAAAGAACAGCTCTCCATTGAGTTCATTTGCCCTCAACGCTGGGCAGGCCAAGTGGGCATTAAAAGCCCCCCACTGTGCGAGACCCAGCAGGAGACCTAAAATGAGAACCCTGCTGTGTGTGGAGGGGGGAGGGTGTTGTTGCACGGAGGCCCACTCCCAGGGCAGGTATTTTTACGGTCCAGGGACAAAGTGGAGCCTTGCAAAGGAGAGGAATGGTGAACGCAATGGGGAGAAGTAGTCCTGGCAATGCAACCCAGTGGGAGGGGATTCGTTGGCCAGGTGGGAGGAGAAGCCAACTCCACCAAACAGGGGACCATCAGAGGTGGGAGACTGGACACCATCCCCTGCAGGGATCACCTCTCGTATCCACTCCCCACCCCCCAAACGCCATCACTCTGCTAAACAAATCATTCCCTCGCCACTGTCAAACCATTCGCTAAGGCTGCGTTACTATTGCAATTAGTCTTCCCATCGTTCCTATCGCCCCTCTCCTCCCACTGATGACTGCAGGACTGTCACTTTGCTGCTTGGATCCTTACGATTGATATTGTTTCCTGATTGCTTATTTGTACCCTAATGATTTGACTATCATTAATGTTGTACCTTATGATTCTTAAGGAATATACCTTGTCTTAGGTACACTGAGAGCATCTGCACCAAAGACCAATTCCTTGTGTGTCCAATCACAGTTGGCCAATAAATAATTCTATTCCATTCCACTCCACTCTACTCTACTCTACTCTACTCTACTCTACTCTACTCTACTCTACTCTACTCTACTCTACTCTACTCCTTATTCCATTCCATTCTACTCTACTCTACTCTACTCTACTCTACTCCTTATTCTACTCTACTCTACTCCTTATTCTACTCTACTCTACTCTACTCTATTCTACTCCTTATTCTACTCTACTCTACTCCTTATTCTACTCTACTCTACTCCTTATTCTACTCTACTCTACTCTACTCTACTCCTTATTCTACTCTACTCTACTCTACTTATTCTACTCTACTCCTTATTCTATTCTATTCTATTCTACTCTACTCCTTATTCTACTCTACTCTACTCCTTATTCTACTCTACTCTACTCTACTCTACTCTACTCCTTATTCTATTCTACTCTACTCCTTATTCTACTCTACTCAATTTGTTAAGAGAGTTTTGCCTCATTTTACGACCTTTCCTTGCCACCTTCGGCCCAGCAAATTCAAAGGGGAAGCCAAACTCACTTAATGACCATGTTACTCACTTAGCAACTGCAGCCATTCACTTGACAATTGCAACAAGGAAGCTCGTAAAATAGAGCAAAGCTCGCTTAACAATCGCCTTGCTTAGCGATGGAAATTTGGGGCGCCATTGTGGTCGTAAGTCAGGAGTGGTGCGGTGGCCTACCGGAGGAGCTCCTGCCTCTCAATCAGGAGGCTGTGAGTTTGATCCCAGGTAGAGGCAGATATTTCTCTCTCTGGGCACCCTGAAAATGTATCTGCTGGGGTGGGGGGGGGAAAAACCTCTGCTCTGGTGACAGGAAAGGCACCCAGGCATTAAAACGCTCTGCTAGTTCCATTCAGTTGCCCAGACTCGACCTTGCAAGAGGTTATGGGGTCGTTCAAAGCAGATGTTAAAAGAGGATTGTGGTCGTAGGTCAAAGCCGACCAATGTCAGCCCACCCAAAGGAGATTTTTGGCGTCGCTCATGGTTTGACCTCCATTGATGACACATCAATCACAATCTTCACAAGTCCTTTTGCTTCGGGGACAACAAGTATTGGACCTGTTGAGCCAAGAATGTGAACCACGATAGATTAGGGTTATCAATCAGGTTGTGGGGGACAGCTGGCCCATTAAAGTCAATATATTCACTGGGTGAAGTTCAGAATCTTTCACTTGGATGGTCCGTCCCCTGAGAAGGGACTTTCATCCGCCTTATCTGTTTTATCCCCGGGTTTTGTCAGACAGGGCTGTTCATCAGCGATACGTTTATGGCGCTTCCAATGTGGCCTTCTCGCTCGCAGAGAGATAAGATGTACAGTCACGGGAAAGGGTACCCAAAAAAAGAGATATATGAGGGTTTGTTTGTGGATCAAAACTGCAGCTGGGGAAAAAATGGTCTGTCGCTCAGCCTGGGGTATTTTGCAGCAAGCCCACTTCGCAGAAACTGGTGTTATTCTTTTAAACCAAAACCGAAGGAGGGTTTTGTAGGGGTTCAGGCAGAGAGAAAGTGAGCCATTCCAGGAAACAGGAGGAAATAAAAGCAGTTTCGAAAGAGGAATCAGCCAGGGCTGTTCAAACAATCAAGCCAGGAAAACCTTGGATGATGTGGGTCGAAGTGGAAGGGGACCACACAACCCTACAAACACACACACACACACACACACACACACACACACAAGTGGGCTGGGTCTTTCCTGCCTGAGCAGGGGCCTGGACTAGAACAGGGGCTGCCAACCTTAAACTCTCAGAGAGCCATTTGGACCCGTTTCCCACAGAAAAGAAAACACCGGGAGCCTCAAAAACCTTCTCGTGTCTGACTATTTCCTGAGCAACCACAAAACTAGCATATGTAGTTGAATTGAATGTTCTGTTTTCTTCTGACACTTTTCTTTTCTTGAGTTTATCCATGGTTAAAAAGCTAAACCAGGGGTTGAAAAGCTAAATAAATCACGTGCCAGCAGGTCTCGGACATTGGCCGCTGTGACGCATATTTTGAGCAACGGGGAGCCGCAGCAGAGCGATGAAAGAGCAACTTACAATACAATACAATACAATAGCAGAGTTGGAAGGGACCTTGTAGGTCTTCTAGTCCAACCCCCTGCATGGGCAGGAATCTTATACCATTTCAGACAAATGGCTGTCTAACATCTTTTTAAAGACTTCCAGGGTTGGGGCATTCACAACTTCTGGAGGCAATTTCTGTTCCAGAGGTTAATTGTTCTTACTGTTAGGAAATTTCTCCTTAGTTCTAAGTTGCTTCTCTCCTTGGTTAGTTTCCACCCATTGCTCCTCGTCCTGCCCCCAGGTGTCTTGGAGAAAAGTTTGACTCCCTCTTCTTTGTGGCACCCTCTGAGATATCGGAACACTGCTATCATGTCTCCCCTGGTCCTTCTCTTCATCAAACTAGACATACCCAGTTCCTGCAGCCGTTCTTCATATGTCTTAGTCTCCAGTCCTCTAATCATCTTGGTTGCTCTTCTTTGCACTCTTTCCAGAGTCTCCACGTCTTTTCTACATCGTGGCGACCAAAACTGTATGCAGTATTCCAAGTGTGGCCTTACCAAGGCACTATACAGTGGCATTAACACTTCACGCGATCTAGATTCTATCCCTCTGTTGATGCAGCCTAGAACTGTGTTGGCTTTTTTGGCAGCTGCTGCACACTGCTGGCTCATATTTAAATGGTTGTCCACTAGGATTCCGAGATCCCTCTCACAGTTGCTACTATTGAGCAAGGTACCACCTATACTGTACTTGTGCATTTGGTTTTTCTTGCCTATATGTAGGACCTTACTTTTTTCACAATTGAATTTCATTTTATTAGACAGTGCCCAATGTTCAAGTTTGTCTAGATCCTTCTGTATCTTAAGCCTATCTTCTGGAGTGTTGGCTATTCCTGCCAGCTTGGTGTCGTCTGCGAATTTGATGAGTTCCCCATTTATCCCCTCATCCAAATCGTTGATGAAGATGTTAAAGAGTACTGGGCCTAAAACAGAGCCTTGGGGGACTCCACTGCATACTTCCTTCCATGTAGATGCAGTTCCATTGAGGACTACACGTTGAGTGCGGTTGGTCAGCCAGTTACGAATCCATTTGGTGGTGGTGCTGTCTAACCCACAATTTTCTACTTTATCTAATAGTAGGTTATGGTCTACTTTATCAAATGCCTTACTGAAGTCCAGGTAAATTATATCAACAGCATTCCTCTGGTCCACTGATTTTGTTACTTTGTCAAAGAATGCAATTAGATTCGTCTGGCATGATCTGTTTTTGACAAACCCATGTTGGCTTTTGGCTATTACTTTGTTTGCTTCTAGGTGTTCACTTATTTGTTGTTTAATTATCTTTTCCAGAATCTTTCCTGGTATTGAGGTCAGGCTGATGGGTCTATAGTTTCCTGGATCTGTTTTTTTTCCTTTTTTGAAGATGGGAACCACATCTGCTCTTTTCCAGTCTTCTGGCAGTTCCCCGGTGCTCCAGGATCTCTGAAAGATATAGTTCAGTGGTTCTGAGATCTCGTCTGCCAGTTCCTTCAGAACCCTGGGGTGTAATCCATCCGGTCCTGGTGATTTGAACTCGTCCAGGGCAGACAGGTGCTCACTTACCATTTTCTTCTCTATTTCAACTTGTGTTCCTAATCTGATATTTGTGGTGCTGTTTTTGATTGATTGGACTGTTTTATCCCTTTGTGTAAAGACAGATGCAAAGAAAGAGTTAAATAGTTCTGCTTTCTCCCTGTTGCTTATCATCTTCTTGCCATTTTCTCCCAGCAGTGGACCAATTGTTTCCTTAACTTTTTTCTTATTTTTAACATGTTGGAAGAAGCTTTTTTTGTTATTTTTTACTTTTTTGGCAAGCCTTTCTTCATTGTGAGCCTTAGCTTTCCTCACTTCATCTTTACAGGCTCGGGCTATTTGCTGATATTTTGCCTTGGTTATGTCCCCCTTTTTCCACTTTTTATATTTATCCTTTTTGTCTTTCAATTTGTCAGAGAGTTCTTTATGCAGCCATGCTGGTTTCTTTTGGGAACTGTTATTTTTCTTCTTCATTGGTATTGCGCTGGACTGGGCTTTTATAATCTCATTTTTCAAAATTTCCCAAGCTTCTTGATTTCCCAAACTTTCCCAAACTTTCCCAAAATTTTTGATTTCCCAAAATTTGATTTCCCAAAATTTCCCAAACTTGTGGCTCCAGAGCCACAGGTTGCTCACCCCTGAAGACCTCCAAGGTCCCTTCAATCTCTTGTTATTCTCCTAGGGTTCAACGTTGCAACCAAGGCAGATGGATCGCAAGACCAGCAAGAACCAATTCAAGGTCCCATCAAAGGTTCGGTTGCTGGATCATCAATAGGGTGGTGAGCATGGAGAACGAGAGATTCTACGTAGTCCAGCGTATCTCAGCCTTTCAGATTGTGGACTTCAACTCCCAGAATCCCCCAGCCAGCCCTGAATTCCCCAGACGTTCACGCATCCTAAAGTGAAGCCAATGTGGTCATTAAGTGAATTACACAGAATCCGCCTTAAGTTGCAAATGGCGATTCTGGGACGCTGGGACACCATAACCTTCGAAAATACAGCTTCCAAGTATCGGAATTTTGATCGTGTGACTCGGGGTGTGTGGAGCACTGCGTTGGTTGTATGCAATGAGGATCAGTTGTAAGTCACCTTTCTTTTCTTCAGCGCCGTTGTAAGTTTGAATGCTCACTAAATAAATGGTTGCCTGTCAAAGAGGACCTGACATTCCCTGGGTCAATTTGAGCCTATTCCTCTCCCCTTCCCCCTTCTCTCTCTCCTCTCTCTCTCTCTCTCTCTCTCTCTCTCTCTCTCTCTCTCTCTCTCTCTCTCTCTCTCTCTCTCTCTCACTCTCACTCTCTCTCTCTCTCTCTTTCTCTCTTTCTTTCTTTCTTTCTTTTTCTCCCTCTCCCTCCCTCCTCCCTCACTCTCTCCCCCCAGCCTACCTCACAAGGCTGTTGTGCGTGTGGGGGGGGATAGCAACAGGGAGTATCACAGTGCCTGACCCTGTGGGAGACATCAACCCAACCAATAACCAGTGTGTGTGAACGTTTCAGGGCAATAACCCGGCTAAGGTCCATCATAACTGATTTGAATGATTTAGTTCCCTATCAAGCCATCTTACTAAAGTCCTTCCTCTCGTATAATATATGACCCTCCATGAAAAATTCCTTGTTCTCCGGATGAGTACGAGGGGAACGTGATGCTCTCTTTCTCTCTCTCTTTGTCTTTCTTTTTGGCATCCAAATATGCCAGGCAGGCCCGGATCTCCTAAGAGCAGGAAATTAACCCGTCAATTTAAGGCAGAGAAAATTCCTAGGAAGTCTTCTCATTCAGCTCAATACTGATGGGAAATTAGGGGTGTGTTTTTTTAATTTAATTTTATTATTTTTATTTTATTTTATTATTTTATTTTATTTATTTTATTTTATTTATTTTATTTTTATTTTATTTTATTTTATTTTTATTATTTTATTTTTATTTTATTTTATTATTTTATTTTTTATTTCCTTTTATTTTTTATTTCCTTTTATTGTTTTTATTTTATTTTTTATTATTTTATTTTATTTTTATTTTATTTTTTATTATTTTATTTTTATTTTATTTTTTATTTCCTTTTATTTTTTATTTCCTTTTATTATTTTTATTTTATTTTATTTTTTAATCAGGTTTATTGACTGCCCATCTTACCCGAGAGCACCTGAAGACGGTTAGAGTTAGCAGAAACCTGTTTAGCTTTTTTCGCCTCCTAGGAAGGACAGAGAGCGCCCTCCATTCTGGTAAAGCTAGAAATCCTGACTAAGTTTCTAGTCCCCTTGATCATTCCGTGAGGAATGTTCCCGTATGTCCCTGCTGCATGTGCGGATCAGGTCACCAGCCTTCCTCTCTCACATCTTCAGAATAAGATTTGCTAACTTTAGCTCGCCAGCCTGGAAAATAAAAAAGGCTATCGGGAAAACACTTTTTATTCTCGACTTTGTTTTTGAAAAGATCTTTCAACAATCCCCTCTTCTTTTTCTCTGCCCATTAATGATGCTTTTGTGTGCCCACACACACACTCACACACACACTCGCTGGCCTTAGAACAGGGCTGCTGTGGTTGTGCTGTCCTATATAAAGGCAGCTGGAAAAAGAATAGCTGGAGGTAGCAGGAGGGCTTTGTGCAAAGAAGATTTGGGAGAAATAATTGCTATTATTTCCTGAAGAAAATTTCGGCTGCACTGAAAAGGCTCACGAGAGAAAGATTTTCCACTCTTGTTTTCGCCCACACCAAAAGGGATGTTTACCGGGTTTAACTCAGTTGTGAAGCTCATCTGTCATGGATGGCTAAGGGAAAAACCAATTTTTTTGTATATACACAACACAGGCATACAACAATGCAGAAAAGCTATTCAACCTCTACGCATTTCAGCCCGGAGTCTTGCAGGCTCCTCAAATGAACTTTTTAAACTTCTCCCATCGAAATTCTGCGACCCTCATGATAAAAATTAAAAATGTTTTCCAACAGCTATGGAAGAGGAATGGCGTCTTCCTCACCTTCCTTTATTCCCTCGGTTTTGAAAAGGTGCATAAATCCACTGTCTTTCAAGGAATATCGTTTATGAAAATGGCTGGGTTTCTATTATTATTATTATTATTGTTGTTGTTGTTGTTATTGTTATTGTTATTGTTATTATTATTATTATTATTATTATTATTATTATTATTATTATTATTTTCCTCAAGGTCAGATCATGGCAGCACAATCAAGCTTATGATCAGTCCTGGAACAGAGAGAGAAAGAGAACTTAGTTCTTAATCTCTTTAAAAAGAGGGAAAGAAGGAAAGGAAAGGAGAAGGAAGGAAGGAGCGCAAAAGAGAGAGAAAGAAAGAGAGAGAGAGAGAGAGAGAAAGAAAGAAAGAAAGAAAGAAAGAAAGAAAATGGAGAGAGAGAGAGAGAGAGAGAGAGAAAGAAAGAAAGAAAGAAAGAAAGAAAGAAAGAAAGAAAGAAAGAAAGAAAGAAGAAAGAAAAAGAAAGAAAGAAAGAAAGATGCCAGATTTTTTATAGTGGATCATGGGAACATTATTATTTTTTCCTTGTTGTCATTTCTCAAGGAAAGCCAATATTTTGGGTCAGGCTGTGCCACACGCAGGGTCAGCCCACCTGAAGTCTTACGTATCCTGAAAACAGCCCGTTCTGTGCCCTGCTTACAGCAGGTGATGCTCCAGGAAGGAAGAAGGATCAACAAGACTCACAAATAGGCAGGGCACACCTTTATCTCTGTCCAATATTGTAGGCCATGCTACACACTGACACTGTGTGTGCCAAAGGTTAGTGTGAACAATGCCAATAGCTACCCGTAAGCCCTGAGCAAATTTACACTCCCTCATTATGCCGTGAAGACATTTAATCTGATATTTCTGAAACATGCAGCTGCTAACTCTGTGTTCTGTACTTTCTCCTCCACTTCCAGTTCTGCAATGCTGCTTTATTGGTAATCAATGTTTGGTCTCAGTTCAGGATTGCAAAATGCAGTGATAAGAAAGAGGACAGGATTAAACACACACACACACACACACAGCTGGGCCTGAACTAGCAGATAAAAATGCAGCAGGAGAAAGAATCAGGCTAAAATGATAAAACAAAGGTGTCATTTTCCATAATCAAAGAAGAGGAAGGAAGGAAGGAAGGAAGGAAGGAAGGAAGGAAGGAAGGAAGGAAGGAAATAGGGAAGGAGAGAAGGAAGAGAAGGAGGGAGGGATGAAGGAAATGGAGAGAGGGAGGGGAGGGAGGGAAAAAGGAAGGAAAGAAACAGAGGGAGGGAGGGAGACAAGGGAGGGAAGAAGGAAGGAAATGGAGGGAAAGAAAGAAGGAAGGAGAGGTACAGGAAGGATGGAAGGAAGGGAAAATGGAAGGAAAGAAGGAAGGAAAGAAGGGAAGACGTAGAGGAAGGGAGGGAGTTCTTTTCTCTTCATGACTAGGTCATCAAAACTTCTGGCATGATGAGTTCATGAAGGAAGAAAACATCAAATTAACTCAACCATGTTGTAGGAACATCTGGTGATTTTCCTGACGTTCAAATCCACAGACAAGAGATTCGGGGACGCATCTCCCTTCTCAAAATCAGCTCAGCCGTTTCCCTCGTTACAAAACCACAGTCTGGCCAACCTTGGACGGATGTTGCAACCAGCCCCTATCTCTCCCTCTCCCCAGGGTCACTTCAACCTGCAAAGCCCTGGAGCTCAGGAGCCTATCAGCCTATCTGGGACATCTTGAAAGCATCCGCAGAGCATCTCAGCCAAAATATCTCCTCGGCCAGATAAAGCCCTGGACAAAACAGTCCTCAGCAGACGGCCCTTCGCCCAGAAAGACCCCTTCTCCTCCCCTCATCCTGGCCTTTGCTAGACCAGGCCAATAGCAACCATAAACAAGTGCCTTCTCTTTCTTGTCTCAAGGATCTTGACTTCTGCAAACTTTGCTGGCCTTCGGAGATTTCCAAGGGCCGTCAAACAATGGCAGGAGAAGCTGGCTGTGGTGTCCGAGACCGCAAAATGGGAACTGGAGGACAGCTGGTATTTAATGTCCCATGAAAAGGCCCAAGGTCCTTTTTCGGTCCGGGGGATCCAGTGGCAGAACTCCATGGACTGTAGCAATGCTGAGGGGGAGACGGGGCAGACCAAGGAAATCATTCCCTCTTGCATCAAAAGTGGTTTTTTTGTTTTGAAAAGGCAACTGGACTGACTTTCTGAGGAAAAACAAGACGCTTTGATTCCTATTCCGGAAGCTTAAATTCCATCTCCCAGAGCATCCAATAGAACTGATGAAGGTTCTGGGACAGGAAGCGAAATGCCTTGGTTTTCCTCAGAAAATAAATCCGGTTTATTTTCAAAACAAAACCACTTTTGAGACCAGTATGACCTGGATAACTGAGACTCTTCATAGACGTAGTTCCATCTTGCATGATGAGGGCGATGCTGTTACATGCAGAATCACAGAATAAAAGTTGGAAGGGGCCTTGGAGGTCTTCTAGTCCAACCCCCTGCCTAGGCAGGAAGCCCTACACCATTTCAGACAAATGGCTGTCCAATCTCTTCTTCAAACCTTCCAATGTTGGAGCATTCCCAACTTCTGGAGGCAAGCTGTTCCAATGGTTCATTGTTCTAACTGTCAGGAAATTTCTCCTCATTTCTAAGTTGCTTCTCTCCTTGATTGGTTAATTGTTCTAATTGTTCTAAGTTGCTTCTTTCCTTGATTAGTTTCCACCCATTGCTTCTTGTCCTGCGCTCAGGTGCTTTGGAGAATAGCTTGACTCCTTCTTCTTTGGGGCTTCCTCTGAGATATCGGAAGGCTGCTATCATATCACCTTCTTTTCATTAAACTGGACATACCCAATTCATCCAACCGTTTTTTGTATAGAAAACTAACACCACACTCACCTCAACATGCTATTTTTTAATGTATATCACAGTGTAAATTACAGAGGGAGGTTTTGGGGGCTTGAATCTGGAGTTTCTGAATTCAATCATTTTTGTCACTCATTAATGAATGCTTCGCTCACCATCTTCTGCTAAACTTGGCTTGTTTGCTTCTAAGAGTCTTCTTGTGTTCTAATGCTTTTATCAGAAAAGAGATTGATAAGGTTATTTCCTCCCCTTCCTTCCTTCCTTCCTTCCTTCCTTCCTTCCTTCCTTCCTTCCTTCCTTCCTTCCTTCCGAATAATACTTTCCCTGAATTTTTTTATTTTATTTTAATCACATTTATATCCCGCCCTTCTCCACGAATGACCTGTGTACTGCATTGAACTTTCAAATTCAACTTATCAAGGGATAAATAAATAAATAAATAAATAAATAAATAAAACACAAAGCACATGTGATCTGCTTTGTGAGTGTTTTAAGTCAATGGCTACATGGCATGAGAAATTTATTCCTCATTCAAAATTCTTTCTGATTCCCATGCTTGGACCATATTGCAATAATACTTAGACTTATATACCACTTCAATAATGAACTTTACCTTCATCTTCCAAAGTCTGACTTTTGTCAGGGTAATTAAAGAGACCCTATTTCACAAGTTGAGTTTTCTGGGCTTCCAGAAAATTCAATTCCCTCTTCCCATCAGTGCTTTTTTCCCTATTTCCTACTTCCTCCTCCTCTTTCTCTTCTCCTTCTCCTTCTCCGATCTCTGCTAACAAATCCATCTCTATTCCCCAACTCTCGGTTTGCCACAGAGAGCCACACAGCAAGGGAGCTGAAGGCTGGAAGCAGATGAGGATGATTATTTTAAATCAATACACCTTCTCCTGCCTTTCAAAACACTCATCTATAAAAAGAATTCCATCCCCTTCACACTTTCTCCCGCCTCGCGGAACCTCTTTCACGTGGCGTGGGCCCAATGCTTTGTTATTCCCTTTTGCCGGCCTTGGAAATACAAAAATACCTTGATTGTTCCTGTATTAGAGATTGCAAAGTAAACGGTAATTACAGGAATTCGGGCAAAGCCAGACTCGGCTCAAGAAGTCACCGCAGGAAAAAAAGGAGGTCAGGGACAAAGGTTTTGCACCAATGTTTGCAAAATCTGTTTGCAAACACCTGGAGATAAACCTGTGCATTTCTTCTGCTGGGCTGATCCTGAGATGGTTTGGATGGACTTTGAGATTAGGTGATTTTCCTAGAAAAATAAATATATTTTGCCATAGGATACATGGCATGACAGGGAGGCAATGGCTCAGTGGCAGAGACGCTCAGCTTGTCGATCAGAAAGGTCGGCAGTTCGGCGGTTCGAATCCCTAGCGCCGCCTAATGGAGTGAGCTCCCGTGACTTGTCCCAGCTTCTGCCAACCTAGCAGTTTGAAAACACGTAAAAAATGCAAGTAGAAAAATAGGAGCCACCTTTGGTGGGAAGGGAGCAGCGTTCCGTGCGCCTTTGGCGTTGAGTCATGCCGGCCACATGACCACTGAGATGTCTCCGGACAGTGCTGGCTCTTCGGCTTTGAAACGGAGATGAGCACCGCCCCCTAGAGTCAGGAATGACTAGCACCTCTGTGCGAGGGGAACCTTTACCTTTACATGGCATGACATTTCATCTCATTCTGGAAGAAAATACACTTTTCACCCCCTAAAATATGCAAATAGAACTACATTTTCAATATGGGGGGAAATGCCAATGGTTGAAAGATTCCGAGATCAATATTTGAACTAGGTCTAGGTTTCAGATTGTGGAAGCTTGCAAATTTTGGGAAACGAGGATTGTATCTTCAAATTTCACCAAAAGCCACCTTGGCAATCTATTCCTCTTGCAAAAGTCCACCAAAAGTTGCGAGAACAGTTTCCTTATATTTATTGTGGTTTTCTTAGGCTTTGGGACGCTCAGTGAAACTATTGCAGTCAGCAGATATTTACAAAGATTACAGAAATAATAATGACAAAATTAGCATATGATACGGACTTCTGTAGTGAATAATTAGATTTGCAGAAGAAACTGTAATTAATGTATGGTGCAGAGAACATCTTGCTCAATTATCCCTTTGCAATTGCATTACAAGAATCCAAGAAATGGTATCTTAAGAGATGCATCACCAGGCCTAACTTATTTTTCTTCTGCGATCTAAATTAGGTAACAGGAGCCCAGATTGAATTAGAGGCACTGCTTTAGCTACTTCCCAAGCTGAGAATAGACTCCGCTCTCATTAGACAGAGGCAGTTTCAAAAATTGGCTCAGGGAGCAGAGAAACTGGGTGATGGAAAAACAGCTTCAGACCTAGAGTTGTTGTTCTTTTTCAAATAAAGTTTGCTGTTTTAACAAGATTTTGCATTTCAGGCCGAGCGAATGTTGGGAGCCTTGTTGTCTGTCAAAAAATAGCTAAAATGAACCTGTAGGATTTAAAAATTTTAAAACATTTCCAACCCATTCCGTTGCTTTTTTGAAAACCAGGGGCGTTTTGTGTTGGGTTCAGACCTGTGCTTGTAGCAGAAATGGCACCCCAGGGTTCATTGAGTTGACAGGAGGGAAAATTTCAGAATCCACAGCTGGGAGCCACCTGAGCTGCTCTGGGACCAAGGTTCAAAATTTTCTTGGCCCTTCACACACTCTGTTCTGCATCATGGCGTTGTATCTCGGGTCAAAGTACCGACTCCTAAAAGTGGCTCTGGTCTCGTGCTGGGACAACCTCATTAACCTTGTGGACCGTAATTGTCATACTTGGCAATGCCTGTGATGAGGCCAGGAGGCCACAGGCACAAAGATGTCCCTGACTCTGCCTGCTGAAATTGAATTTCCAGAATGGTTTTTTTTTAAAGGATGCTGTTCGATTCTGAGCCTGTGAAGATCATCTTCTTCTTCTTCTTCTTCTTCTTCTTCTTCTTCTTCTTCTTCTTCTTCTTCTTCTTCTTCTTCTTCTTCTTCTTCTTCTTCTTCTTCTTCTTCTTCCTCTTCCTCTTCCTCTTCCTCTTCTTCCTCAATTCTAGAAGTTGTCTCCTCCTCCACTTCCTCCTCCTACTTCTCCTCCTCCTCAATTCTAGAACTTCTTCTCCTCCTCCTCAATTCTAGAAGTTGTCTCTTCCTCCTCCTACTTCTCCTTCTCCTCCTCCCTCTCCTCCTCCTCCCCCTGAGACCTTGAAAGGTCTGAACTCATTCTGAGCTCTCCTATCAGAGCTGACTAGGCCTCCCATCTCAGGATACCAATGGCCCTCACTATAACACTGTGTTCCTCTCCACAGAATCCCTACCCAAGCACCTACAAACGCAGTTGAGCTTTGCGCTCATCCCATCGTGTCCTCCAAGGTCTTCTGCAGCCACCTGATCTGTCCACGAAGCAAATCCTGTTCTATCGCCTTTGCCTCTTTTTCTTGGTGGCCCTGTACTGGCTGTTCTTTTCCAGCGACAACATGGCCCTCTCTCTCTCTGCTTTAGGCAGGTATATCTTCCTTCATGATCACCGCTTGGAGTCCTTCAGACCTGGGTGGGGGCTTTGCCAGCTCTCCCCACCAGCAACAGCTTTTGACCTTCAGAAAGATCAGGCATGTCTCTCCTTGAGGCCAAACTCTGAAAACCGAGGGATGGAGAGGATGGCATGAGCCAGACCTTCTGGAAGCCAATTCTGGGGAGAAATTGGCAAACAAGGGATCGTGTGCTGCAGAACAAGGAATGAAAATGGACTCTGGTGGGGCCCAAAAGCAAACTCATGTCATTTGATTCTCCAAAGCTAGCATGACAATAAAGTGGAGAGTGAGCACCAGAAGTTGTGGGGTGTTTTTTTCGCCCTTGAAATGACTAACATGGCTTGCTGTTCTTTTGTTCAAATCACCACAGGTTTAATTAAGGTCGGCTCCAAACAGTGTGACTGTTGGCTATGTTGGTGTAAGAGGAACAAAACCCTGCGGTCGTTTAGGAAGCACCCATTGCTTACTTCTCCTTCTTGCATTTGTTTTTGTTTTGTTTTTTAAAACAGAAGGCAATGGGATGCCCCATTTGGCCAGTTTTGTGTTTGTGTCCAGAGGCATTTCAATGAAAAATCTTGTTGTGTTGTTGGAACTGTTCATGGTTGGGTATGTGCACTAGCAGCTACTGTGATGCAGTGAAGAATTGTCTCCTATGCATTGGATGGATGGATGGATGAATCAATGGATGGAAGGAAGGAAGGAAGGAAGGAGATATTCCTTGGGTTCTGCAAAATGTTCTCATATGGAGGCATTCTTGGGCCAGTGTGGGATCTGTCAGATTCCGAATTGTAATCTACCCCGCTCTTCAATTCAATGAGCTCTTCCTCTCCAACCTCAGAACATCTAACCCAAAGGTCCAAAATCCGAGTATTTCCTTCTTTCTCAGAGCTGACCAAACAGAACGGAAGCACCAAACCTCCAGGGAAGAATGCTGAGCATGAATGAAAACGGTGGCAGTGAGGATCGGGCCTTCCTGTCCCACCCCTCCCTTCTCCAACGAAGTTCTTGAGAAGCTGAGCAATTGTCCTCAGGCCCCTGTCCCATCCTGAAGCAGCTGAGCTGGCCCCAGGGGCAAATCCCCAACGGATCTGAATCACAAAGAGAACATGGGCTAATGGCTTTTCTATAGAGCTGAACAAGTCACACACCCCTCCGTCTTCCAATGGACAAGGAGCCGCGCATGAGAACGCACCAGAAGGCATGATATCTTTTCAGTGGGATTCAGCATGTTCTTGGCAGGGCTCGGTAGGGCTCTTCGCCTCCTCCCAGCATGCAAAAGTCCACTCTTTGGATTCCGTGCTCATTATTTCACTGCACTGATTAAAAATGATGCCCACAAGCTGAGGATGGCATGATAATACCCGCCTCAGCTCCCTCCTTGAGTCAGAAGGAGAGGCCACGTGTCTGGCTTTCAACCAGGAGGGCATCAGGAGGGCCAAATGTTCTCAGAATCGGAAAGTCCTCTCCGTTCCAAAGTAGATTAATGTTCTGTCTTCTTCTGCTCAAAGACTTGTCCTCACATCTAAGCCAGAGAGGCCCAAAATGCCAAAGACAGCAATAGCCCTTAGACTTATATACCGCTTCCCAGTGCTTTGCAGCCCTGTCTAAGGGGTTTACAGAGTCAGCCTCTCGCCCCCCAACCATCTGGGTCCTCATTTTACCCACCTCGGAAGGATGGAAGGCTGAGTCAACCTTGAGCCAGTCAAGCTTGAACTCCTGGCAGTGGGCAGAGTCAGCCTGCCATGCTGCACTTTAACCACTGCACCACCAGGGAAAGGGGTCACCAAGAAAGACCAAACAGGCTCTGGAAAGGGTGCAGAGAAGGGCAACTAAGATGATTAGGGGACTGGAGACTAAGACATATGAAGAACGGCTGCAGGAGCTGGGTATGTCTAGCTTGATGAAGAGAAGGACCAGGGGAGACATGATAGCAGTGTTCCGATATCTCAGAGGGTGCCACAAAGAAGAGGGAATCAAACTATTCTCCAAGGCACCTGGGGGCAGGACAAGAAGCAATGGGTGGAAACTAATCAAGGAGAGAAGCAACTTAGAACTAAGGAGAAATTTCCTGACAGAACAATTAACCTCTGGAACAGCTTGCCTCCAGAAGTTGTGAATGCCCCAACCCTGGAAGTCTTTAAGAAGATGTTAGATAGCCATTTGTCTGAAATAGTATAAGGTTCCTGCCCACGCAGGGGGTTGGACTAGAAGACCTACAAGGTCCCTTCCAACTCTGCTATTGTATTGTAAAGGCCCCCTTGCCCATCCTGATTTAGCCCTGATGTTGGGTGAGCCAAGACCAGCCTTGAACTGGGACTCAATCAGGCTTAAGCAACCAGATCCTTCTGTATGTTCCTCAGAGTTCAAGCTAACTACTTTATTATTTTCTGCCTATGCTACAGGAATCTTTCCAGGTAGCCAACTCCTGGGAATCATTAGAAAAGGCTCCAAGGCAGGGGTGAAATACATTTTTTTTTACTACCGGTTCTGTGGGTGTGGCTTGGTGGGCGTGGCAGGGGACAGATACTGCAAAACCTCCATTCCCTCCCCACTCCGGGGCCAGCCAGAGGGTGGCATTTGCCGGTTCTCCGAACTACTCAAAATTTCCGCTACCGGTTCTCCAGAACCTGCTGGATTTCACTCCTGCTCCAAGGAACTTAATGAGTGGGATGATCCCAGTCCTTTTGCAATGGTGCTGGCTAACTTCGCCCCAAGCCCTCTTCCTTCCTGGGTGCTTCCCCACAGAATCGTCGAGCATTGGGACTGAATTGGGATCGGTGTCCATTCCTGGTGGCCTCCTCTCCCCACCATTGGCCCTTTCCCCCCTCCTTTCTAGCTGACAGGTGGCGTCGTAGTCTTTTTTGGGAAAACAAGGCAGAGTCCCCATCCGCCTTGAGACAGAGTTCTCGAATGGGGGAATGAGGTCTTCTGAAGCCCTCCTGGCGGAAAGTTAGGCAGGTGGCTCTCCTCCTCTGAAGCCCCTCAAAAGGTTGGGACGTGCATGGCATGGCTGCTGCGCCCCCTCCTCCTCCCCCAAGAAAGCCCCCTGCCTCGTTTCTTTCCTCTGTGTCCTGGAAGGGACCAGGGCCGAAGGGAACGCTCGTTCCGTTTAAGGCCCCTTCTGTTCTCCAACAGGCGGGCTTCAAACCTCCCCTTGTTTTCCCAGCATCGTCCGCTCCCACCCTCCGATCAGAAGCCGAGGGAGACAAAGATCACCCTGTTCTCCCCTTCCCCTGCCACGTCTCATTCATCCTGTGCTCTTCCCCCTCCTCTTGTTCCCTTTTGGCTCATCGAGTCAAATCCCCGCGGCTTCCAGTTTCACGATGGAAGGTCTTCGGTTACGTCCTGTCCAGCCATGAAGGTTCTCTCTTCCCCCCCCCCCCCAACGAAGCTTTGGTTTTCCCACCCCTGGGGGGCCCCCATCGCTTGATGCAATTGATCTGCTGGCCTTGCAGGGCAGGAGGAGGGAAAGGAAAAGGGTGGGGTGGGGGGGTCTCTGGGTCCCTGGCTGGGGGAAGACCCCACCCCACCCCCGGTCGTCATCTCCAGCTGGGTTTGCAAGGAGAATGAGCCCAGGAAGTCCCCCCCCCCCAAGAAATGAGGTTTTAAACAGAGGTGGCCAAACTTGGCAACTTTGAGACTTGTGGATTTTGGGATTTGGTGAATGAGCCGAACGACTCTTATCTCACCACCAGTGGCGTTGTGCAAAGCCCTGGGTCCTTTTTGGAGAAGGTGCGGGGTATAAATTTGAATAAAATAAAAAATAAATAAAAGTGCAGTTTACACGTTTGTGTAAAGCAAAGAGGAAGAGCGAGAGCGAGAGAGAGGCAGGGCCAATAAGACCACTTCACACATTCATTTGTTTCTCATTTTCCAGTTTCCATTTGCAACATTGATTATGGGAAGGTCCCAACAGCCAAAATTACATCCTATCCTATCCTCCTCTTTTTTCTTTTCTTTTCTCTTCCTCTCCTCTCCTCTCCTCCTTTCCTTTCTTTTCTCTCTTCTCCTCTCCTGTCTTCTCTTTTTTTCTTTCCTTTATTTTTTCTTTCTCTCCTTTCCTTCTTTTCATGCCAAGCAAAGCTGCTTTTACCCTCGTGGGAGGAGGGTATATAATTAGACACGTCCAGCTTCTCAAAGCACGTCTCAAAAACTGGTTTATGCCTTCCCGTCTCTTTTATTTTTGGTTTTTAGCTCTTGCAGCAATTTGCTACCTGCGCTATTGTTCTTCCTTTAGCTTTGCTTTTCCAGCAGGACCTCCCCTCCCACCTCCTCTCTCTTCCCCCTCCCTCTTTTGGGGCCCAGCTTTGATCTCCTGTCCTTGCATTGGGTCGCCTTCCCTCTTCGGCCCTTGGCTTTATAACAAAGTGTTCTCGCCCCCTTGAAGAACAGTTCGTGACAGGGCCACTAATACACCCAGGCAGGGCTGGAGCCAACGCACCGCCTCTCCCTCCCTGGGTCGGTTGTCATGCCACCTTCTCCAGATGCTCCTGGCCAGAACGAAAAGGTTGCCCCAGCCGGAGGAGAGGAACCACCGTGGCTGCTTCTGAGCTTCCAAAGAGGCCAGGAAAGACGTCATGGGGGCTTGGGGGGCCTGAGAGCTTGACCTGATGGAGGGCGCCCCGTCTCAGCCACATTCTTCGCCCTGGGAGGCTCAAGATGCCCAGGACGGAGTTAAAAAGAAGCGCAAGCCTTCGCTAGAAAGGCCTCTTTCTCTGGCTGATTCATCCCCCAGAGTTGGCACCGAGGGACGTTTGTCCCCGATTTTCCTACAGGGGGAGAGAAGGAGAACAAGTTAGAGGAAGCGGCCAATTCCAGCCAAGAGAGGAGAGGATTCTGCAGCTGAAGATGTAAAGGCCAGCAGGGAGGAAAGCTTGGAGGCCCCTAAAAGGTCCTGCAGACCAACCAGCTTTCCTTATACACCTGTGGCTTATGGCTTATGGCTGCCCCTGAGCCCAAAATTGATGCTGCTGAAGGGGAACATTCATTAAGTGAATTTTGCCCCATTCGACCAACTTCCCTGCCCTAATCGTTAAGTGAATCCCTGCAGTTGTTAAGTGAATAGCACGGTTGTTAAGTGAATCTGGCTTTCCCATTGACGTTGCTGGTCAGAAGGTCGCAAAGGGGGGCGTCGTGTGACCCCGTCATAAGTAAGAGTCAATTGTCAAGCCTCTGAAGGCGGGTCAGGTGACCCTGGCCCTCTGCCAACGGTCATAAGTGTAAAAAAAAGTAAATCATCACATTCACTTCTTTTCATTGCCGTTGTAACTTTGAGCAGCCACTAAACAAATGGTCGTAGAGTCGAGGACTACCTGTGTGCATAAACACACGGTCAGAACTATGCCTCGAAGGCATTTGTGGAATAAATCACTTTTGCCTTCATCACTGGAGGCTTTTAAGAAGAGGCTGGGCAGTCACTTGTCCGAAATGGTGTAGGTCAGGGGTCACCAACCTTTCGGACCTCAGGGGGACCACTAAATTCATGATTTTAAATCCCGCGGACCATTAATAGGATCTGCCTAATGACTGGCTGGGTGGGCGTGGCTAGGTGGCCATGTGACTGGGTGGGCTTGGCCAGCTGCATGTCACTCACATCCAGGGGCGCCTCGCCGGCATCTACTCGCCCCTCCCCTCCCAGCCCCTCCTCGCCAGCCCGCCCGGGCTCCTTAGGGCCCCAACAGGAAAACCGTTGCTGGAGCTAAGCAGCCCCCATGAGAAAGAGTTGGCAAAACAGCTCAGTTCAGATTGCATCCGACCGAGAAGGAGGCTCAGCAGAAACATCTCACTGAGGACTAGGAGCATAGTATAACCAATTCCATTATATTTAAGTACAATGACAATAAAGATTATACTTAATAGGCTTTCCAACCACAGGGAAGACCTGTGGGCGTGCAAGGCCAGGAGGCAGTGCCTGGAGGCTCAGCCAGTTCCAGGCCCTGATGCAGCCCCACTGGAACGAGGCCCTCCGGCTCTTCGCCACCAGCGGCTCTTCCCTCCAGCCTTCGCCCAAAGCCCCCCACCAGGAGGCCGAAGCAGACCCCAAGTCGGAATTTCTGCCCCCCTCCAACTTGCACAAAGACCCCAAAGAGGGAGACTCTCTGCAGCCACACAAGCGTCCATTGCACGTATCCAGCCCAGGGGCCGCACTTTGAGGACCCCGGATTTAGTGCAACGTAAAAAATGCAAACAATTTTTCCATGGGCCACCAACATTTTCTTGCACACCACCAGTTGGTGACCGCTGGTATAGATTCTCCTGCTTGAAGGGGGGGTTGGACTAGATGGCCTCCAAGGTCCCTCCCAGCTCTTTTCTGATTAAACTCTCCATGCGTCACACCTTCCCGGAGGACAGTTCAGAAAACGCTTTTCTTTCCCCCGGTTTCTTCCTTAAACGGAAAGAGTTAAAGAGAAAACCACAGGGAGCTGGAAGGCTTCCATAGAACCAACTCTGTTCCTATTAATCTTCATGCTTTTCATTTGTGAAGCCACAAATAGATGCTTTGATGACCAGGAAAAGATTTCCAAGGAAAGTTCCTTTGCCTCAAAGGAAGGACGCTGCAAATACCCAGTTTGTCCTGTTTGTGATGACATGACAACTCGGGTCACCCAGGACCCTAAAAGGGCAACTTCAGCACGTCCACCAGCTGGTTCGGAGCGAGCTGCGGGCTCTTTACCCTGATGGAATCATAAGGTTTCACCCTTGGCTACTCCAGCCGAGCCCCGATCGGCATATTTTCTCTGCTTTGCTTGAGCAATCTCCCTCCTTAAGAGGTGGCGCTACTCCAGCACCGCTTTCTCCCCCAGGGAGAGCCAGTTGGACGGGTGGCAGAGCAGAGACAAAACCTTTTCTGGATTTATGGCCTTTTGTGCAGGCATGGCTGCGGACTCCAGGGCAACGCACCCTGTAAATCAGCTGGGGCAAAATCCCCTCTGAGTTGACTTCAACCCGGGGAGGCGCAACACACACCAACAAACATAAGTGTCAACCATCCCACTTGGTTTGTGCAGTAAATAAACACTTCGGTGACATTTGCTTTCTTGCAAGAGTACAATTTACTAGGCCAACATGGTTACAGAAGGAGCGCAGCCAGATCTGATATTTTCGGGCGCAAATAGCATCGTTAACTTTCCCTCCTGGCCTTCCCACTTGGGATTCTTTGCAGTCCAATTAGCTGAATTCATTTTGTTTTGGGGGAACGGACCCTTCATCTTGCAGACATTCCTAGTAAGTGACTTTGGGAGGCTGGCATCTTACAGGGTGGAACTTGGTGGAAAGATACGCCTTATCCCCTATTCTGAACTGTTTTGGGGGTTCCTTTTTCCTATCAGTTTCTCTCTCGTGTGCTTCTCTCGCATCGTCTGATTCCCACAGGCCAGCTGTCTTGCAGAACGTCGATCCAATCGGTTAGGGATGCCCACTGAGAGCTCACTTTTGCAAGCCAAATAGCAGCCCTGACCCAGAGCTTCCACTGCACCATTGGGGTGGCAGTCTTGACTTTTCTGACCCCCTGAGGATGCCCATGCTTCAATGCAATGGCTGCGCAGAGGACTCTCTCCTGTTTTCCTGGCAAGAGTGTGAGAATAATTGGCCCTTGTTGTCTTCCAAGCTGTGTGTTCTTCAGCTTCCCAATCTCACTTCCAGGCCTGGGTTTCAGGTCAGGACAAGCCAAAACTGATCTTCTTTACCTTCTAAGATGAGACTAAGAAGGAGGCCGTGGCTGCAACCTGTTGAGCCACAAAGATACTAAAGGGGGAAAACCAGGATGAAATAAATTGCCTTTTGATCCAGGGAGGTTCCCTGCAAGATTTTGCCAAGCCTTTTCTCAAGCAAAGGGTGTTTCATTCGCCCATCCTACCCTCAAGATACAGAAAAATATCTCTCTCTCCCTCTTTTCTTTTCTTTCTTTCTTTCTCTTTCTTTCTTTCTTTCTTTCCTTCCTTCCTTCCTTCTTTTTCCTTCCTTCCTTCCTTTGTTCTTTCTTTCTTTTTCTTTCTTTCTTCTTTTTTCCTTCCTTCTTCCTATCTATCTATCTATCTATCTATCTATCTATCTATCTATCTATCTATCTATCTATCTATCTATCTATCTATCTATATCTATTTTTCAGGTTGCTAAACCATCCACCTCTGTCCAAGAGAGGCTCTGTTTTCGCTCCTTGCCAGATATTTCTGAGCAGGAAGAATAAAAGCAGAATTAATGGGAATGCAAACGACAAGGGGAGACACCTGGGGAAGACATTCTGCGAATAAGCCAGGTGGATTGTGGAAAGCGAAGTTATCTGGTCAGTGCTGGTAAGTCAAGGGTCTTGGGACTCGGGGGTATTTTAACATCCCTTTGCGCCACCCTGGGTCCTAACAAGGAGAAGGGCGGGGTATAAATTTAATAAAATAAAATAAATAAATAAATAAATAAACCTCTACATGTTTCTGAAGCCTTCTCAGCCACCCACCCAGCCCTGCTCGGAACAGCCTCGAAGGCCCATCTTTTGAGTCTCTGTGCAGAGGCGTTTCTGATGATCATCAGAGAACATTGGCTGGTCAAGTTGACCTTGGAATCCAACCTGGGATTTAGCATTAAAATAAACTCAGGATCAGTCAGCCTTTTTCTCTCTCTGGATCTAAAGAGGAGCACCAGGAGGTGCCAAGAACCAAGGCTTGGATCAGTGGTGGGTTTCTGCAGGCTCGCACCTACTCGCGAGAGCTGGTTGGTGAAATTTAGAGAACCGGTGAGAGGGGGTTCCACCAGCGTACCTGGAAGTAAATCTGGCCCGCCGCTGCCAGTGACCCAACAGAAAGGAAAGGAAAGGAAGGAAAGGAAAGGAAAGGAAAGGAAAGAAAGAAAGAAAGAAAGAAAGAAAGAAAGAAAGAAAGAAGAAAGAAAGAAAGAAAGAAAGAAAGAAAGAAAGAAAGAAAGAAAGAAAGAAAGAAAGAAAGAAAGAAAGAAAGAAAGAAAGAATTTATCATCACAATTGAGTCCAAAATTTTGGTTGCTAAGCAAGAGCGTTGTTAAATGAGTTTCACCACATTTTAAAAGGTGGCCACTCCCACCCTGTCACATTTTGTGTGCCACGCCCACAAAATAGGCCACACCTACAGAGTAGGTTCTAAAAAATTTGAAACCCACCACTGGCTTGGATCCAAGGAGACTCCAGGGAGATGTCGGTCAAAGGTGGACAACCAACTTGCAGCTCTGGCTAAGCTTGGTTGGGCCTGCCTGTTTCAAAACATGTTTTCTTCATCAACAGGTAATGATTAATTCTCTTTGGAAGAGAGAGGCAACCAGGGGGCAGGAGGGTTATTCTTCTGAAATAGCTCATCCATCACTGAACTCCGAATTAAAAAAAAAACAATTGGCTTTTTCTCCGTCCCCTTTTTTAAGAAACCTTCTAAAAATACCTATTCTGACAACGCAGGTTGGCCTTAGCCAGGTCAGGGATGGCTAACCTTTTGGTCGTCGGGTGCCTAAAGGGCGTACGTGCGTGACAGTGCCCGTCTGCCCACACCCATAGTGTAATGCACACTCAACACCCCCTGAGCCTGGCCCCTCCATGCACGCATGCACGACGCCCCTCCTCACATCCTGCATTGGGCCTCACAGGCCTGCCTGCAGCCTTCTGGGACCAAAAAGGGGGCATGGGGGGGGTGCAGCGCTCCCACCACCCGCAAGCATGCACACCTCTCTCCCACATGCCCCCTTCCCCCGTGCATGCGTGGCAGAGACCCAAATAGTCAGCTGGCCTCAGGGGTGGGTTTCTGCAGGTTCGCACCTACTCGCGAGAACCGGTTGGTGAAATTTAGAGAACCGGTGAGAGGGGGTTCCACCGGCGTACCTGGAAGTAAATCTGGCCCACCGCAGCCAGTGACCCAACGAGAAGGAAAGGAAAGGAAGGAAGAAAGGAAAGAAGAAAGAAAGAAAGAAAGAAAGAAAGAAAGAAAGAAAGAAAGAAAGAAAGAAAGAAAGAAAGAAAGAAAGAATTTATCATCACAATTGAGTCCAAAATTTTGGTTGCTAAGCAAGAGCGTTGTTAAATGAGTTTCACCACATTTTAAAAGGTGGCCACTCCCACCTGTCACATGACTGCCAAGCCATGCCCACAAAATAGGCCACACCTACAGAGTAGGTTCTAAAAAATTTGAAACCCACCCCTGGCTGGCCTGTGGGAGGGGCACACCCATGTGAGGGAGCTGAGCTGGGCCAACGGCTGATGTGCCCACAGAGAGGGCTCCATGTCCACCTGTGGCACACATGCCATAGGTTCGCCCTCACGGAGCCAGGTCTACACATTACACTCCGTCATCACTTGCTTAACTGTGGTTTGTTCGTTAAGCCTGCTTACACCATCCAGACAAACGCTTGTCCAATGTTTTCTTGGAAACCTCCAGCGATGAAGCAGCCACAATTGTGGGAGGCAAGCTGTTCCCTCGATTAATCGCTCTCCCTGTCATGAATTGTGAATTGCAAGATGAATTGTCTCTAAGGAGGGTGACCGCTGAATGCATTTTGCTGGAATAACACTCCCCCCCCAACCCATGTTTCAGTTAGCTTTGTAAACACCAGAGCTAGCAACCCGCTCCTTTAAAAAAAAGAAAGAAAAGCAAAATATTTTGAAATCAGGATTTTTAAACAGCTTTGCACTTTTCCAAGGGGCCAGTGAGTTGATGGCCAGACTCCAAATCCTCATGTTTAAGAGAATCACACATGTCAACAGTGAGGCAGTGAAAACACGTTGCTAGGATCTCAAGGGGGGAAAAATCAAAACACAGCCGCATTTTCCCAGGCTGACGGATGAAAGGGAGGCGAAGGGCAATTAACCCCCTACGTTAATTTATTTCTGAAGAAGCGCTATTGGAAAAGATGTGGGAATCCAGGCCATCGGCCCAGTTCAGCGGAATGGAAGGGCCACGCAGTCAACTCCACTTGAAGACGTGACTATTTCATGGGGAATGAAATGTTGGTGGAAACGGAATAACTTAAGTAGTTTCTTGCATGTGAAGCAAAAAAAATTTGCTTACTACTTTGTAACTTTGAGCCATAGCAGGAGAAAGCCCCAGTGATTGACAGGTCAGCAACAATAGGGGATGTCAGGCCCCACCACGCTGTGGGGTGAGTGAGTAGAGGATTTGGGGTTCTAAGAGCTCAAAAATGGGTCCAACTAGCGATTAGTTTGGACACTTGATAAAAGAAACAGATCTCTGAATTTGAGTTTACTGGCTAGGGAGTTTAGAAGTCAGAAGAATAGAATTGGGAGGGACCCTGGAGGTCTTCTAGTCCAGCCCCTTGCTCGAGCAGAAAACCCAATACCCCTTCAGATAAACCGTGGCTCCAATCTCTTGGAGCACTCACAACTTCTGGAGGCAACTTTCTTTGCCAAGTTTGAAAATCACTCTTCTAAGATAGCCAGCCATTCGGCAAACCAGCAATAAACATTGAGAATCGCCAGTTATCGAATGTGTGGGTGATCAACCAGCTTGCTCTAAAGAAGGATTCAGGGAAGAGACCTTAAAAAAACAAAAATAAGAAAAACCCTGAGCCTTCGCTTATTTTACTGCAGCTGGGAAATATAATTAGTTAAAAGGTGGATTCTAATTTTTACTCTTCCACCGTCTGAACACGAAGGTTTCTCGGCTAATTGAATGCATTAGATCACTTCTCTTCCAGCATCTGGAAGGACATATGGTAAAAAACCAGTCACCGCTTTCTAAAGGCTGGGCTGCCCATCTGCTACGCAGACAAAGGGAAACACCTCTGGGCTTGAAGCAGGACGAAAGAAAAGGCCTTTGAATGTTGCCCAAGTGGGGCAATTAACCGTTTTTATTTCTAATCCGGTGGACTAAACCCCCAAGTGTTCCAGCAGCCCTTCTTCCCCTCCTCTACTTCTAACTGAAAAGGTTAGCTGCTGTTGCCTAAACACCTATTGTTGCCTAAACACACAAGCGCAAAAGAAGCCCGGGCCTCAGGGCAAAATAAAGCTAAAGTAATTGCTTGGCTAGGCTAAAACCTCATGATGTGTGTTTGGGTTTGGCCAGCAAAGGATGACCACGGCCAATTTGGGTTTTTCCAACAGGTTTAGAGATTGTCCTCGACTTACGACTGTTTGTTTCATCGCTGTTTGGAGTTACAGCAGTCTGAGGGTTTCCTTTGTGTAAGTAGTGAGCTTGCCAGAGTCCAGAAATGCTAGATTAAGGGGTGTGCATAAGCACACCAGCGTGCCTACTGTCCCTGCCAGAATATTCCCTTGTAGTCATAGTCATTTCATGTGGTCATAATCATGTTTACCCTTGTATCTATTATCTGTTTCATGCTTGATGAAATAAAATAAAACCAATAAATAAAATAAATCATTATTATTATTTTTTTGCACTGCCCTGTCTGTTCCCTGGCCTTATTAACCTTTGGGTCTGCAGGGCCTCCCCATCTCTCTCCCTCCGGATGTCTTCACCTCTCCCCCAAAAAGGCCCTTCAAGGCAGTCTGGAGGCCTCATCTCAAGGGGTTTGCATGGCAGAGCAAAGTTTTGACTGGAGTCAAAGCTGCCTCTCTGGGCCCTGCAGTCGGGAAATCAACTTTGGGAGCCTCAATTCCCCAGCCTGTTCAGAAAGCCCATTACATTAGCAGCCTCTTTGGGGTAGAAGAGGGATCCCCAAAAGTGGCAACTCTAAGCCTCGTGGACTTCAACTCCCAGAATTCCCCTTGTCTTCAAGTTGGCAAGTTTGACAAACATCGCTTTAAGGGAATAGTTTCCAATAGTCGAGAAGGGTGGACCTCTTCATCCTTTAGCCCATTCTGGTCCACCCTCCTCACCTTCCCTATCAGCATCCATGATGATTCCCACCTTCTTCCGCCTGCTTCCAAAGTCTCTCAATGTCCATCTTGGGGGTTTTACTTGCAGCCTTAATTCTCAGTCTGGTTTATTGTGGGGTTATCTGAAATGTATGATCAGGAGTTATTTTGAAGGAAAACCTGTTTGTTTTATTCTTTTTTTAATGGCCTATTTTAAGGAGCCTGAAGCTGCTGTTGCGATGAACTTAAGCAAGTTGCAAGAAAGTTTCCACTGTTTTTCCCCTGGGGGGGGGGGGGGGGGATTGTCTTAAGTCGATTCCTTGGGTTGGGCACGTACAGCAAGAACAAATGTCCGGGGAATTCTGGGAGCTGCTTTTCTTTCTTTCTTTCTTTCTTTCTTTCTTTCTTTCTTTCTTTCTTTCTTTCTCTTTCTTTCTTTCTTTTTCTTTCTTTCTTTCTTCTTTCTCTCTCTCTCTCTCTCTCTCTTTCTTTCTCTCTTAATTTCTTTCTTTCTTTTTTGTTCTTTTTCTTTTTTTAATTTCCTTCTCTTTTCTTTTCTTTCTTTCTTTCCTGGAAACCAGCTGTTGATTACATTAGTTATTTTTAGTAGCATCTGCGGAGCTCAGACACTCATCCCAGAGTTGGTTTAGATATAAATAGCAATAGATGTTTATTAATATTTACTTAAAACAGTTTGGGAAGCAGCTTTCCTGCGAGTCATTTTCCTCTGAACTGATTAATGCAACATGACCTACAAGAAATGGGGCATCGTTTTTTGTTTTCTTCTGTTGTGGAAGTCATTAGGCTTTTGGGGAGGGATAAATGAGTCCCCTGCTCCAATAAATCATTTTTCTGATTAATTTTAAAAAAAATGTCGCGGGGATCCTACGCTGTGATTCAATGACAATCAGTTCTCTTCTCTGGAAGGATGAAATCTTCTCCCCTTAAATTTAGGCTCACAACCTTTTTGCAGTCGAATCTGTCTATAAATTTTTGTATGGTGACTTAAAAGATGGAGGGGGGAGAGGAGGAACGAAGGAGGAGGAAGAGGAGGAAAAAAGGAAGAAGGTGGTGGTGGAGGAGGAGGAGGAGAAAAAGAGGGAGAAGGAGAAGGAAAAAAGGAAGAGGAGGGAAAAGGGAAGGAGGAAGAGGAGGAGAAGGAAAAAGAAAGAGGAGGAGGAGGAAAAAAGGAAGAGGAAGAGGAGGAGGAGGAAGAGGAGGGAAAAAGGAAGGAGGAGGAAGAGGAGAAGAAAAAAAGAAAGAGGAGGAGGAAGAGGAGGAGGAGAAAAAGAAGGAAAGAGGGAGAAAAGGAAGAGAGAGAAAGAGGAAACCTAGACGAGCCTTTGGACAGCTCCCCCATCCAGCCGCTGCAGCCCAGGCGGCGCAGGGGAGCCGAGGCGGAGGCGGAGCTGCCGGGGCCTGACGTGCAAAAGGGCCGCGGAGGGAAGGAGGGAAGGAGGCGGTGCAGCCTCCCAGCCTTGCAACGCAGAGCCCGGCGTGCATTTCCTGCGACCGGGCAGCCGTGCGGGGCAGGGCCGGGGAGGGATCCGGGCAGGGATCCGGGGCGAGCGCAAAGGCGCAAAGGCGCATGGCCACCCCGGGAGCCGCGGCGGGCGGAGGTGCGCGGGCCGCCCTGGAAGAGCCCGGGCCGCCGCCCCAGCCGCCCCCCGGCGGACCCCCAGCCCCAGGGAACCCCCAGGCCCCGGGAGAGCCCCCGCCGCCCGCCGCCCCCGCGCCCCTCCCCGCCGCCCAGCCTTGCGCGCCGCCCGAGCCCAAGTTCCTGCCGCCCCAGGCGCAGCCCGCGCCCGCCACCGCCGCCGCCCCGGGCCTGGAGGACTCTTCGTTCCTGCCCCTGGTGCGCGACGTGATCAAATGGTAAAGGAGCCTCCGGGGACAGGAGCAGTCTACCTGGGAGGGAGGGAGGCAAGGCCGGGAGATGCGCGCTCCGTTTCAAGCATCTCCAGCAAGATTGGCTCCCCCCCATCCTGTTCAGGATCTGAATCTGGTGCTCCTCCAACCTGGCACCTCTGGCCCTGCTGGTGGGAGCATCCTGGCGCAAAGCTGGAGGGGCTCCGTTTTCCCACCCCCTCTGGGCAACTCGAGGCTTCTGGGGAGGGAGCCAGACTTGCACAGATGTGCCAGGGAAACCTGCACATTTACCTACTTAGTTATTTATGTGTTTATTTTGTCGTGTTTATGTAGTGCATATGGGGAGTGGTGACCCTTTGAGAGCTGCATGCCACGAAATTTCATTTTGATGTCGGCCGATTCGTCTACTTTCAAAGTGACAATAAAGTTATTCTGAGGGTTTTTTTTTCTTTCTAAATCTGGATCTTCACACCTGCCTTTGCAGGAGGAATCGTTTTTTGGGCTGTTCCTTCCCAAGAGACCCAGAAGAAATATTTTGGTTTTCTCCTGCCTGTTTTGCAAAAAGCCTATTTAGTCCCTAACCTTTGGTGGCCAGCCAGCTGCTAATGGAAAAACCCAAATATAATCCTTTCTTCCAAGGAGTTGCTCTTAGCACAGGGACACAATTCTCTTGTTTTCAAAAACACAAGATTTATTTCTGCAGTTAGCAACTCTTGCGCTCTCATTCTCTCTCTCTCCCTCTTTCTCTCTCTCTCTCTCTCTCTCTCTGTGCCTTCCTTCCCAAGGTTTCTTTATTTATTTATATTTCATACTTCCTAACCGCCCATCTCACCATGATCTCTTCGGCCATCAACACAGGTGGGGAGGAGGCTGGGGGACAGTAGGAATAATGGGCTGCCTTGGTTCAGAGAACTGGGGTTTTTTGGGCAATTGTTTCCCATTTGGAAAACAATTAAAATTTTGTTTTTTGATGAAAGACATAATTCCGAGGCCACCAAGGATAGCAAAGTTTGCCTTGCAGCAAGACGGGCAGCCAACCAATGGAATAAACGGATAATTAATAAAGTCCTGTTCGAAGCGACTTGCATGGAACAAAAGGGAAAGAAATCATAGCAAAAGAGAATTAAAATCCAGGATGCTAAATAGAGGGCTCGCTTTTAAAAAAAATTTTTTTTAAAGAAAAGACATTTTAAAAATCCTTAATTAAAAATTATTTTCATGTATGTATCCTAATTTTCAACCTAAATGCTGGAGATGCGGGTGTTTAGATGCTACTTTCTTCCATGTATGGTGGACTTGCAATAAGGTCAAAGCTTTTTGGATAAAAATATGGTGGGTTATGCAAAACGTATTTAAGAAAAGATTAGAATTTACCCCGCAAATGTTTTTATTGGGCATAACTAAGGATTTTCGTAAAGGGGAAACAAAATTGTTTTTGTATATGGTTACAGCAGCTAGGTTGTTGATTGCTCAACATTGGAAGAAAGATTTTGTACCGACAATTGCTCAATGGATTCAAAAAGTGGCGGGGTTTGCAGAAATGGCAAAACTTTCAGCTTTCCTAAAAGACCAGAAGCAGGAGAGCTACACACAGGAATGGGCAAAATGGATTAATTATATACAGAATAAATATCAGACTGGGAAATATCATGTAGCTTTTAGGTAGGAATGTTTGGATGGATAGGTGAATAGATTAAACAATATCTGGGATGTTTGGAATGTTTAAAGTGGTGTACAGCGGAACTCAGGGGGGGTGGGATTGACTGGGAGGTGGGGGTGGGTTAGGGTGGAGGGTGGGGAAATATAAGTGGATAAGCAATATAGAGATGGGTATAATGGGATATGGTCATGTTATGATGCTGAATTAACTTAGAAAGGGTGTCAGGGAGAGATTGATGTATTTTATACTAAATTTATATCATGTTGGTCGGGGGTATAATACTCAATATTTGAATGAGAACTTTATTTTAAGATGGGGGGAGGTGAGGGGTATACTTTTTGTATGTGATTTTATATTATATGTCGGGGGGGTAAAAGGGGGGGAAACTTGTCTGAATAAAACTTTTGCAATAAAAAAAATAAAATAAAAAATTATTTTCCAAAGATTGAAGGGTCGCATGGTTCCCTGCTGCTGCTGCCTTGCTTGTGCATAAATAATGTTGGTGGTTTAACCGAAGGAATATATTTTAATTCTGCTTCCCTTTTCTTCCTTGCAGCATGAATAAAGACAGCCAGGAGGCCCACCAGTTGCTGAACGAGCTGAGGACTAAATTTGTGGAGACCCACAAGCTGATCAAAAGCATGCCAGGCATCGGCCTGAGCCCCGAACAGCAGCAGCAGCAGCTGCAGAATCTCCGAGAACAAGTGAAAACCAAGAACAAACTCCTGCAGAAATATAAAACTCTGTGCATGTTTGAAATCCCCAAGGAGTAAAGGAGACATCGAGCGCTCTGCGAATAGGACAGTTCCTCTGAAGCAACGTTTGCAAGACATGGTCCCTTTAAGAGGCGTGGACTTCAACTCCCAGAATCCTGACGGGCTAGGGAATTCTGGGAGTTGAAGTCCAGGCCTCTTAAAGGGACCACGTTTGAAATAGAAAAGGCAGCGCAGGCTTGAAATGGAACCTCATGGACATTCTGGTGTGCTATTTGTGAGCCTAATAGGTTGTGATTGTGCAAAACTCACTTTTACCTGGTTTTTTGGGGGGGCGGGGCGGAGGGGGGGTTGATGTCTGTGGGCTGGTTTCTGTGCAACCTGGTGGTATAGCTATGCGAGAGTGTACCACTTCATCAGAAAGGGGTTTTCACCTTTCCTATTCCCTGAATTAAAAGCGAGAAAAATTAAAATCCCAAAATCGGGAAAGGATTTTCAGCTTTAGCTTTCTACTTGCTAAAAAGTGGATTTATTGTGGTTTTATTTCCTGCTCTTCCTAGCCCCCTCTTCGACACCTTCCCACCCCCTCCGCAGGATGAAGTGGTATGCTCTAGGTGGAACTGTGCCACCCGGGGTTTTCCTCTGGTTGATCTCAGAATTCTTAAAGGGGAAGGGCCCCCTTTACTGAGTGGGTGGGTGGGTGGGACGGTTGGTCTTTGAACCCCGTTTTTCAATTTTCTCTTAAGCAGCGAGGGAGAAAATGGAAGTAACGTTTGAAATCTTCATCGACTTTTTAAAAAAATGCCGTGTGACTTAGGTCTAAATTTTATTAAACTTACATGATGTCAATCATCCGTTTGCATGGATGGAGAAAGCCTTCCTTTATCCATGTGTGAATGTTGTTCACGTTATTTTTAGGTTGCTTGTTGGGAGCAAACACTCCTTGCTCCCTTAATGGCTTTGCTAAACAAAATTTGGAGGCGGAGGAGAGGGAGGATGGGGGATTATATTAATATTAATATTCTGGGGTTGCCTGTGCGCAAACCCCCTCACACACACGCTGCTGACGTGGCCTGCCATGTCTTAACACTCTTGATTTACTTTACTTACGTCGGTCTTTGTGAGGTTTGCCAGCTGTGGAGCCTTTTCGCTTCCAAAATAGCCCTCTTTAAACATGCAGCGTGGATGTGTGTGTGTGTGTGTTTATCACAAAATCACTGCATCATCGCAACTTCCAATAGGATGAAAAGATAGAAATCCGATCTCTTGGCTGTTTAAGGGCTGAGTCGGGATTATCTTAAGCTTCTTGCTCGCCATTCTTTCAATCCTGATCCTTAACCATGTTCGGTTTCTTTTCTTTTTTTAAAATAAATCAAGTTATTTTTCCCACCTTTGTTTTTCTTCTTTCTTTGTTAGGTGTAAGAATGTTGATTCCCCCCCCACCCCACCCCTTTCCCCCCCCCCTGGTACCTTAGGACGGTTACTATGAATGAAGGCGACACGGAGTGACGTGATCACGGCTTCTGTAATTAAAGTTATTTCTAGTCTGTGAAAGTCATTAATAAAATAACTTGCAATTTCAAAGAATTGAACGCAATTCAGACACTGTTTCTTTTGAAATACGGGGGCTTTAAAACGGGTGAACCTCAACACACAGGATTCCCCAACCAGCCATTCTAGGAACTGATGTCCATTCATCTTAAATTTCCCCCACACGTTAGCCAGTGAATCTCTTCTTTCCTTCCTTCTTTCTTTCTTTCCTTCCTTCCTTCCCTCTCTCATCTTTCTTTCTTCCGTCAAATTCCGTCATCTTTCTTTCTTTCTTTCTTTCCGTTCCTGGAGCATTACCATTGTAAGCTGGGCATAGAACGGACTGTTTTCAGGATACGTAAGACTTCAGGTGTGGCACAGCCTGACCCAAAAATATTGTCTTTCCTTGAGAAATGACAACAAGGGAAAAAAATAGTATTCCCAGGATCCACTTTTAAAAATCTGACAGCCTTCTTTCTTTCTTTCTTTCTTTCTTTCTTTCTTTCTTTCTTTCTTTCTTTCTTTCTTTCTTTCTTTCTTTCTTTCTTTCTTTCTTTCTTTCTTTCTTTCTTTCTTTCTCTTTCTGCTTGCCCAGCTTCAGGTGTGTGAATCCAGCCTCTTGGCCTCCTCCCAGCATCTCGTAAGAGGAAAGTTTATTGTTCTTTTCTCCTCCAGACCAGGAGTGCGATAAAGGCAATTATGGGAAGGGTTGGGCTGAGCACACTGAAGGGGTCAGCAAGGCCTGGATTCCTGCCATTCACCCTTGGTATATTTCATGCTCCCTGGCCGAGAGGGCAGCCATGTTGACTTCGCAATGACTGGGAAATTTCCACTGGGCACCTGAGGCGGGCATCATGCCCTTGGTATTTACGGCCGTGTGGAAGACGGATGCCAGAAGAGACGCATGGAAAGTGAGAAGGGAATAATTATCTCACCCCCTTTTATTTAACTTCATTTTCCATTCTTCCAATGACTTCATCTCCCTTCTCTGAACTTCATCAGACGTTCTAAGATCCCACCAACCTCTACCTTTTTATTATTAATCGTCGCAATAACTGCAAATCGTCTCCAAGGCCTTTATTACAAATGCAGGTGTTTGCTTATACCATCGGCATTCACTGCTTGGAAGCCTGAGTACAGACACCAGGAGGGCAGGTATAATGTCTGGGTGTAAAGGCCTCTTTTCTCAAAAGAAGACCCTCGGCTATTTTCTCCCCTTGCAACAGTCTGGTGAGGAAAGGCAAGTCTGTGAGGCAGAAGCGAGATTTGAACCCTCGTCCCCCAGGCCCTTTGCAAGGGGTCTTAGCAGGGTCTGAAAGCGGTTTGGATGGGAAAAGGGGACGCAGCCCTTCAAACCCAGCAGGGATATTGAGAACAGAATCCGTCAAATTTCTCAAGTCTTTTGGGAAGGAACATATTGTAAAGATGGTAGAACTGTGATCTGCTTGGAAAGTGGGCCATTTGCTGAGAAGACTACTCTTGTGTAGGAGAAACACAGAGTGTTTTATAGGTGGCACACCCCACCCACAAGATTAGCTAAAATTAACGAACATTTATCGCCAGAGTGTTGGAAATGCAGTATTGTACTAGGAACCTTTTACCATATGTGGTGGGAGTGCCCGAAAGCTAAGGCCTTTTGGCACCAGAAAAGAAAGTGGTTGGAAGAGATGCTAAATCAAAGGATGGAGTTGAGGCCAGAACTATTTCTATTCGGGATCACAAAAGAAAAATATAGCAAAGGTGGATTACATTTAATGTTGCATATTTTAATGACAGCACGATTGGTCTTCGCACAAAACTGGAAGAGATTCCCTTGGAACAAGAAGTAATAAAGAAGATACTGATGTGTGCAGAGATGGTCAGGCTGACTCTAGAGCTCAAAGACAAGGGGAAGACAGAATACCACGAAATCTGGGATAAATGGTACCGATGGGTTAGAAACCAGGGGGGAAAAGTCAGACAGAAAAACACGGATAAGTTAAGAACTGGAAAAATATGGTGTTAATCTTGTATGATAGGTAGGAATTGGATATGTATATGTACTGATAGTATTAATGGGTAGGTAATTTGACTGACTACGCAATGCCTATGTAACGGATATAAACTGTTATTGCTGTAAGATCAAGACACTCTATGGAAATGACTATGCCAGAAATGTCGCACTAGGTCCAATGTTTTCAATGTTTTTAATGTTCATCTAATTAAAAACATTTAAAACACAGAGGAGCCTTTTCAGGTGATTCATGCAGGTGGGAAATTCTGGGAGTTGAAGTCCACACAACTTCCAGTTGCCAAGTTTGGAAGTCATGGTCTCATAGATGTCTTTCAAGAGACATCTTCCTTTTATCTCAACAACTACAACTTGGTAAGGTTGGCCAGGCTGAATAAAAGGTTGGTCCATGATCCCCCAGGCTAAGGGTGGATTTGATTGTGGGTCTCCACAATCCAACATTCTTCTTCATATCTCCAGCTTCAACTGGGCATCTTCAAGACACCAGCCGGAGTTGCTGGTGAAACCTCAGGAAAACTGCTGTGTCGTTGAACCCCAAAACTCAACCCTCTCCAACAGATATATACCCCCCCATATGTCCCTCACCCCACCAAAGAAGCGCACACCAAAGTTGTTTTTTTCTTTTCAAAAGTTTTATTTCATAGAAAACCCCCAATATAACAAAGAACCAGTGTCAAACATTGTCAAAGCAAGGCGTCAATCTTGACAATCAACCCGATCATTCGACATGTGTGTATAAAGTGCCTGTGGGCTTTAATGCAATGTGGTTGTTGGTCGGTTTGCTTGTTTCTCAACAACGCCCTGAGTCCGTTGGAGAAGGGCGGGGTATAAATTGAATAAATGAATGAAATGAATGAACAACGTCCCAGAAAAAAGGCGGGAGGGGTGTAAACAGGATCACTTTTCCAACAGCTCCCCTGCAGGGCCTCCCCTCCTTCTGTGCTCCCACACAATGTGGGGTGTGAAGGGGAAGAGGAGAAGCTGTGGATAATTTTCAGCAGCAGCAAATGAAACTGTTCAACACGCTCAGAGGCAGCACACAAAAAGCGTCACAGACACAGCCATGAGAAAGTCGGGGAGTTCAGCTGCCTGCTCCACCAAACCCCCCTCCCCTTCCCCCAAGTCTTTTTGACCACAGACGTAGACTTGAGTGGTCCCCTTTCCACCACGGAGTCTGCAATGTCCTTTCTCCAGTCTCAGGTCCAGCCTCACCTCCAACTCTTCCTAGGAGGAAAATAATCTTGGGGAGCCGATGGCAGAAAGCTCCCCATGGAGAGTTGAGGACGGCCCCATGTCCCACAGGCCCAGCCCGAGGCTTGCGTGCCTCCCAGACGGGCTGGCAGAGTTTGGATACCAAAGAACCTCTTTGCCCCTTCTTGGTCGAGAAGGTCCGAAGGCCAGAGAGGGGAGCCTTAGCTGATCACGCAGCGTTCTTTGTCCTTGGCCTGACCGCCTCGAATGGCCTTTTCCCGGATGTACATGAGGTCGCTGTGGACGCTGGGCCGGCGGGCAAAGGGGGCCACGATGCCGTAGGCATCCCCTGTCCCATCTCCAGAGGAGTCCTTCTGGAGCTTTTTCCCCTTGAGGGTCTTCTTGTGCAGGAGGTCACAATACTGGACGGAGACTTTGCGGTGCAAATCTGGGCTCATTTCGTTGGGCAGCTTAGCCATGGTGAAGAGCGCCTGGAACATCTCGTCCAGGCTGCTGTTCTTCTTGGCGGAGATCTCAAAATAGGGACACTTTTTTGAGTCCTGGCCCAACAGCTGCTCGATCTCTCGGGATTCAACCTCCCGGTAGAAGTCCCGGTCACCTTTGTTCCCGCAGATGACCAGAGGAACCTCAGTGTTCTCCTTGGTCTTGTTTTTGAGGCAAGACTTGGTCTCCAGGATCTGCTGCTTCAGACGCTGGACTTCCTCGAAGGAGTCCCGGTTGTCCAGGCTGAAGACGAGGATAAAGACGTCTCCTGCAGGAGAAGGAACAGAAAGGGAGAAGGTTAGGTGCCAAGTTTCAAAACTTCGCTATTGGAGGCAGGCAAGGCTAGGCAAAGAACAGCAATCAAGGAGAGGAATGCAAATACTTATTTCTGAACTAAATCCAACTTTCTTGCCAATGCTGCTTTGATGCGCTCTCCTCGCCCTTTTCATGCGTTTTTGAAGCATTAGCCAGAAAGCTCACTTCAGATCAGAAATGCAGCCCTCCCTCTAGATTGCTGCAGTAGCCATGAAAAAAATATACATTTTTGGAGCAACTCAGAGGCTTTCTCCCTGGGGCTAATTTAGAAGAGGCGGGATGGGCCATCCATAAGGAGGCTTGTCCTTTCCTTATCAGCTCCGGCTTTCTGCTTTTTGTTTCCCTTTTCTTTACAACTCCAGAATAATCAGATTGCAGCAGCCAAAGGCGCTTGGATGAAGCTCCTTATCGCTGGGTTGTAAAGTCTGAAAGCTCAGATTTATAAAGTTTGGACTTTAAGGGAATTTGTCTGCGGGAGCGGTTCAAGCTGCAGCCGTTTCAAAGAGAAACGGAGCCCAGGACAGAACTGGGCAAATATCCCGAAGTGAATTAATCAACTTCGGGGCGCTATCTTTTATTTTTATGTATGGTGTATAGATTTGCCTTCTTCTGCTTCCCCTCGTCCTGTCCCTGACTGCAACCAGGCGGGTTTGGCATCTAGGCAGAAGTTGCGAACCCCGCAATGTGGCAGAGAGGAGCCCGTGGGCGCCCGCTTGCAAAAGACTACGGGCGGAGGAGCCGCCAGAGTGGAAGGAAGCGAGAGAGGGGAACGCTCCTTCATGGGCGCCCATCCTCGGGACGGAAGGGGCGGCGGGGGAGCTCGGGAGAGGCGCTCAAGGAAAACGACCCTTCCTAGAAATTTTGTAGGAGGCGCGCATAGCCAAACACCACAATTCTGAGAGTTGAAGTCCACCCATCTTAAAGTTGCCAAGGTTGAGAAGCGCTGATTTCCTTTTCTCTCTCTCTTTTCATCTCTCTCTCTCTCTCTTTCTCTTTTTCTCTCTTCCTTTCTCTTTCTCCCTGTTTCCATCTCTTTCTCTCACACTTTCTCTCTGTCTCTCTCTGTCTCTCTTCTGTTCTGACTGGTTCACACACACACACACACACACGCGTCTCACCGGTGAGGATGGAGAGGCGCCGCATGGCCGGGAAGGGATGGTTTCCCGACGTGTCCAGGATGTCCAGCTGGTAGACCTCCCCGCGGATGCTGTAGAGCTTGCGGTGGAAGTCCTCGATGGTGGGCGTGTACTGGTCCTCGAAGTGGCCGCTGAGGAAGCGGGAGACGATGGCCGTCTTGCCCACCTTGGACGAGCCCAGCACCACCATCCGGTAGCAGTTCTTGGGCGGGATGTTCAACTCCGCCTCGCTGGGACCCATTTTCTTGATCATCTCGGCCAGGCGCATCGGGAGGATCGGAGCAGCCGCGAAGGAGCTGAGGCGCGCGCTAAGAACTGGCTGGGAACTGCAGGAGGACAGGCGATGCGCTCAAGCCAGGCGGGTCAGCTCCACTCTGCCCTGCCGAGGCGCCTCGCCTGCCTTTATAGCGGCCGCAGCGCCGACGCCCCCTTGGGGGCGGCGCAAAACAGCCAGCGGGGGCAGTCTTGCGCCGCTTGCTTGCACTGCCCAGCTCGGGGCGCAGAGCTGGCTGGCCAGACGCGGACGCGGAGCTGTTGGTGCGCCCGCAGGCTATTTGCAACCATCCGTTGAGGCTCCTTCTGGGGAGCTGGGATGGGAAGAGGAGCTGGGTCGGTTGGGGAGAGTTAGGGCCCCCCTCTTTCTCACCCCAAACCCCTCCCCTCCCCCAGAAAGAGCCCCCGGGCGCCTCCAAAGTTGGCCTCATTTTGGCGACTTCGTTTGCGAGGCGGCTCAGGGCGCGCGATCTTCTGGCATCGCGGAGCGGCGGCGAAAGGAGCCGGACGGGCGGTCAGTTAAGGCAGCCTTCTCTGCCTTACAGCCCCCCCCCCCGTGGCCCACAAGCCCGGCGGATGGGAGTTGTAGTCCCGCTGTTGGGGCGCCAGATTGGGGGGGGGAGGGAGGGGGAAGCCGCCTGGAGAGCGCGAGTCCTTCGGTGGAAGAAACGAGGAACGGGAGGGAGGCTCCGCGGGCTGAAGGGAGCGCAGGGACGGGCTGGGGGGGGGGGGAGGAAGGCGAGTGGCTGCACCAAAATGAGGACTCCATCCGCGGCCCGCTTTCAAGGCAGGAGAGGCATGGAAAGAACGAGAAAAGACCCCAGAAGAAATGGGACAGCGGAGTCTTCGCTCCGAGCTGGGTTGGGGTCTTCCATTTAAAGTGTGTGGGGGGGGGGGGCAAATAGAGGAAAGGAGTCAGTGAGGCAGGCAGATCTTGCTCCGAAACCCCTCTAAGGAGACTTTCTCCCGAGGAAACGCTCCAAGATCCCAGCTATTTGGTTCCTGGGAAGTGGGAGGGTGGGTCTCCAGAAGGAAAAATATACCGGGGTGGGGAGCAATCAGGAGAAACGCGGTTTCTTTCTCTCTGTAGGAGCTGCAAGCGATCCAAGGTTTATTACCAGGAAATGTTGGCTTCCATCTCCTGAGGATAATAGCTTATTGGGACTCTCGGCGTGTAGAAAGTTCTATTGGGAAGTTGGGGTTTCTTTCCTGGGTTTGGGGGGCGAAGGGGAAGGTTGGGCTTGGCCTGCCCAGAAGAAAAGCACAGGGTCTCCAAAGCATGTCTAGAGTGCATTGCTCCAACTCTCTCGGGGTTCCCTGATTTTAAACGCCTTGGAAGAGATTGGAGGTGGGTGAACATTTGGGGGGTTCCAATCTTGGATGATCTCGGGCAGACCATGATCTCAGGAAATGTAAGAGCCAATCTGTCAAATGGGTACATAGGATGACCGATAGATTATTATAAACTGTTTGCATCACTACACAAATAAAATGAGTTTGGTTTAGTGGTTAAGGCACAGGCTGGAAACTAGGCGAGTAAGAGTTCTAGTTCTGCCTTAGGCAGGAAAGCCAGCTGGGGACTTTGGGCCAGTCCCTCCCGCTCAACCTGCCTCACAGGGTTGTTGTGGGAAAAATAGGAGGAGGAAGGATCAGTAAGTATGTTCGTCACATTGAGTTGCTTATAAACATAATACATTGTTGTGTGTGTGTGTGGGGGGGGGGAAATCTTTTAAACAAATACATGATCGAATTCTGATCTTGGTCATTTACAGTTAAAGGCACTATTTGCAAATGTGTTCACTGAATTCTTAGCCAATCTATCATGCAAAGGTCTCTGCTCTTTATTCCCTGCCAGCTGTTGCTCAGTTATCTTAGTTTTGCAAGATAAAAACACCCACATAGTGTTCCCTGAAAATGCATCACCTGGCCCGTCCATTTCCAAAATACACACACCACCACAACCTTCTGGAGGTCCCCTTCCTCATGTCCCCATTGTTTGCGAGGAAGAACAGGGACCCCCAAACAGCTCAAGCTCCCATATCTTGGCATGTTCCAGAAAGCCGGGGTGCCTTGGCACCCCCCTCTCCTCCTTGCCAAAGCAATTAATGGAGCCTCTCACACTGTTTATTGCCTTTGGGGGAAGGAAAATAGTGGAGGATCCCTCTGAATGGGCAGCAGTGGAGAACAAAGTTAATCTTTAAGCTGTGATGGAGAGGAGGACTTGCATGGCACTCCGTGAAATGGGATTGCATCAGGAGAGAGCTGGCCAGGAGTGAGGCAGACAGAAACTGGGGGGTTTCTTTAAGGCAGGGACGGCCAACCTTTGCAACTTTAAGGCCTGTGGACTTGCAACTCCCAGAATTCCCCAGCCAGCACCTGGGAGTTGAACTCCAGAGGTCTTAAAGTTGTTAAAGTCGGACTCCCCTACTTTAAGGGGTCTTTAAGATGGAAAGGCACCCTCCCAGCAGCCATGAGTGTGACTTTGAGTCAGAGACTAAACACAGTTCTCGTGAAGGCTGCCAAGGAAGAAGAGTGATGTTTGCTCATTCAAGGGAAGAGATCTGGCTTCTTCAGAAGTTTGAGATCAGGGGTGATGATGAGAAAGAGGGGGTTGGACTGGGTTGGACTAGAAGACCTACAAGGTCCCTTCCAACTCTGCTATTGTATTGTATTGTAAGAGGCTCAAACGCAGATCGATCTTCCTGGACCTGCTTCAGGAAGCAAGAGATTCCAGCGAAATGAAATGGAGGAATGTATGAACATCCCTATGTTTACTCCAAGCCCCATAGGGTGCATGGGGGGGGGGGGGGAGGAAATAAATGACAGGATAGCAGTCTTCTGATATTCGAGGGGCTGCCATAGAGAGAAGAGGGGGAGTCATGCTATTCTCCAAAGCACCAGAAAGAAGGACCAGAAGTAGACAAGAAAGCAGGACAAGAAGCAATGGGTGGAAACTCATCAAGGAGAGAAGCAACCTGGAACTAAGGAGTAATTTCCTGACAGTGAGAACAATTAACCAGTGGAACAGCTTGCCTCCAGAAGTTGTGAATGCTCCAACACTGGAGGCTTTAAAGAGGAGATTGGACAGCCATTTGTCTGAAATGGTAGAGGGTCTCCTGGCTAAGCAGGGGGTTGGACTAGAAGACCTCCAAGGTCCCTTCCAGCTTTGTCATTCTGTCCAACCAGATGCAGAGAGTGAAGAGGCACGGAGTGCTGTCACCACTTCCCTCTCCAGCCACTACGGGGCGCCAGAGGGCACTGCAATTGCAACCAGGCCTCCTCCATGAGCTCTACATAAGCTTCTTTGCAAGTTTTGGGGAGCAGGGAACTGTTCTGCACCCCTTTTATGAACCAGGTGGAGGCGATGTTAAGCATCCCTCATGGGCCCCCCGCAAAGTTTTGTGTTTGCATGCATCTGGGAGGGGAGAAGAAAAGGACTGCACCAGCAACACCCGGAGAGAGAGAGAGAGACAGAGAGAGACAGAGAGAGAGAGACAGAGAGATTTAGGTGCACCCCGTCCAGCAAATAAGACCCATGGCCGGTGTGGGAAATGGGCAGCTGGGAGGGCAGAAATGGAGGAACAGAACCAGGAGCAAAAATAACCGGAGCTCTTTGACCAGGGGTGAGAATTGATGGAAAATTAATTCTCTCCAGCCAGCAGTTTAGACCCGGGAGCTTTGTTTGGTTCAGGCAATTCAAACAGGGAAAGTGGTTGATGAGCTAATTATAAAAGCCACCCACAGGACACCCCCCTGCCCAATCCATAAACACTGTGCGGAGAACAATAGTTAGCAGCAGCAATAACCACCGCGCAGAACTGTTATTCCTTGGGGCACAAATTAAACCATTGATTACGATTCTACCCTTAATGGCTTGGATTGTGGATACGTCGCTGTGTTTGTGTGCTTGTCTGTGTTTGTGTGTCTTTGTGTGTGTAAAAAATAATCAGCTCCTCTGAGCATAGCTGGCATCAGGCAACATTTGCTCTTGTCCATGAGTTTGCGCCATCGATAGTTGGAGAAGATCTGGATGGGAGGGGGCTGTGACAAGCTTTGGGGTGCTAAATAAGCAGAAGGGAAGCAGGAGCCACAAAAGGTTCTGGAAGAAACCAGAACAAGAACCCTGTGTCCCTAAATACCCATAAAATTCAACCTAGGGACTTTGAAGGAGTCATGTTTGGCTCACTTGAGGTCAGAGGTCTTCAAGGAAAGGAGCTCAAGCAGTGAGCAGTGGTTATTGAGTCCAGAGGTCTTCCTTGGTCCATCTTTGAAGCTACCTTCTCTGACCTGGACTGATGAGTTAACTTTGCCCCTCGGATTATATGAGACAAATCCCAAACCATCCAAAGATGCAGTCTCTCATTCACTTTCCATACTTCCAACCATTTTTTAAATAAGTCCCTTAGTTGACCAGATGGCGTGTTACAAAGTCATCTAAAGCAGCGTTTCTCAACCATGACAACTTGAAGACCTCTGGACTTCCACTCCCAGAATTCCCCAGCCACCGAATGCTGGGAGTTGAAGTCTGGACACCTTCAAGTTGCCAAGGTTGAGAAACACTGATCTAAAAGGCTTCCTTCAAAAGCTTGCCAGCTGCTGTGGGGTCGCTGTCCAGGGTCCTGAAGTCCTGAAGTCCACCCGTTGCTGTCCCTCTAGATCAGGGGTGCCCAAACCTGACCCCTTTAAGGGCTGTGGACTTCAATTCCCCAGATTTTGCTCACTGGGGAATTCTGGGAGTTGAAGTCCACAGGTCTTAAAGTTGCCCAAGTTGTGGACAGCCCTGATGTAGACGACCCTTCGAACTTCTAAAACTGATTCTCCAGGACTCCCCCCTCTGAAAGGTGATGTGTTTTCAAATATTGCCTTTTTCTAACCACCTGGGAAAGTCATCCTTTCTTCTCAACAGGAAAGAAAGCAATATTTTTTTCTCACAGAGGCAGAAGACGATAACTTGCAAGGACAAATTATCACTTTTTCTTGGCTCTGGGGGTTTTAGGAGATTGTTCCTGGTTGGGTCTCTTCCCACCCAGGCCAGCCCCCAGCATTTCTTGCTCAGATTTCTTGTTTCTCCACACCTGCCAGGGGAGCCTCTGATTCATGCGGCCCACAATATTTTCACTTAGCATGGGCAAAATGATGAGAAAACTGAGATTGGCATCGAGAATACAAAGCCATTTCCAGTCAGCTGAGCCCCGGGAGGCCTGCTTTTTGTGCAAGTCAACAATATGTCCCACACTCTTCTCTGATGCTCCTGGTGGCACTTTGTCCTTTCTGAAACTACGGAGAATTTGCCATCCCAAGAAAATAAGCGTTTTCTGGCAGTTCAGAAAATATCCTTCTCAGAAATTATCTCTCCTGTTTCCCTGTCTGACTGAGAGATGTTTGTCATTTCTTCCTTTGAAGAAGAGCCCCAAGCACAAAACCCCAACAGGTGATATTTCCCTGGCAATTTCATTTCCAATCCAGGTTGGACTATAAAGATATAAATCATATATAATCTGGTCACGCACCTAATCAAAGAAGAGAACTTCCAAGAATCGGACCTGATAAAACTGGAACTGTTTTATTCAGCGTACATCGAGGTTTTTGTTTTGTTCAGAAAGTTAAAAAAATAAAAATATTATTAGGGCAAAAAATGGAAAATGTGTTTCTCTGCTATTCACAGGCAGTGTTCGCACAACATGTTAACCAGGTTAGTGAAAGGCCTAACAGCCAGACCTGCAAAATAAATTAAGATGGGGCATCACTACCAATCTCTCTTTCATTTTGTTTTTTTTCTGGCTTGTTGTGGCAACCCAGGCAATTGGTTAGGCTGTGACTCAGGGCATTGTAGAAACCAAGAGAGGGATTAAATCCACCTTAAGAGGGTTGCAGGAACAAAATCCACACTTTAGAATTATATTTTCCCTGCCAAATTAAATAGGTGGTAGCAATTAAAGGAAATAATGGGATTGTTTTCTGCAGCACAAAGTTACAATTTGCCATCTTGGACAGCAGTTTTGAAGGAAGCTGGACAAAATCAGTGATGCTGTTCCTGATGGTTTTTGAACTCCATATCTGGGGTGGGGGGAATGTTGGTTTATGATGATCCACATCCATGGTAGCTAAAGTGGCATTGAGAATATCAATGGGTTTCAATCTTGTCAGGAAGTCTGTGGGGTCTCCAGGACACAAGACCTGTAGCTTATTCATCCCTCTTCAAGTCGAAATGAATGAAGATTCATGAAATGAAACGGAATCTATTCAGCTATTTAGCAGACCCATTGAAGAAGAATCTTCAAGGGCCATTGAAGATTATTATGAAGTTGAGAGCTGGAGCTTGTATCTTCTCATTACTTCCAGAGAGTTGACTTTCCGGGCTATTCTCTTTTAATAGGAATATCTGGAAAGGAATGGCCCTCTTCCATCTCATGGTCCACAACAGAGCCAGCCGACCTATCAAAACATCTTGACTTTGGCCTCAAGGGGACTTCAGATCAAAGGAACGGGGGTAGTAGATTGAAGTCAACACAAACCACTTTGCCAAGGCTTCAGATCTAATCCTGGGTCACTTGTACAAATTGTGACTTCTTGAACTTCAGTAGCATTCGTGTTTCTTTCTTTCTTTCTTTCTTTCTTTCTTTCTTTCTTTCTTTTTCTTTCTTTCTTTCTTTCTTTCTCTTTTTCTTTCTTTCTTTCTCTCTCTCTCTCTCTTTCATTCTTTCTTTCTTTCTCTCTCTCTCTCTCTCTCTCATTCTTTTTCTTTCTTTCTTTCTTTCTTTCTCTCTTTCTTTCGTTCTTTCTTTCTTTCTCTTTCTCTCTCCTCCCAACCTTGATGAACTACCTTTGTAGCCTTTTGTGCCCAAAGTCAAGGAGAACTGGGGGTGGGGAGGCAACATGACTTGTAAATATTTCTCCTTCACAAGTCACACACACACAAACACACACACACAAAGGCAGCCTTGCCGAATGCCGCTGACGTTTGCAGGGTGCCAGTTGCTATTAGCTGAGGAGTTTGCAGCATCTTCTGAAATAGGAGTGATTCCTTTGAGGTGGTCAGCCAAGTGGATGGAAACAATGGCGCAGCTGCCTCAGAGCTTCCCTTTGGCTTTTGACACCCGCTCTCTAATGCAGGGCTCTCCAGCCTTGGCACATTTTAAGACTTGTGGACTTCAACTTCAGCTACGCTGGCTGGGGGATTCTGGGAGTGGAAGTCCACAAGTCTTCAATTTGCCAAGTTTGGAAAGACCCCTGCTGTAATAATTTTAAAAAAAACCAACCATCTCCACATCGAAGTGCTCTGGATGGAGCAAGAAGAGCAGGGATCCTGCAAAAGAGGCAGCATTCGTGTTTCATACAATGGGCAACCCTTTCTGGGCACGTTCTAATTATTATTTTTTGCATTCCTCTGAACTGGCGTTCAGAGGTAGACTGCCTCTGGATAGGGAGGATTCATACAGCCCGAACCATGCTAGTGGTAGGTAAATTTATGGTGCAATTTCCCTCTTCTGCACACAAAGGATTTTACGAGGTTCCAGAGTCCATCATCATCGGGGGGGTTTCTCTCCTAGCGTTTCGCCACAAGCGTTCTCTTCAACTGATTTCTTTTTTTCCATTTGCCAATCCCCACCAAGCAGAAGAGTGGAAATTAATTTGGGAGCCACTCAGAAAAACTGGGGTCTGCATTGGGCCAAGAACCCAGGCGAAGGAGAAGGGCAAGCAACACCTGAAGGGCCTTATCCTGCAGCTTGAACTCTCGTTTTTGTATTTTAACCCGCTCGATCTGCAAAGTTGGGGCCGGTCACGTGGGGAGCAATCAACCACCTTGAGTTTTTCATTTCCTTCCCAAGAGGAGTCAACAGGACGAGGGCCCCTCGTGAACACCTGCCGGACAGGAAGATGGGACAACGGGTCAACATCCTCCTAAAGCACGGAGGAGGCCAAACCAGGACACAGGGGCCTCCCAGCCTTGGCCCCTTGAAGATATGCATGGACTTCAAGTCCCAGAATTCCCCACCTGCTGAGAGGTGGTCCTCATTTAGCCACGGCCTCACTTAGCAACCGTTAACGTTGCAATCAGTTCTCACCACTTACGACCTCGGCAGGTCTGCAAGGTAAAGGAAAGCTGAAGGAAGATTGTAAGCTGGTTTCACTTAGCGACTGCTTTGGTTGACGGCAGAATTGCCCCTCCCAGGTGCGGTCACTCAACGAAGACCGCCTGCAAAGAAATGGCCAAGAGAAAGGCCAGCCTATGGCCCGATTCGCACCTCTTCTCCCATCTATGCCTGTAATAAATAAATTAAACTGCACTCGTTTATCTGCTGGCCTCCTCAGTTGTGGCTGCTCCATCATTGGAGGTCTTCTAGAACAGGGATCCCCAACCTTTGCAACTTTAAGTCTGAAGGACTTCAGCTCCCAGACAGCAAAGCTGGCTGGAGAATTCTGGGAGCTGAAGTCCTTCAGACTTAAAGTTGCAAAGGTTGGGGACCCCTGTTCTAGAAGAGACTGGACAGCCTTGGGAAATGGTAGCCGGACTCCTGCTTGAGCAGGGGGTTTGACTCGATGACCTCTAAGGTCCCTCCCGACTCTGTTATGCCATTAAACTCAGGCTCTTTTTAATCCTTTCCCTGCAAGAAAAGTGGCTTTTGTGGAGACGCAACCGGTTATCTTTTCTTGCAAAGGGCTTCCTGAGTCACCGATGGCACCTCCTTCGCCCCCAGCTCTCTCTCTCCCCACAGGTGTGCCCTAATGGGGAGTGACTCACTGTTTTTGACCTGCCGAGGGCCTTGGGGAAAAGCCAGCGAGAGCTTCCTGGTCAGGGCAACACGTGGGAACCATCGTGTCAAAGAGCTTTGGGGAGCTTTGGTGTTCAGGGCAGTAGCTCATGGCGTCCTGTTTCACCCACGGATCAGACCATCCTGCTTGGATCAGGACATCCCAGCAGGGCCAAAGGGAGCATCTCCCTCTCCTCCCCCCCCCTCCGTGTTTGCTGCTGGGACGAAGGTATCGAAGGCCAGCGTCAAAATCCAAAGCCGGCCTGTGTTGATAAACATTGGCTGTTGATCTCCGAGTGGGGAAACTCCCACACGGAGACCTTGAAAAGCACACGGTGTTTGCAGATAAGGCCACAGGCGCTCGGCTTCCAAGTTATGGCTCAGAACAGGAACGGACTCGGCTATCTAAGAATCTCCCAGCTCTGAAAACCCTTGTTTTGAACAAGACAGAAGTCCTGCTGACTTGGGTCACGAGATTTGAACTCGTGGCCCAGTTCACCCATCACGTTTAGCCAGTCTTTGACCCCTTTGAGCTGGGAGACCCAACACGCCAAGTTGTAAATCACGATTTACTGGTAGTTCTTCACTCAGGACTGTCATTGGGACCAGAACCTCCCTTGGTAAATGGTTACTAAGTGAGTCCCACTCAGGTTGGTGACGTTTTTCCTGACGGATAAGTGACGCATGCGGCCGTTAAGCAGATCGGGCTTCCCCCATTGGCTTTGCTTTTGGGGAGCCAGCTGGGAAGGTTGCGAATGAGGCTGAGAGCACCCGGGGACACCATAATTACCATAAATGCATGCCCATTGCCAAATGCCCAAATTTTGCACACGTGACCATATGGTTGTAGCGCGTTGTTTTTCAAGGTGGTTGCAACCTTGAATAGTCGCTAAATGAATGGTTGTAAATCGAGGACCACCAGTACACACCACAAAGGCTGTGGGGGGGGGGGTTGCGATACACAAGCGGAAACTCGCAAACCAGTGGTGGGATTCAGCCAATTTGCACCACTTCGGGAGAACCGGTTGTTAAGTTTCTGAGCAGTTTGGGAAACTGGTGGGTGGAGGGAATCATTACCAGCTGTTCAATTGTTTGAATCCCACCACTGCCGCAAACCATGTTCCAACCCGGCTTAAGGTAACAGCGAGAGAGTCAGAGGAATGCAGAGGAACATTGCATTGCATCGTAAATAACGAATCATGAATTTCCCCCAGGCCCCAAACCAGCTTCTCTTGGCAAGGGACAAAGGACGGACTTTTCAGACGAGAGGAAGAAGGACAAGCGAGCTTCGGCTTGCTCGGAGACCAAGGGTTGCGCTGGGCCCATTCAGTGGTGACGAAGCCCTCCAGGCTGCAAAGGATGAAGGTCCTTGGGGTCCCACCAGCCATGGGGTCCCTTCCCCCCTTTGGACTGCGTTCTCAGGTCTCCTTCATGTTCATCCTTCTCTTCTCTGCTTGGTTACAGGAGACGCACTCAATGTTCCAGCCCTGATCCTCGGCTGAAATTATCACCCCCTGGCTAGCTGGCAGCGACGCCGGTTCTTGGGAACACGGTGTTTAGAAACAGGACCCCGCTGCGTTTCAGGATCCTGGGTAGGGGGTGGGGGGGAGAGAGAGAAGCGGGGCCTGGTTTTTGTTCCCTCTGGTGGTGGAGACCGAAGCCTCAGCCGGTTGTGCAGCTGTACTCAGAAAGCCCGTGCCAGTCTAACACCTCGGCCTGGCTTTAAAAGAGGGCAGGATTAGGAGGCAAATGTCAGCGGTAATCAGAGACACTCTGAACTCTGCACACATGGCTGTGAAATAGAGACCACTGGAGAACAGGGAGCCCAGCTGTTGTGCTCCACAACACCAAAGCAGATGTTGTGGTCTCAACGTTGGCTTTCTTCTTCTTCTTCTTCTTCTTCTTCTTCTTCTTCTTCTTCTTCTTCTTCTTCTTCTTCTTCTTCTTCTTCTTCTTCTTCTTCTTCTTCTTCTTCTTCTTCTTCTTCTTCTTCTTCTTCTTCTTTCTCCTCCCCCCCTCCTCCTTCCTGCAAACCCCACTCCCTTCTAACACTGATGATGTTACCTAGTTCGGTCACGAACTACGTAACATCCAAGTTCAGAGAGCACCAAGGCCTCCTCATTTCAACCCTGAGCTATAAACATTCTCCTTGACTGAAACCAAATCATGAATTTTAGCCCAGGGAGCGAATCCAGCGGTCACTGATTCAAATCGGAAACCGTTTCCCCGTCTTTCGTAGGCATTCTGCTGTTTATTTACTTCCTGTGAGCTGGATCTCTCCCCACGTGGATCCGTTTATTTGCTTGGCGTGAGAAATGTTTGCTCGCCCTGAACCGAAACGAACACGCAGGGGGTGGGGGGGACTCCGAAGAGCGAGCATTTCCAGGTAACTCTTAGTTCATGTGGAAAAGCAAACACGGCCCCAAGTTCAGAAAGAGCCAGGCAAATATTAACGCTGATTGGACCAGATGGAGAGAGAGAGGGAAAAGGAAAAAAGAGAGAGAGAGAGAGAGAGAGAGAGAGAAACCGCAGGCCTGTCTGCAAATGGCAGGAACGAAATGAAAACAGGAAGAAAACACTGATAGGAGTTACTAGCAAAACATTAACCAGATTTGTGAGCCAGCCAACCCTGGTTCAGTGCTGGCAGCTGGGGATGAATCAGGGAGAAACCAGCCTCTCCGCCTGACGATTAGCCAAGGCAGGTCGGATCTGACACCGGCTATCCGGGCCCCCCAATTAATCTGCACCCCAACAGGCAGAAATTCAAACACAGCCATCTCTTAAACCAACAACCAACAGGGCTCAACGCATCTTTGCCTGGGGGGCTTTTAGCCTGCTGCTCTTCCCTCCCGCAGAGCCTTCATTCATAAATGTCATCGAGCGGCTTAATTAAGTCCCCGGAGAATTTTATATTGCTACATACACTCCCTCTCTCTCTGTGTGTGTGTCTCTCTCTCTGTCTCTGTCTCTCTTTTTTTTAAAAAAGGATTCTTTGCAGGGGACCCAGGGCTCTGAGAAGACCAGAGAGGAGCAGTGGGACATCCAGAAGTTGGGGTGCAGAGGGCAGAAATGTGGGGAAAGATATTTTAATGGAAAGGGAGCAGCCCCTGCAGTGGGTAGAGCTCAGCCCAACCATCTTTGGTCCAGCCGGCAAACTGGTTGCAAACTGGTGCTTTGAAGGCAGGGCCAGAAGTTCACTGTTTGTTTATTCAGTTTGTCGTTCATGTACGAGATCACAAGAATAAACAGGAATAAGAACACAGGAAATGCGTTCAAATAAATGGGGACAGATGGAGACGGTAGGCACGCTGGTGAGCTTATGCACGCCCCCTTTACGGAGCTCTTAGGAATGGGGTGAGGTCAACAGTGGACAAGTTAAAGTTTTGGGGGTTTGAGGAAGTAACAAGAGAGTCAGGCAGAGCCTTCGGCGTTGAGTCCTGCCGGCCACATGACCACGGAGACGTCTTTGGACCGTGCTGGCTCTTTGGCTTTGACACGCAGATGAGCACCGCCCCCTAGAGTCAGGAACGATGTGCAAGGGGAACCTTTACCTTTAAGAATAGTTAAGAGAAGACCAGCATCGTCTATCTCAGGGGTCTGCAAAGTCGGCTCTTTTAAGACTGGTGGACTTCCTCCCAGAGTTCCCCAGCCAGCATAGCTGGCTGGGGAATTCTGGGAGTTGAAGTCCACCAGTCTTAAAAGAGCCGACTTTGCAGACCCCTGGTCTATCTGGACGTTCTTCCAGTAGGCAAGGCCACAAAAAGAAAGAGGAATGAAGAGTGGCAGGGAGGAAGAATAATTGGGGTGGTGAAGCGACACAGCCCCACCTTCTTTTGAGGCAGAGCAACCCAGTGGATGTTGACATTTTCTCTGCTCAAAGGGTTGCATTTTCTGCCCAGGAGCACAAAACAAGAAGCTCCCGAGGGAAGAAGGAGCAAGAATTGCCAGCATGGATCAGGTCTGGCCAAGCGTAATGAAGTTGAAACTAGCCTGGTCTGCTTCAGTTGGTAGAGCAATTATCAACCAATTTTTTTTTTTTTTAGCACCTTGGCAACGTTTAGCAAACTTCAGACAAGTTTCGATCCTTTGCTGGTTATGCAGAATACCACAAACGGCTTGACATTGAGGTTAATTAGAGAGATCTACCCTCTTCATAGTTTTTTTTTTCCAAAGCCTCCTCTCTGGACATCCTCTTGCACCTCCAGTGTTCATCCAGCCCTCCTCCAAAGGACCATCAGCGAGGTCTGCATTGAGTCATAGCTGCTGCATGCAAAACTATTGACTGAGGCGTGTTGTTCACACATTATACTTCTCCCTGATAATCTAACCGAATTTATTCAATTAGCCCAATTTTCTGGGTTCACACAGTACAATTCACCAAAGGAGCCAGATTTCTAGGACATTTCTTTCCTAATCCCCCATAAAATTGTCCGTCCTGTGCTTTACGCAACGCCTGTTGGCATCTCCAATTCTTAGAAACAGATTCTGGTCTGTGCAGAAGCAACGGCAGCCACCATCCCATCATGATAATTTGCCCTATTTGTTCAATTTTAGGCTTCGGCATCTCTAAACTCGAGCATTAAAACTGGCACAGCCGATAGGACAGTGGGGTGATATAACCAATAAAGCATGTTTAGAAGAGAAGATGGCATTATTTGGAAACAAATCCTCTTGAAAACTAATTAGAACAGCTGCCGCTAGGTGTTTTTTTTTTTTCCTAGAAAAAGGAAACGTCTCCCTGTTACTTCTGGAAATTGTTCTCTGCACAGAAACACTCAGCCACAAGGTACTTTTGGGGAGGATGGGATTGGCTGGTGCAGATCAGCTGACCAGAGCCCCAGGTGCCCCAAAGGAAGGTGAGTCTGCTTGACTTACCTGTCTTGGGTTTATGAAATGGAGAGAGAAGGGAAGGAGTCCCCTTTAGCCATCCTTTTAGATCAGGGGTCTTGACTACCTTCAACATAGGTGGACTTCAATGCCCAGAATTCCTCAGTCTTATCGTTTTTTTTAATTAAATTTATACCCCGCCCTTCTCCTTGTTAGGACCCAGGGCGGCGCACAGGCATTATTAAAACCACAAAATACAATAAATATCAGTTAAAATATATTAAATTAGTTAACCCGTGCTAAAACCCATGTTAAAACCTTCCCAAATTATAATTTATATTTTAAAAAGTCAGAAACGGGGGGCTATCCTAGGCCGGCTTGCTGAAATAAATACGTCTTAAGACGTTGGCGGAAGAGGCGGAGGTCCGAGATAGTGCGAAGGTCGGGGGGTAGGTCGTTCCAGAGGGCTGGGCCCACCACAGAGAAGGCCCTTCCCCTGGGTGTCGCCAACCGGCATTGCCCCGCCGACGGCACCCGGAGAAGACCCTCTCTGTGGGAGCGGATCGGACGAAGGGATGTATGGGGCAGGAGGCGGTCTCGTATATAGCTAGGCCCCGAGCCACGGAGCGATTTAAAGATGGTCGTCAGCACCTTGAAGTGCACTCGAAAGGCCACAGGCAGCCAGTGCAGCTCGCGCAGGAGAGGTGTTACGTGGGTTTGCCTTGAGGCACCCATAATCACCCGCGCGGCCGCATTCTGTACTAACTGTAGCTTTCGAGTGCACCTCAAGGGGAGCCCCATGTAGAGAGCGTTACAGTAATCCAGCCGGGATGTCACAAGCGCTTGAGTGACTGTGCGAAGGGCTCCCCGGTCCAGTAAGGGGCGCAACTGGCGTATCAGGCGTACCTGATAGAACGCCCCCCTGGCCACGGCCGTCACATGGTCCTCCATGGACAGCCGGGAATCCAGGAGGACACCCAAGTTGCGCGCCCTCTCCACGGTGGGCCAGTTGTTCGCCCCCAATGGCCAGTGTTGGACTTATCTGGCTGAACCGGGGTGCCGGAAACCACAGCCACTCGGTCTTGGCCGGGTTGAGCTTGAGTTTGTTACTACCCATTATCGTTGCCAACAGCTCTGGTTTAGACAAGACATTTGAGCTGTGGCATGTTTGGATGGAGACAAGAGGCAGGGTGGGCCATGGTAGCAAGGTAAAGAGATTAACAGATTAACAGAGTTGGAAGGGATCTTGTAGGTCATCTAGTCCAACCCCCACCACCACCACCCAAGCAGGACACCCTAGTACACCATTTCTGACAGATGGCAGTCCCGTCTCTTCTTGAAAGCCTCCAGGGATGAAGCTCCCACAACTTTTGAAGGCAACTTCTGTTCCATCAGTTGATGGTTCTGTCAGAAAGTTCCTCCTTATTTCCAGGTTGAATCTCTCCTTGGTCAGTTTCCATCCATTATTCCTTGTCTGGCCCTCAGGTGCCTTGGAGAATAGGTTGTCCCCCTCCCCTCTGGGGCAGCCCCCCTCAGATATTGGAAGAGGCTATCCTGTCTCCTCTGGTCCTTCTCCTCATCAGACTAGCCATGCAGAGTTCCTGTAACTATTCTTCTCATACGTTTGAGCCTCCAGTCCCCTAATCATCTTGGTTGCTCTTCTCTCCACTATTTCCAGAGTCTCAACGTCTTTTTTTTATAGTGTGGTGACCAAAACTGGATGCAGGATTCCAGGTGTGGTCCAGGTAGAAACTGAGTTTCCTCCAGTTGAGCCAAAATAGGATTTCTTTGTGGTTTAGGGCTGAGCATAACATTGTAGGACTGAGAATTATCCTCCATCCCAAACAGCTGAATTGCATCAGGTTTAGGGGCGACTTTCATTTATAAAACAGAGTTTATAGAGCTTCCCTGTTTTACAATATTAGTGGGTTGGCATTTACATCTGACATGGGCAATATAGTTTGTTCTGGGCAGTCGGTTGCCTTTTGCCTGTGGCTGGTTTACTGGTGGCAGGAGGAAAATGAAAAGGGATGTCATTTGCATTTAAATGGAACAAAAATTCCTCTCCATTCGTGCATACAATACAGTAGAATTTGGGGTTTTCTTTTGGAAAGTATCAACTCCCCTCTGAAAGCTTAGGGACGCCAAATTTCACATTGCGAGTTTACAAGCCACAGACAGGAAAAAAATTAGGTTAGATTGTACAATTGGTGGCTGCAGAGGCCAAGGACAAATGTTTAAAAATGGAGAAGCTATTCTTTGCAACCAAAATGTGAATCATGCTTCTTTTAAAGCTAGGGCGAAGAGAGATAAAACAGAAGGGGAAAAAAAATAGAGATAAAACTGGGACTGTCTTTGTAGACAGTTCAAGAAAGACAACAGGGTTTTTTTTTCCCATCCAGAAAATTCCTCTTCATGATAAAAGAACAAATTTAAACCCGTTTCTGTAACTCAGATTGACAGTCTGGTAACGGTTGCCTGAATAATGCAGCGTATTCCTGCTCGTTTGGTTGTTATGGGTACAGCATACACGAGAAGCGGCTACAGAAAAGGACTCCAAATATAAATATTCCTTTGCAGGAAAGATCATTATGAATAATAGGCATCAGAAAGTAAGACAGGCAGCAGACAATATGTATCCAGCCGAAAGAAGGAACGCATACCAATAAACTTTCTTTGAGATTGTTGTGCTTCTCTTTTGAAATTTATTTTGAAATGGGAGCTTGTCTGCAGGCACTTCAGTTGCAAATATTATGGACACAGTGAAAAATAAGGACATAAAATCCATCTGACATACCGCCCAAAACGTACTTTGTCTCATAGCGAGTCCAACATGATGGTTAAACTATCTCCTCTTCAGCTCCTGCTGGGCCAGAGAAATCAAACTTGGAAGGACAGGGCATCAGGGGTGTGTGTGTGTGTGTGTGTGTGAGAGAGAGAGAGAGAGAGAGAGAGAGAGAGAGAGAGAGAGAGAGAGAGAGAGAGAGAGACAGAGAGAGAGAGAGAGAGAGGGAGGGAGGGAGGGAGGGAGGGAGAGAGAGAGAGAGGATATGGAAGGAATTTATATAATTCCCAGAAGCTGGTATCTGGAGATTGTTTGGAAAAATGTGGAAACAATGGGAGGCTAAAGGCATTTACTACGTTTTCGTGATAGCTGGGAGGAGCAAAAAATGATAGTAGAGGAGAACAAAGAGAAAGGAATTTATAGCCCCCTAGGACATAAGAAGAAAGCCTTGTGAACCTGATGGCTTTCCATTCTTTGATCTTCAAAGGATTTCAGAGATGCCACCAGGTTCTCTACCACTGACCACTCTTTAGACAGAGACAAACGGAGCATTTTTCATGGGTGAAGAATCTAGGCCATCTCTTACTGACCTACATCTCTTGGAATCCGTTCATCGGATGTTCACTGAAGAACAGCTGTCTTTGGAACCTCAGGAGAAGTTTGAGGAGATGAACATCACGGATGAGGGTCAAAAATGGGTGGCAAAACTCTTGCACTCTTCAAATGATGAAAAAAATACTGCTGTTTTGGTTCCTTTTCCAGAAATCATAACTCTATAGAGGTTAACCAACCGTACCGCTGAATCTGGCCCATTCCTACATGTCTGAGTCAAATTCAGCACCCAAAGCAACATTCTGGGGCTTATGGATATCCATAGGGATATGCTTTCAAGATCTAACATTCTCTGGCATACCACAAAAACTAAACCACAGTTGCGTTGGCTGCAAAAGTCCACCAATCTTGTTGAGAAAACACACCATCGGTGGTGAGGTCCAGAAGCTAAGGAGGTGCTTTAAGAAGTTAAGACATCATAGCACACGGAGAAAAGGCAGGGGTAGCAATAAATGGGGTGTATCTAAAACCCCAAAAACTGAAAGTAATTTCGAAGGGGTGCACTATTTCAGCTGAGGGACAATGGAAGTGAACTTGGGTTTCAATCTTCTCTCTGACATCACTGGTTATCCAGAGAGAATCTCCCATTTTTTGTTTAAAGACCAGCCCTGTTTAAAATTTGCCACAAACCCGACTCCCTTCCAGCATTGATGATGTTACCTAGTTGGGTCACGAAACATCGGCAAGAAAACCACCACGCTCAGAGAGCACCAAGAACACCTCAGGTTTAAGCAGGTCAGATCATGACCCAAGGAGATGCCTTCCTAAAAACACGCTGACCTTGATTTGTGACCAACATGCTTAGGGTTTGTTTACGGCTTTGCATAGTGAATAACCTCAGCCCTTTGGTGACCTGAAGATCTTAAGGCATGGCGCCAATCCAGACCATGGATGAATTGCGTTCCCAGTTGTGTGTCTGTTGCATGAACACAGATGCTGCACGTTCCCCGGGAAGTCCATGCCTCCCCGCTGAAGCATCCAATCCCTCTCCTCCCACAAATCCTAGCAAGCAGCATTAGCGCATGGGCACCCTTGTGGCTTTGTTTCTCCTGTCAAGGAATGTAGACACTCTGTGTGCTCTTTCATTCTTTCAATCTCTCTCTTTGTACGTCTCCTGCACACGGTACCAGTTTTAAAAAGCCACTCAGGGTCTCCTGCTTGGGCCGCCTTTCCGACGCTCTTCAACCTATAATCAAAACACCCAGAATTTCGCAGCTAATGGGAAGGGCTAGAAAGCCGAAGGGAAGCAAACCTCAGCATTCAAAAGCCCCCTTGCTGGGCCTGGCTTGGCCTGGGTGTTTGTGAAGTCTTTCCTTTTGGAGTTGGGCGTTCCCGTCAAACAAACAAAATAATAATAATGGGGCCGCTTTGCGTGTTTGTGTATTTGTTGAGGAGTTGGAGGAATGCGACCGAAGTCAGGCTGAAGTTCTCTCATCCTATCCAATTGTCCCATCTCGGAGACACCAGCAGGCCAGGAAATCTGTGTCCCACCAATCCCAGCGTTGGGGGAGGCCTTCGCAACTGGTGTTGTGGCCTTATTCATACTTGGGTGCTTTCTTGCGGTAGATTTCTTCGGTGAAAGGCCTGGGAGAGGGAGAGGGGAGGTGGGGGTGGGGGAAGGGGCAGCAGGGTTTGGTGGGAAGGGGAGCAAGAAAAAATAGTGGTGAACATTCAGAGGTCCCACAGCCCTCGCCTTGTCTCTCTCTCATCCCACCTACATCAATGGTCTCAACCGTGGCAACTTTAAGCTGTGTGGACTTCAACTCCCGGAATCCCCCAGTTGAAACCCAGACAGCTTCAAGTTGTTGAGAAAAACTGGCCTACATTTGTCCTTTTTTTCCCCCTGGGCGAAGAGGTCATCATAACTGAGAATGGAGAACTGGCAAGGCAGGGAGATTTCCACCTCTGTCCTCCCTCGGTCTCTTTAGTGTCCTCCGAGAAAAGTATGCAAGAAAAAATTGAAGCAGGAATTTGTCCGTGGAGGGAACTCCTAAGGAACACTTGACCTCAATTTCTCATGCTGAGAGGGAGGTGGATGTCCCAGGTGGAAAGTCCTCGTGGATCTTGTTCTCCATTCTCTACTGATGCCCCTTTGAGTGAATGCTTGGATCCTTCTTCCATAAAAATCACACACAGTCACCATTTATCTATGGAGGTTCTCAGTCATCCAGGTGATGGTTGTCCCAAAGGTGCTTCTTTGCAAGACAACTGGACTTTCTTGTTCCTTGAAGATCTTCTTGGATGATGCGTGGAACGTCTTCAAGGAGAAAAAAAGTCAAGTTGCCTTTCGAAAAAGCACCTTTGGGCTCTGTCCTTCAGACAGAACCTGTTTTCATTCCATAAGTCTCTCTTTGGATGGGCTAGGGATGCTGGAAGGACTATCAGCTGGAAACAGTGTGAAGATGGCTTGCTTTGGCATAGCGATTTAGAATAGAATAGAACTGGAAGGGACCTTAGAGGTCTTTTAGTCCAACCCCCCCTCCCCCCCCGATCAAGCAGGAGAACCTATATCATCTTAGACAAGCGACTGTCCAGTCTCTTCTTAAAAACCTCCAGTGATGAACAGAACAGGAGTTGGAAGGGGCTTTGGAGATCTTCTAGTCTAGCCTCCTGCTCAAGCAGGAGAACCTATTGCATTTCAGACAAGTGACTGTCCAGTCTGTTCTTAAAAACCTCCAGTGATGGGGCATCCACTATTTCTGAAGGCAAGCTCAGAAATTGTCCACTGGTTAATTGTCCTGACTGTTGGGAAGTTTCTCCTTAATTCCAGGTCCTTGATTAGTATGCCACTATTGAGCAAGGGCAGTGAGATCTCTTGGATCAGTGAGAAGTTATTGATCAATTGAGCGTGATCAAAAGACAGAAGCAGAACCCATAGTGGAACTATACCCAAGTTCAGGGTTGAACACCCCCTATAGCATCTTAGAACATAAACAGCAAACAATGGACACAGCTTGTCCCCCTCTTCAGGTTGATTGGCATTTAGCCGGCATGCAAGGAAAGACTCAGAGTGTGGCCATCTCCAGGCCCTGCATGTGGCTCAGAAGAATCCAAGGTAAACCTCCCTCTCCTTTTATGAATCACTTCTGAATGAATGACCTGGAAATATCCATAACTGCCGGCATACGATTAACACAGCTGGAGAGGATTATTCTAGGTACGTGTGGGTAAATTCATCAACACGTCAATGAAACTTGCAAAACACAAGGCTTCTTGGAAAAGTTGGACCACCCATTATTTATACACGTTATGAATGTTCTCGCTGGTGGGTTGTTCCCATCAGGAGTTTCAATTGACCAAATGAAACTTCAGCTCCAGGTTGGCCCAACCCAGGTCCACCTGTTGATCAAACTCTGAAAAACAACCTCAGGAGTTGGCATGGGAATGGCCTCGATTCTCTACGTTTCTAGAATTCCTCAGTCTCGTTGACCCAAAACAAGTTTATCATTTGAAGGGAGAAAAACCCAAAGATGGGTCTGGACCTATTGAGCTGGAAGGTCTGATACGGCAGATTAAGAATGACTTTCTTCTCACCTGGTTGAATCAGAATCAGGATAGAGCTGGAAGGGACCTTGGAGGTCTTCTAGTCCAGCCCCCTGCTCAAACAGGAGATCTTATACCATTTCAGACAAGTGGCTGTCCAGTCTCCTCTTAAGAACCTCCAGTGATGGAGCCCCCACAACTTCTGAAGGCAACTTCTGTCCCACTGCTTAATTGTCCTCACTGTTGGGAAGTTTCTCCTTAATTCCATGTTGCTTCTCTCCTTGATTAGTCCCTATCCATGGTTTCTTGTCCTGCCTTCTGGTGCTTTGGAGCATAGGTTGACCCCCTCTCTTCTTTGGGGCAGCCCCTCAAACACTGGAAGACTGCTTCCACTTCCCTCTTAGTCCTTCTTTTCTCTAGACTAGCCAGACCCAAATCCTGCAACTGTTCGTATGATTTAGCCTCCAGGCCTTCAATCATCCTAGTTGCTCTTCTCTGCACTTCCCCCCCCCCCCAAAGTCTCAACATCTTTTTTGTAAAGGGGTGACCAAAACTGGATGCAGGACTCCAGGTGTGGTCACCACATTCCAAAATAATATTCTGGACAGCAGGAGATGGCAACCTCTTTTCTAAGTAGGATGTCCCCCCACTAAGCTTGTATCAACCCCAACCTGCATGTCCAAGGATGAATAAGATGGAAATATGCCGGCGAAAACATCCGGAGGACAATTCTAGATTTGATGACCAGGGTAGATAACACCGAACCATCTCTCTGAATCACAGCCTGACTTTATATTAAGTCTGCTGGGAAAACACAGCAAGTAGGTTAACTGAAGGCAGGGAGGAGGGGGGAGGGAAAGGCACGGCCCCCTTTCTCCACACAATTCCCTGAAATGAAATCATGCCTCATTATTTCTTCCCATCCCGCATGGAGGCCACTCACCCTTCGTAGAGCAGAGCAATTGCATAGCACAGAGCCACCATCACCGTCAGGATGAGACCCACCGGGCTGGCCTTCCTGATTGGAAAAGGCAGAAGAGGAGAACCGAAGTTGGGAAAGGAAGAGAAGGGGGAGTCAGCAAGAGAGACACCGAGGTTGTCTGTCCCCCCACACCTGTCCCCTGCCCCCCAACAATACCTGAGCTGGGAACTTGCCTGTCCGCAGGCAAACTAGGTCACCTGGTCAAAAAGGTTGCACAAAAAGAACAACATTGCAAAAAAATAATTATTATTATTTATCCTGACCTAATTGAGTCATAACTCCATCGCGTCTTGGAAGGTGGGAGGATGGGAGGTTGTCGGCGGCTTTGGCTACATTGAATAATGTGATTTGGCTCACGGAAGGTGGAGCTAGGAGGACAAAGCTGGGAGATGATGACGGCTCTGAAGAAGTTGGTTATACAACATGGGGAGGGGGCAGAGAAGGGCTGCAACTGAGCAGAAATCTCCCCAGATCTAGGGCAACAATATAGGCTTGAGTCAGAACAGGTAGGAGATGGGTCTCCTAAGGAAGACACACACACACACACACACACACACACACACACACGAATGGGATGAGTCTTGGGCCAACAGATTTTTCTTTCATAATAATTAGTCCTCCCGGCAACGTTCTTCCAAGATTGGTTCATCATCCAACTTCTGAAGCTTTCTCTGCGATGGAAAACGAACGTCAGGGTGTGGCTGGTTATTTAGGGGGGACCAGTGGAAGAGAATATTTGAAGCTCAGGGCTGGGTTGTGAGGTGCTTGGTGTTCTCTGAGCTGGGCTGATTTCTCGTAGACGTTTCATGACCCAATTAGGTAGCATCATCAGTACCAAAAGGAAGTGGGATCTGCATAGAGGAGGAGGAGGACTGTGGGGTCCTTGGTGGTCTCTCAGCTTGGTTTTCTTTCTTGCAGGCGTGAAACATCTGCAAGAGAAGAGCCAAGCTCCGAGAACACCAAGGACGGCACATTTAGGGGCCAACTGGGTCATTGCTTGACTGAACCTCCAGCCGTGCTGAGACAATCCAGACAACGCTGGAGGGCTTCTAGAAAGCCACCACGTCCTCCGATTCAACTTTAAACCTGTGAACGGCTCAGGTCTGGCTTTCAAATCAGCCAATCCTTGCCAGGATGCGAGCCGGCCTCCTTCCCTCCCGCTCAGATCTCCTTTCCAAGCTCAGACAGGTCCCAGCTCACTGAGCAATTTAGAACAAGAGCCGGCGCATCTCTTCCACTTGGCCTTCTAAATGCCCGGCCGTGATTTTTTCTTTTTCATCTGGCGTTTAATGAGTAATGCTGATTTAATTATTTATGCTTAAGAGACTGCATTGCTTTCTTCTGCACTGCCTGCCTGTCTTTCAGAAAGTTGGACCCGAAATATCTTCCGTTAGGCTGCTGTGGTCCGACAGGATCCTGAAGGGAAAGCTTGGGAACCATCTCCAGCAGAAAGGCCAATGGGTCACAAGTCATCCCCAAAGTGGTTTCCTCAAGGCTTTCTGGTTTTTCTTTTTTGTAAAAAAATAATTATTTTTAATCTCATACCTACAGTTTCAAGTATACATTCCCACAGCTCTTATTCACATTGTGTTTTAACACTTTTACACATTCATTTCCATATAAAAAATAAAAATATATAATCGGGATTGCTTTGGTTACCATCCCATAGATCTGTTTTATTTTACCACAACCCTACTCCTTTTTCCTTCCCTCCCTCCCTTCCTCCCTCCCTTCTTCTCTACTTCCTTCTTTGGTCCGCTCCTTCCCCTTCCTCTCCTCCTCTTCCTCTCCCTCCCTAACTTCCTGGTTTTTCTTTGGAGAGGTTTTGCTTCTCATCCAGCCCTGAAGAACCTTCTTGGAAGAGAAGTGAAAGCTCTCCAAAGAAAAGCCAGGAAGCCCAGTTGCCTCTTGAAAAAAGCACCTTTGGGGCAACCATGGCCTGGAGGACGGAGAATCTCCATAGGATCAAAAGTAACACTAAAACTATTCACTCCATCGAACCCCCGCAGAGACCACTGCTCTGGGGCAGGGCACCTAGCAAATCCTTTAATTCCCAAAATTGCTACTTAAATAGGATTTGTAGAAACTTGTGGGAAAGTGGTTTAAGTTTGTGGTGCGTTATTATTCAACTTGACACCTTAGAGACGGCAGTCAAAAGTCGAACTGGGCACCGACCCGTTTCCCAAGAGAATCTTTTGACAATGTTGGCAACCCGCTTTGGTTTCACCTCCCCGTAATCTGCTCCTTTCTTCAGCCAAGACCAACTCATGATGTTGTTTCTGCCTTAATCCCTCTTAGAAATGTGTAGGGAGGAAACTTTCCACCATTTGGCCCTCTAACCTGAGCTGACTTAGCTGTAGAAGAAATAGGTCACCGACCAAAGGAGAAAGGAATGATCACGATGAAGCAGAAGCTAAGAGGGGCTCGATGAGTGGCAGAACTTCTCATGGAAAGTGGGTGACCGTGTCCACTCACACAGATGCCACCCTCGGAAACGCTGAGAGAGAGGGGAGGGAGGGAGGGGGGGAGGGAAGGAGGTGGGACATTTAAACACCAGGGAGTGGAGATCCATTGGGCTCACCCTATTGAGCCAAAAACAGAATTGGTCAACAACTCATCTAAACTACAGGCTGACTGACAAAAGATTAACCTAAAACCAGTTGAGATTAGGGAAATTCAGTGATAATAGACATAGTTAGATAAGTAATTGAAAGTGATAATAATTGTATTTATTGCAGCAGCTGCCAAAAAAGCCAACACAGTTCTAGGCTGCATAAACAGAGGGATAGAATCTAGATCACGTGAAGTGTTAATGCCACTGTATAGTGCCTTGGTAAGGCCACACTTGGAATACTGCATACAGTTTTGGTCGCCACGATGTAGAAAAGACGTGGAGACTCTGGAAAGGGTGCAGAGAAGAGCAACCAAGATGATTAGGGGACTGGAGGCTAAAACATATGAAGAACGGCTGCAGGAACTGGGTATGTCTAGTTTGATGAAGAGAAGGACCAGGGGAGACATGATAGCAGTGTTCCGATATCTCAGAGGGTGCCACAAAGAAGAGGGAGTCAAACTATTCTCCAAGGCACCTGGGGGCAGGACAAGAAGCAATGGGTGGAAACTAATCAAGGAGAGAAGCAACTTAGAACTAAGGAGAAATTTCCTGACAGTTAGAACAATTAACCTCTGGAACAGCTTGCCTCCAGAAGTTGTGAATGCCCCAACCCTGGAAGCCTTTAAAAAGATGTTAGATAGCCATTTGTCTGAAATGGTATAAGCTTCCTGCCCACGCAGGGGGTTGGACTAGAAGACCTACAAGGTCCCTTCCAACTCTGATATTGTATTGTATTGTATTGTATATATATATATATATATATATGCATAGTTATAAATGGTAATTGGAAATGAATACTGAATAGTATTTATCAAAGGAGATGAGTAAATACTATTGATGTTGGGTTAAAATAGGCAACAGGGAATTGTGATTTTGGAGGATATGATGCCAACATGTGGCTCTGTTCTAAGTTTTATGGGTATGCTTTAAAATGAAGGACGTATAATAAAATTATAACTAATTAAGGAAGGCATGAAAAAGATAAAGTTTATAAATATATTGGATGTGATGTACTTGAAATAATATGAAATAATATGAAACTTGGATGATGAATATCGAAGAGACGTATGAAAACATTTTGTAATCAGCAGATACACCTTCTATAACATCTGAGATGAAGGATTTTTATGTGGTGTTTAAAAATAAAATAAATAAATAAATTGTGGGGGGGAAACCAACTCATCTAAATAACATCTGGTTCAAAATATAATGCTGAGGATTGAAGATTCATTTCCTGGTTCTTCTGTCAGATTCACCCACGGGATTCGTCTCTCCCCAAAACCCAAAAATCCAGGCGACTGAGATTTTCAAAAATGATTGAGCCACAAAAGGAAGAGGAGCCTCAAGGATGGCCTCATTCCACTGCCCAGTTATGAAAGCAGGCCAGAAGAAAAGGGGGTCACCAAGCTTCTATTGAGGAACCTGTAATGGAGAAGATGCCCCAGCTGTGAGATTTTCATCACCGTTGGAGAGGAACAGCATGACTGTAAAGCTGAGGGCTGCAAAAACAAAGAACCAGTGGAAACCAGATGCCCTCCGTAAGACCCACTGGGCCTTCCAGATGGAGGAGGAGAAAGAGTGCAAAAAGATGGATTCGATAAAGACGTCCTTCTCTTCCAGCACCCAGCAGCCTTTGGGCTTCTATAACCATGGCTTCTTCATGTTTTCCAACATAGACGGCAGATCAGCTCTATTCTGATTCTGAACTCTCTTATTTTGGTAAACGTAGAGTCTTAGCCAGTTTTTGTTTCTCCAACACCTGCTGCCTCTCGCACACAATCAAAGAGCTTCTAGCAAGCCTGGTGGAACCTCAAACTGACCTCATCCCTGCATGGAGATGAAGTCACCTAGATCGTGCGGTGGAATTACTGACTTTGACTCCCAGGAGATGATTTAAGGAGGACGCAAAGATCTACCCTTCGCTCCTTCGAAGCAGATTGCTTTTTGGAGTGCGGCCTAAACCGATTTGGGGGACCTGATGGAGCTACATCTTGAGGGGGAAGATGAAAGGAAAGCAAGTGGAAGGGAGATTAAAATAGCCTCAGTTAAACCTCTGGAATACGGCTCTGTAATAGATTTGAGTCATTAGTCCTTAATCACGCTTCTCCCCATAGGCGAGCTCATTTTCAGACCCCTTAATAAACATGGATTTTCTTCTCCTTCAAGGGGAAAAAATGAGCTGTGAACAGGAAGGCTGCGTAAAAGAGGACACTCACCACTTTCCTACGGGGCCAAGAGGAGAAAGAAGCACTCAAAGCTTCTCCATTTTTCTTGCTCCAGTTTCCTCCTGCCCCTCCTCCTCCTCCTCCTCCTTCCCCTCCTCCTCCTCCTCCTGCAGTCAATGTCTCGCTGATCGAAGGCCAGGAAGATCTCACTGACATGGCTCAATATGGGAACACCAGTCTAACTAATCAAGGAGAGAAGCAACCTGGAACTAATGAGAAACTTCCTCAAAGTGAGGACAATTAACCAGTGGAACAGAAGTTGCCTTCAGAAGTTGTGGAGACTCCATCACTGGAGGTTTTTAAGAAGAGACTGGACAGTTGCTCGTCTGAGATGGTATAGGTACTCCTGCTTCAGCAGGGGGCTGGACTAGAAGACCTCCAGGGTCCCTCCCAGCTCTATTCTATTCTAAAAGTTTTGAACAACCAACAAATAAGTAAAATGTAGAAGGGGGTCAACCATAATAGATGGCTGGGGAGCACCTGGTTTCCAAAACATCTTGCTTGAAGACTGGGGGACTCTACAGTTTTGGAAGGTCCTTGGCTCAGCCTGCCCCATCCTGAGGTCCTTCAGATATATGATCCAGATTTCTGCCCATTTTACAGGGAGCATGTGGGGAGTTCTAATTCGACCCCAACCCATTTGGGGTTCCCAGTCTGGAGGAGCAAACTTGCCCTCAATCTCATGAATGTGTCTCCTTTTAAGAAATGGAGTTACAGAAATCCAGTTCCTCTTAGGGTTTTCCAACCTAAAGCTCGCTCAAGGCAGCCCCTGCATATAATATATTTCCTTATCTCCATCTATGCCAATCCACATGGAGATCTAAGCATTTTGAAGCCCAATTCGCTTCTTTTTGGACTTTTCTTATCTGACTTCTTTTGGCTCCAATTTCTTGTCTCTCCTGCACTGGGAAAACTTCACTGCAGAACTTTTAACTTGACTTTTAAAGACGTACATTCGCACTTGCAGATTTTATTTGACAAATAGAAATTAGAATGCCAGCCAAATAAGCCTAGGCATCTTTCCTCTCGATTTCCAGGGCCATAAGTTCAAATGCTGTTTATTTAGGGACGTTTGACCAGGAACAAACACATTTTAAATTATTTTTCCACCAGACTTTCCAAAAAACAGGCAGATGGATTTTAAAAATGCTGTTTTCTAAGTCTTAATTTTTTTCCTGGCCTTCTGCATTGTTTTGTGTATCAGCCCCAACAATAAGCCCACGACCAGTAGCGATTAAAAAAAAACCCTAAGTGTTGCATTTCTTAAATGCATTTATTTTTTCGCGCTGCTAGAACTGTTTCAAACTAGGAAACAATTGATGCACATAATCCCATTGTCGGGTCTAATTCAGACCTAAGTTTGCAGCATTTATGAAGGGAGAAATGCTTATTGCTGGGCTTTTTAATACCAGTCGGGGTGTGTTTAGTTTAAGGCCAGGAAATATGATCGGCTCCCTCCGTCCTTTTCATGAGGTCATAGCGAAAAACTGTTCTCATGAAGTGGAAGGAAATAGCCTTGGGGCTCGGATGTCATGGAGACAGCGATGAGGTAGCCACTGAGAGGAGAGAGAGTGTGGCTTTTATAACGCAATCACAGCGTTTCACTCGGAATCAGCAGAGGGAAGGGCTGGAGGGGGGGGGGGAGAGCCCAGCCCTTCAGCTGGTTCAAAAATTTTCACTGCTTTAATTTTCTCTTGGCAAACCCATCAGGCTTGGGGATGCTTCCCAAACCCCACAAGTTCTCCAAGCGTGACAGTCTGCTCACCGTAAGCCTGATCCAAAGGGCACAGCATTGGGAAAAGAATGCCCAGAAGTGCCACAGACGGTGGGAAAACATTTGCCAAGGCTGACGGGGGGAGGGACTTTAGAGGGGTGGCTTAAAGGGAGGAGGTCTCGTCCAGAGAAGAATTAGACTCGGGGGGGGGGGGTGTCAGCTCCTGTGCCCCTCATGTGATGCCAGGGTGGGATTTTCTGCAGGAAGGAGGAAAATGTGGTTCCAGAAATATATTTTGCCCTTTCTAGGTCTGGATTCGAACCAAGATATGCTAGTGCAGAGTTGGTTGGAAGCTGGCAATGCCAGACAGATTTAGCCCAATGGGGCTGGAATAATAGGGGCTAAGGTCTCGTGTGTGTGTGTGTGTGTGTGTGTGTGTGTGTGTGTGTGTGTAAGAGAGAGAGTCAGAGGGAGAACAATTGGCCCGATTTACATTTGCAAGGGGTTTGGGGGAATTGAGGGGAAACTGAATGCCTCTAGCAGACCTTTCCATCTCCCCAAACTGCTCTGGAAAGCTCTCCCCAGAATTTGGGGTGGGGGGGTGGGGTTGGCCTACCCACCTGTCCACCCCTCCAGCCAGGCCCAGCCGGACGGGCCCCTTGAGTGGGCCAGAAGTTGCAGGCTCCTCTCCTGCATGCCCACGGTTGCCCTCCCCTTTTTTTTTTCAATTGGAAGAGCCATCTTGGAGCAGGGACGGTTGTCGTCCAAAGGGCCACCTAAGGACAGGGGGAAGAACGCTGCGGCCGCAAAGCGAAGTCAGAGCAGGAAAAAGAGGAGCCTTGAGAACTGGACGCCACAAGGATGTGATGCGCCAGCTCCCGAGGAGAGCTGCAGGCTTGCAGAGCGAGTTGTGGTCCTCCTAGACCGTTCCTTGGCCGTCGTTCAACTTCTGCAGTGGCCGTTAAGAGCGCCTTCCGCTCCGGCGCCTAAATGCCTCTCCTTGAGAGATCTCTCCGTCTTCCTCTCTGAGGCTTTCTTGGCTCGGGGATTGTTTTCCATCCCCTCTTGATGGAGAGCCATTCAGCTCCGTTGCCAGCTCATCGCAGCTCTCATTTAGTGGCCAATTAAAGCGGCAGAGATGTGTCTGAGCAAACGTTAGTGCGTCATTCAGGCTGGAGCTCCGAAGCCCCCCTCCCACCGCTATCCTGGTTTACTCCCTCTCCTCCGAGGGACACACGGCCTCGCCCAAACCTGGTTTGACGAAGAGGGTGGGCCCACTGAAGTAGTCAGGCGGAGATCTAGTGATCTCCTTCCCTACCCGATCTGAGACCACATCCTACCATCGCTCAGATGCCTTAGGTAGCTGAGTTACATGGCCATAGGATGGGTGGCTTTGGGCCGGTGGTGAAATTCAATTTTTTTTACTACCGGTTCTGTGGGCGCGGCTTGGTGGACGTGGTGTGGTGTGGTGTGCGTGGCTTGTTGGCGTGGCAGGGGAAGGATACTGCAAAATCCCCATTCCCTCCCCACTCTGGGGCCAGCCAGAGGTGGCATTTGCCCTGGGTCCTCTGTGGAGAAGGGCGGGATATAAATTTAAATAAATAAATAAATAAATCAAGATCATGTGAGGTGTAGAATAACAGAGTTGGAAGGGACCTTGGAGGTCTACCACAACATATGAAGAACGGTTGCAGGAACTGGGTAGGTCTAGTCTGATGAAAAGAAGGACCAGGGGAGACAGGATAGCAGCCTTCCAATATCTCAGGGGCTGCACCAAAGAAGAGGGAGTCCAGCTATTCTCCAAAGAATGTCAGGGTAGGATAAGACGGAATTGATGGAAACTCATCAAGGAGAGAAGCAACCTGGAACTAAGGAGAAATTTCCTGACAGTGACAACAATCAATCAGTGGGACAGAAGTTGCCACCAGATGTTGTGGGTGCTCCAACACTGGAGTTTTTTAAAAGGGACTGGACAGCCATTTGTCTGAACTGGTATGGGGGTCTCCTGCTTGAGCAGGGGGCTGGACTAGAAGACCTTCAAGGTCCCTTCCAACTCTGTTACTCTGATAAGATTTATACTGTACCTGTATTGTGATTTGGGGTGTTTAATGGGGAAAGCCGTCATCTCCTCAAAGCAGCAAAGTCGAATATTTTAAGTTAACGCAGGGAGCAAGCAATGATTCTTTTCTTTTACGGCTGTGGGTTGCAAAACCCCCCCAAATGAAATGAGACCTAACCCTTCATCCTGGTGAAGAAGCAGGAGAAAAAGAAAGCGGGACTCACATGAGGGACCATCCGAGATAGATGGAGGTGCTACCCCAGTACATCGGATTCTCCGTGACACTGAAGGGGAAGGAAGTCACCTTCGTCTCCATGAGAATGCCAAAATAGTCACCTGGAAAGGAAAGACGACAAACCGTTGCGTCAATCAAGGAATCGCTTTGCTGGATCCGATCAGAGGCCTCTTCCTGCAGCAAGCAGTTTGGGTGGCATGGATGAGTCCACCACACACAAAGATCTGGAGAAGGTTGACCACGGAAGTCTACCACCAACTGTGCAGCTGTCAATGTCCTCCCTCATCCCTGCTGTTTGGGCCCTTCGCCCAAAGTTTGCCCAAACCTTATGAATGTATCTTGTCTTTTGATGTACACTGAGAGCATCTGCACCAAAGACAAATTCCTTGGGTGTCCAATCACACTTGGATAATAAAGAATTCTATTCTATTCTATTCTATTCTATGCAATGCAATGCTATTCTAATTTCTATTCTATTCTAATTTCTATTCTATTCTATTCTATGCCATTCTAATTTCTATTCTATTCTATTATTTCTATTCTCTTCTCTTCTAATTTCTATTCTATTATTTCTATTTTATTCTATTCTATTCTATTCTATGCCATGCCATGCTATGCTAATTTCTATTCTATTCTATGCTATTATTTCTATGCTATGCTATGCTATTCTGCCCGTTGTTTGCAACCAAAACAATAAAGGAAGATGCTTAGAAGTAACTTTGTGTGTCTCCCTTGTATTTTGTTGGGATTTTTTGGAGTTTGGCACAAACTGACAAATCGCACAAGCACAGAATGACTCAGCCGGCTGCAGAAATTGTCAGGCAACACCGAACAATCATACCGGTGCATAAAACTTTGTGGGTTTTTTTTGGTCATCTCTTTATCCCACTGAGCTGCCTCTGGCAATCATGGGAGGCCAGGAGGGGTGGGGGGGTGGGGAGGGGAGGAACACGAGAGGGGCGAGAGAAAGAAAATCCAGGTGGGACATTTTCATTCGCCAGAGCTCCGGAATGGCTTTTTGACACGGTGGGAAGCGGTGGAAATTGCCAATCTGACCCAGGTACCGATTACTAATAAATTATTGCACTCTGCTCACTGGGGCTTGAAACACGTCGTTACCAGCAATTAAGGGCCCCGGTTTTATAAAGAGCTGTCAACTGCAGTTCAAGGGAAGGGGGGCCGGGGGGGGGAAATAAATTGGTTTGCATTTGATATGACTCACGCTAAGAGCCATAACTCTTAAAAATAAAACATTCCCCCCTCCCCAGTTTTTTTTAAAGCAATTTAGAAGCTGTGGCACTCATTTTCTCCTTGCATTCCTGTATACTTATTTTGTTCCAAAGGTGAGGCATTTCGTTTTCCATGGCTCCGGATTTTTTGGAAAAGGTGGCTTGATAAGACTCTTGGATTCTCTTCTCCCAAATGAGGGTCAGGAGCTTCCCTCGTCCCATGAATGAAGAAAACAAAACTAGGATCTCATGCTTGCTAGTAACAAATCAGAGCTGGTCGACATGGAGCCTTTCTCTCTCTCTCCCTTCTTATATACAGAATAACAGAGTTGGAAGGGACCTTGGAGGTCTTCTAGTCCAGCCCCCTGCCTAGGCAGGAAGCCCTACACCACTTGTGTCTCCTACACTATGTGCCAGAGTTCCAAATAGCCTCCAAAAGTAAATCAGTCCCAGGCAAAGGATTCCTCAAAGTTCCCATTGATGAAGAGAGCCAGGTGGGCACATCTGGGAACACCTGAATCGGAAAGCTTCCCGGTTTCCCCCACCCAGTTGGAAGTTCAAGATCCTGTCCCAAAAATCTACAAGTCCATCCCATGGTCCAATCTCCCACTGCCATGCTGGCAGCTTCCACCCATCCAGTTCCGGTCAGGTGCAAAGACAAAGGGTGACCTTGGCTTTCTAGAAAGAACGTTGTTATGACTACTTATCATCTAACTCCGTATAATTCCCCCCCCTCCCATTTTCCCACCATAGAAAATGCAGAATAATAGAAAGTATGGCAGGCCAAAGATCCAAAAGAAAAGATGGCTGCAGGCCTGACGCTGTGTTGGATGACAGAGGATGTGTGAATGTATGATCCCATCAGGGACCGTTAAACCTTGGATGGTTTCTAAAAGGGTTGGATCAATTCATGAAGTCCTGGGGATCTTCAGCTTCGAAGGCCAGCTGCTGAGAGACTGGTGGGCTTCCTTGGGCAGTAGGTTGGTCAACCGTTGGGGAAAGGACTACTGGGCTAGTGGTTCTCAGTGGTGCTGTCTCCAAAGAAGAGTTGTCCCAATTCATGGAGATCCTGGGGATCGACCGATCTTAGCCTTGATGGGAAGAGGATGGCTCCTGAAGGCCATTGCTGAGTCGGGTGGACCTCCTTGGGCAGCTGGTTGACCACTGCTGGATGAGATGGACCAGAGTTCCAATCCAGGAGGGCTCCACTTACATTCTTCTATTTTTAGCATCCGACCGAGGAGAAGTCTTCAGGTCGTCTTCCTCAAAAATCGCAATCCTTCTGGACAGAAGGATTGAGAGCGAGGCAGAAGATGACTGTCCTTCTCAGCTGGACTCAACTTCCCTAAGTCATGCATTTAAAAGGGGGGGGGGATTTGGGTAGGTTTTTTTTCTCCTGAATGGAATCGATTGAAGTCTCCAGCACCGCTTCAAACCAGTTGGAAGCTCATGTGGTCTGAATGGTGGGAGAGGAAAGAAGGACGGTCATCTTTAAAAGAGAAGAAGCCGTAGGGACTTTCTAATCCCTGCGAGGGCTCCAGTCAAGTGGGACAAAGGCGTTTTGCTCCCGAGGGAGTTAACATCATGGGAAAATGGCTCTCCTAACCCCACAACATTGCGTCTCCCTACACAAACACACCTTTGGGGAATGGCTGCTTCACTCCCTCCCCCCAACGAATTGCAAACCTTGCCTCCGCCCTCCCCTCCTCCCAACTCCAGCAAAACCCAGCCATGGGTGCCTCTTCCGAAGTCGTGTACCGAGGAATGCAAAAAGCCAAGGAAATAACGTTAGCATGGATTTGTGTTTGTGTTTGATGTGCTGGGGTTGTTCTTTTGTTCTCTTTCGGTTCTCTCTGCCCCCACCCACCCCACCCCCTCCCCCGGCCTCAATTCCAAATTGCACACAGCTGTGCTGGTCCATCTGGAGGAAGAGACAGATGGGAAATTACTTTCCCCTTTTATGGGAGGGCAAATCCAAAAGCCGCAGAGGAACCTTGTGAATTTGTCGAAAATTCATCGCACAGCAGCAAGATAAAGCGGGGGAGGGGAAGACAAAAACTGGATGGGATTTTTAAAAGGGGGCGGGGGAGAACCTGGCCATCAGAAGCCGTGGGTCAAGGGAGCACACATGGCGGAGGCAGACGAACCAAGAGAGAAATCGTTTCTGCTGAAGAAAATAAGTTGATTTCCCCCCCTCCCCAGGATGTCTCTATGGGGCCGTTTCATCCCCCGGGGAGTTTGGGGCAGTGGGGGGAGGTTAACAGTAAATCCATACCAAACAATGGGTTGATTCCTTCTTGATGGTGAGATCCGGATCCAGAATGAACCAATAAAGGTCCAGGGTTGGGAAAGAGAAGCAGTGGCGGGTCATTCTGAGGGACACAGTTGGATGGCCTCAAGCGTCCTCAAGTAAGCATCGCCTCAATGGAACGTCCTACCACAGAATGTCACGGAGGACATCACTTGGATGCCTTGACAGAAGATAAGTGGGATGCAGAGCAGTTGGGCCTCCTGCAGACAAGATAGGACCTTCCAGATCCAAGAGATTCTGATCTGGTCCAGATCAAGGTATCCTAGAGCAGGGGTCTCCAACCGTGGCAACTTTATGACTTGTGGACTTTAACTTCCAGAATTCCTCAGCTGGCTGAGGAACTCTGGAAGTTAAAGTCCACAAGTCTTAAAGTTGTCAAGGTTGGAGACCCCTGCTCTAGAGGTCTTGCTTATGGGACCAGAACAGTGGCTCTACTAGGCCCCATCTTTGTCAGCCTTAGCAACTTTAAAAGCGATGGACTCCCAACTCCCAGAATTCCCCAACTGGCATGCATGGACCTCAACTCCTCAGTCAACATGCATGGCCCAAGTCTCCAGCTGGCTGGAAAATTCCAGGAGTTGAAGTTCATGGATGCTAGCTGAGAAATTCTGGGAATTGAAGCCCAGACCACTTAAAGTGGCCAAGGTTAAGGAACCCTGAAGTAGACCAGGGTCTGAGGCAGCTGTCCTGGTCTCTCAAGAGGAAATGTGGGGCATTGTACAAAGCATTCTCCACCTCCTCTGTTAAATTCCCTCTCTAACCGATACCGGAAATGGGTTAGGTCACCATGACATAAACCTTACTGCTGGACTGAATTCCTAGGCGATGAAGAAGGACACAACTTGAAGAGACCTGCACTCACAAGGTACAACTTCTTTTCTCGCTACATCAAAGAGTACAATCTTTTGGGAAATCAAGTAAGTAACGGTCTCTCCAAAAATTGAGGTCCTAGGCACAGCGATGCCCCCCCTGGGATTCTAAGGACAGCTATGCCCCCCTCCCGTCCACTCTGCCCTGGATCTTGGATTAAAATGTCGGTCAAGCAGATTTCTGGCTGCTTACATATTCACACACGCAGGCACAAAGAAAGAAAATGGGCCAGCCAAGTACGAGTTCTTGGCTGTGGAGAAACTGCCCCTACTGTGAAGGAAATGGGAAGGCCACCTAGCTGTTCTTTAGCAAGAGTGAATCACTCAGTGCCAATCTAACCCCGTAGCCTACATTGGAGGCCCCAGGAAAATAACCATCTGGTTATTTAAACACGCCGTCCCGAATTGCAGAATGAGAGAGAGCCAAACTCCTATTATTATTGTTGTTGTTGTTGTTGTTGTTGTTGTTGTTGTTGTTGTTGTTGTTGTTATTAATTGGATTTCTAGACCAATTTCTAGACAAAATAAAATGGAGAGGGGGAAGGAGAGAGAGTTTTTGTGGCCAGGGTGGTGGTGCCCTCCCCACTGGGTGAAGCAAAGCACCAGGCACATCTTGGGTGCATCCTGAAAAGCTAAGCAGGACGGACTCAGTAGGTATTTGGAGAAGAAGCCACAAGCAGATGTGCTAAGCTAGACTAGATTGGGAAATAGAAGACCTAACCCAGCACAAAATGTTGGTATCAAGCTACAATCAGGTTGACCTTACCTAAAAACGTCCCAATAAACCCCAGGGCGAGGAAGCTGGAGGTCACCAACAGGATGCCCACTGCTATGAGAGTCACGCTGGCATAGTACCCCAAAGGACAATCCAGCAGTGGCAGTTTGGGATGGCTCTTCATCGCTTCTCCAAAGCTGGAAGAGATGAAAAAGAAAGAGGGTTGACGTGACAACAGAAGCCTTCCTCGGGCGTTGCAGGCTGAAGGAAAGAAGACTCCAATAATTATGAATGCTTCACGTGCCTAAAACTTTTACTGAAGGACTTTTCAACAAGATAAAAACAATAGGAATGTTAGAAAGGAAGCAAGATAGAAAAACGAGTAAGTAAGAAAGAAAATAGAAAAGAAGAAAGAAAGAAAGAAAGAAAGAAAGAAAGAAAGAAAGAAAGAAAGAAAGAAAGAAAGAAAGAAAGAAAGAAAGAAAGAGAAAGGAAGGAGGGAAGGGAAGGGAAGGGAGGGAGGGAGGGAGGGAGAGACTGGGGAAGAGAGGGAGGGTTTCCAATCTTTTCAATAGCGGGTGTAAAGGCACTCAAACATTACCTTTCCTCTCTAAGCTTACGTAGTAATTTCCTCCTTCCCATAAGCGATCCTTTCTAATCTTCAAGCCCAAATTTCATTTTTCTCTTTTTTTCCAGCAAAAAGTCCAGAAGCAGCAATTTCAGAATGAGCATTTTTGCCCTGGCAAACAGAAAACTCCATTTCCTTCCCTGCTTTCAGTTTGCTAAGTGCAAGTGGTTTGTTTTCTGTCTCTCTCCCCCTCTCCAAAGGCGGCAGACTGACACTAACACCAAACTCAGGTGCTCCGTGCTGCACTTACATCCCATCCCTGGAAGGAAAGCAAATATTGGAGGAAAGAACCCGTGAGGTGGATTATTTGTAGCTGGGCAGGGGGGCATCCTTCTGGCAGGATGAGAAGCAAACAGCCCCAAGCCCACCCCAAGGAACAGGCAGGCGCTGCCTCTGGGGTTTCCCACTGCGAGAAACCTTCAGTCTGTGGAGTTGAATTGGATGCCATCAGCAGAAGTCTTTCATAAGGATGTCCCTATTTCTGATTCTTACTGTTTCAAAAAGTCTGTGGTTATAGAAAGGGCTGGTAGATATTGTTACATAAAAGTAAAAACTTGAGGTTTCACGTTAAGATCTTATTCCACTGCACCAAAAGGAGTTGGAAGTCCAGGCTTTTTCCTCTCTCAATGTCATTTTTTCTTTCCTTTCCTTTTTTCTTTCTTTGCTTTTTCATTTTTCTTTGCATTTCTGCATTTCATATTTTGATAAATATATTTTTATTTTTAAACGATCACGCCTTCCTTACTTCCTTCACTCAATGGATCCGGCAGAGCTACCGACCGTCGCTTACTTTTTCTTGGGCTCCAACCTATTCCACTTGACATCTGAAACCAACAGAGGATAAAGGAGAAAAATGATCCTACGAGATTCCTTGGCTTTTTAACTAGATAAAACTACAACGTGGCATTTGAAGAGAAGGCATCTTCCCTGGTGCCCCGATTCTGCCAACACACCAGCTTCAGGAGAGCTGCTTTCCCTTTCCTTCCCTTGCCTTGGAAACGGCCCCTCGGCTGGTGAATCAAGGATGGCAGCGTTGATGGAATGACCACTTGGAAACAGTGACGGAGCCCTGGGACACGTGGCCAGGTCTGCCATCTTCCTTTCGCTGTGACCCCCCCCTCCCCCATCTGCACCCCTCACGGTTCAACTCTTCTGCAAACAAGGATGGGGCTTCCATTAGCCACCCTGGTGGAGATGCCTGTGTCTTCATGCCAGCCGAAAGTGTTTGCTCAATGCTAACAGGCCCCTTTCTGCTGCAGGCAAGATTGATGGTTTCCTAAACAGAGTTTTGTTTGCCTAACATGTGAACCCGCCTACACTATTGATAAATAAACCTTTCAAGCGTTCATATCTCTGGCCAATGCTGGTTCCTTAACTTCATGTCATCGTTTTGGCATCTGGAGTCAATCGGGTTCATGGCAGCTGTTCCGATCCTCCTCGGAGCGATCAGCCTTGGTCCACAGTTAATATGAACCTAGTTTACAGGCGGCTCTCTCCCTCTGCTGACTTCATGCCCCGTTCAATCAGAGGGAGGGGGGACTGCTTGGAAGCCACCCCTGTGCCCAGCGTTAGCAAAAACAAACCATGCAATTTTAAGCCTGCCCATTTTTTGCTAACACAGTAAAAAGAACCGCAACCAAACGACCACGTTTAAAGCCTCTTTTGATGCTTCAGTCGATCAAACTCCTGCCAAGGAGAGATCTCAGAGTTCCTGTTATCTGGAGCCCGATGAAATTCAACCTGCAATTTGTGGGGCTGCCCTTGGATACAGTTCAGCACCTCCCTTTGGGAGAAGAGCCACTGTTCTCAGACACAGCGCAGAGTCAGTTAAATGCTAGGGTGTTTGGGTCTTGTACCCTTAAGGCAGTGCTTCTCAATTATTTTCTGTCATGGCCCCCTAGGAAGAAGAAAACATTTCGCGCCCCCCGCGCGACTGTAAATAGTATCATTTGTCTATAAAATTGTTATAAGTACACCTCTGCCGAGGTCAAACACGCCCCCCTTTACGGAGCCTCGCGCCCCCCCTGGGGGGCCCGCCCCACTATTTGAGAAGCACTGCCTTAAGGGGACTGAGGAACCTGCCTGCTCCATGGTTACCTGCCCTCCATCCTTGCACACCTGAGACAGGGGTCTTTCCAGATGAGAAAGCGCTTCAAGAGTGGGGTCCCCCCCCCCACACACACGAAAGAACAGCCTCTCTTGAAAACCTATGGGGTCCCCTTCACAGTGTCTTTCAGCCTGTTTAATAAGTTCAGTTGATGTGTCATGTGATAGATGATAGATAGATAGATAGATAGATAGATAGATAGATAGATAGATAGATAGATAGATAGATAGATAGATAGGGTGGGTTGTTTGGATTGGATTGGATTGGATAGGTTAGATGAAAGAGAGACAAAGAGTGAGGAAGAGGGAGAAGGGAGAGAGAAAGAAGAGAGGGAGAGAAAGCGAGGAGAAATAAAGGAAGGAGAGAGGGAGGCAGAGAGAGGGAGAGGGGGAGAAATAGAGGGAGGAGAGAGGGAAAAGGAGAAAGGAAGGGAGGGAGGGAGGGAGAGAGGGAGGGAGAGATGATAGATGGGTAGATAGAGAGAGAAATAGAGGGAGGGTCCTGAGGCTGCCCCAGTGCAGGTTCCCTTCCTTGGGACCCTCTTCTTCTTAGAAAGGGCCTCATGAAGCAGCCAATCGTTGAGTGACCCTTTGGAGCTATTGAGGGAGTTTGGGAGCTGGGCTGAGCTTTGCCTGGGGCTCTTCAAAAGCTTTGCTGGAAAACCCTCCATCTTCATTTCAAGGAACTCCAGCTAAAGGCCTGGGCTTTGTGTGTGTGTGTGTGTCCCATGCAGTCGGACCTCTGCTTTTTGCAGTTCAGGGAAAGAATTCTGACCTTCAACAGAACACATTTACCGGTATTTCTCAACTTATGACCATAATCCTGCCTGCCCATTAGGGGCATAAAACGGATCACCCACGTGATCATTAGCAGACCCACCGCTCCCCATGGGCTGGTTCACAGAGCGGGAGGCTGCAATTTGTTTTCAACTTTCATAGAAGTTTTTTTTTTTTGTTGGTTTCCTCATCCATCGTTTATTCTGTCTCGTGAGTGATGCCCAAGGAAGATTGCAAAAAACAAACAGAACCTTCAACCACGCAAAACAAGCTTAATTCCAAGATTCCCTTTGCCGTCACCAGCCTCAGGACTGGACAGCTGGCCTCTCTCCCCTTTTCCCCTGGTCCCGTGGAATATTCATGGCCCCAGAGGACGTGGGGAGGGAGGGGGGAAGGAAAGAAAAAGAGGATTTAGATTCAGCCGGTCCCCACTCTGGATTTAATTCTGGGTCCCCCTCAGCCTTGGATCCAGGGCAGAGCGATCGCACCTCTGGAGCTGTTGTGGATACGGGGGAAAGTCAAACCGCCTTCTTAGATTACCTTCCTTGCAGCGGAACATCTAAGGACACATTATCATAATGTACAGTACATCATTCATGCGGGATTACGGAGAGCAGAGTGGGGAGGGAGGGAGAGCATTATCTGGCCTTATCCGAGATAAGAGAGTTGAAATGACCTGAGAATTAAATGCACAGATAATCCTTCCTTGCTTTTGTAAACACGAAGATTCGCTAAACCCTGAAAACGAAACTGGGCAGACGGCGGGTTTTCATCTCTTTCTTGAAAAGGGGGGGGGAGGGGGAAAGATGCTGGAACTGAGATACCTCCTTGGACTTCCTAGGGATAAGGTAGACCCACAAGGGATAGGAATAATAGGGGGGTGATTTGCCCCAACCTGGTGCCATTCTGTTGGGTTCCATTGCAATCATTTGTAGGGTTGATGGCCTCCAAGTCATTTGGAAGGCATCACGTTGACGATGCTGCCTTAAACGAGGTCAGAGCCTTGGGTACCCCAAACCAGTCTTCATCCAACTCACATCTGGACATCTTCTCCAGCAGAGGAAGGTTGACTGAAAGGGTGATCTTTAGCTGGAGATGGTTTCTGATTGATTCGTCAGGAGGAGACCTCCAGCCTAATTTATCTCCCCAATGCTGTGGTTATCCAAAGCTGTAAAATCAAGCGTGGACCAGTCTACCCATGTCCATTGGTGGAAAGGCACCAACCCAACTCAAAGATGGACCACGGGCTTCGGTTCCTATAGAGACAGCATGACCTATGTTGGTGTTGGATTAGAAGAGACCCAGGTTATGGGTCATGGAAGTTCACTGGGGAACCTGGGGCAGGTCACACTCAACTCAACCCACCTCACAAGCCTGTAGATGGGACAAATTGGAGGGTGGATGTTTTGTGGGCACCTCGAGCTTCAGGAGTAAAAGCAGAGTATAAATCTAGTCAAAATTGAAGGTAGGAGACAGAGGATTTTGGAGGGGGGCTGTCCAAGGTCCTGCTGACATTTGCCTTGACTTTTAAATGGATTTTGAACTTTTTACTTGCATTATTTGATGTTTCTTCCTTAAACGAACCTCTCATCCTAAGGTTGGACTCTATCAGAGACCACAGTTTTCCCCTTCAGGCCTAGATCCAAGATCAAGATCATCAAAGTTCTTATCACAAAGTCCTTCACAAGGAGCTCCACACAGCCTGTTCTGACTGAGGTTTCCCGAGAGCCTGAAGCAAGCTCCTTATCCTGACAAAAAGCCCTTTGATTAATTAACTGTGATTTCTGCTCCTTCACATCCAGCAAAGTCTTTCAAGGGAGGATTTACAGTCACAGACCTCATCTGGCTTGGAGAGCTGCCAGGTCGATCTCTGAGGAACTTGGCCAGGAGTCTTGGAGAGTCACCAACCAATTAAGTGAAGTAATGGTCTCCTGCAAGCTCCACTCCCCTTTTGCTCCTGTTTTATTTCCTCTGGGAGGGGCCATTCATCATCCACCTGTGGCCTTCCTCCCAAGTCGACCCCTGTTCTTTAGCTGTTCCCTTCGCCTGGCAACTCTGCGCATATGCACACTGGGAACATGCTCCAGCTGTTCTTTTGCCCCACTGATGTCTAACTCTGAAGGCAGCTGGTAACTGTCAGACGGCCCAGGCCCCCTCTCTGCCTCCGACACAGAGCCCTCCTCCGAGCCTTCCCCAGACTCCAGGAATGGCCCATCTTCCTCCCCAACCCTCCTCACTGTCCGAATCTGCTGCCTGCTCCACTGGCGGGCCACAACACAGCCCAGGAAAAGCGATTCTTTTCCTCCAGCAAAAAGGCAAAGCAATTTGGCTTGAAGCCACATCTGCCTTGGCTTGCAAGCCTCCGTGAAATCTTTTGTCTTCTCCAGCGTTTTCCAAAGAGAGCAAAAGGCTTCTGTGCATAAACCCTGCTTCCTCTGCAAGCGAACGCCAGGAATTCCCCTTCAATCTTTCCAAGTTTCTTTCTTTCTTTCCTCCCCCCACCCCCAGCCTTTAGAAGGGGGCGCTTCCCTCCAACCTTCGCCAAAGAAAGGCCCCTACCCAGCACCCCCAAAGGGGAGACCCACCAGTGACTCCGCAGAAAGTTCAGCGAGATGATGACAGCTCCCAGGAAGTAGCAGGCTACGTAAGGAGAACGGAAGGTGCGGGTGAGTGACCGGCTCCTGTGCTCCCATCTTGCCACCTGCACAGACAAAGATTTTCTTTTTTTTAAAATAAATAAAAGGCCAAAGAACCAGCTGGACAAATGACCACATAAAGCGAAGCCCTTTTGCAACCTCTAAGGTCTCTGCAAGGAGCAGGAAGCTTGGAAAGATCCCAAATGGCTCCTGTCATCCTGTGACAGGAAATACGGCCTCATCGGTGGATTAGTAATCCGGTTAATCAATTGTCCCTCCATTCGGCCTGGACCTTAATTTGGATTGATAGCCCCCCCCCCCTTTCATCGACTCTAACGGCTGATTCAGAGTTTCCAGAGCTTTCCCCAAAGATGCTGGGCAAGAAACGCAGAACTGCGGGTTTGCTAGACCAGGGGTCTCCAACCTTTGCAACTTTAAGTCTGAAAGGACTTCAGCTCCCAGACTTCTCCAGCCAGCAAAGCTTATTATGTATATACCCATATAGCAAAGCTGGCTGGAGAAGTCTGGGAGCTGAACTCCTTCAGACTTAAAGTTGCAAAGGTTGGAGACCCCTGTGTTAGACGACAAACTTCGGTGGGTCGGTTTGTCTCGTTAGTTTCATAAAAACATTGACCAAGGGAGGCCTAAATATCAAACTCAGCAGACCTCGGACATCCAACAGTTTGTTTAGTGACCGTTTGAAGTTGCAACGGTACTGAAAAAGGGACTTATGACCCTTTTTCAGACTTACGACGGTTGAAGCAGCCCCGTGATCAAAATTCACACGCTTGGCAAATATGGCCCATATTTATGACGGTTGGGGTGTCCCGGGGTTACGTGATCCCTTTGTGTGACCTTCTGACAGGCGAACTCAACGGGGAAACCAGATTCATTTAATAACCGTGTGACAAACTTAACAACGGAAGGGTTTCACTTATCAATGGTGGTAAGAGAGGTCGTAAAATGGAGCGAAACTCACTGATCAACTCTCTGGCGTAGCAACAGAACTGTTGGGCTCAATTGTGGTCGCAAGTCAAGGACTGGACTGGCCAGAGGATAGGGGCAAGCCTTGTCCCTCTGGCCTCTCATGGGCCGTTTGTATTTTTAACAGTGCCAAAACTCCAACAAAAGTGCGTCTAGTCAAGGTTTATGGTTTCCCCAGTTGCAACGGATGGCTGTGAAGGTTGGACCTTGAGGAAGGCTGAGCACCAAAGAATGGAGGCCTTTGGACTCTGGTGCTGGAGAAGAAGACTCCTGCATTGAGTCCCTTGGACTGCAAGGCCATCCAAGCGGTCAGTCCTGGAGGAGATCCACCCTGACTGCTCTTGAGAAGGCCAGATCCTGAAGAGGAAACTCAAAGACTTTGGCCACCTCATGAGAAGGAAGAAGGACTCCCTGGAGAAGAGCCTCATGCTGGGAACGATGGAGGGCAGAAGAAGAAGAAGGGGACGGCAGAGAAGGAGGGGGCTGGATGGAATCACCGAAGCAGCCGGCCTGAGCTTCAATGGACTCCAGAGGATGGGAGAGGACAGGAAGGCCTGGAGGAACGGTTGTCCATGGGATCACAATGGGTTGGACACGACTGCGAAACTAACAACAAAATTCTGGTGCATTTCTGCTCGGCCAACCCAGATGCTCCCACTGCCATTCTTGGCCAACCGGCCAACGGGTATCAGCTGAACAGGCTGGAGAGCCACCCACCAGCCTGGCCATTCATCCATATGGAGTGTTTGTTCCCAGGCAGAGAGATACGGTTTCTGCTCATGCAGCTGGATGGGGTTTTTTTTCCAGGGGTTTGCATTTTAATGGAGACCAACCTTAGTTCTGAAACCCAGCTCCGCTTCTATTTTATGCTGTTCCATTTTTATCCCTGGCTTACCGCAAATCTACAGCAGGGAGCAGGGTTTCTTCCTGATAAGAGTCCTTAGGTGCCCCCAGGTACCACTTCTGTTGGGGACAATGCGATCCTAGCAACCGGGATGCTCCTGGAGAGGCTGGCATACTGTTTCATGATGGATGAGCCCAGGAAAAGAAAGAAAGAAAGAAAGAAAGAAAGAAAGAAAGAAAGAAAGAAAGAAAGAAAGAAAGAAAGAAAGGGAGGGAGGGAAGAAAGAGAAAGAAAGAGAAAGAAAGAGGGGGAGGGAGTAAAGAAAAAGAAAGGAAGAAAGGAAGGAAGAAAGAAAGAAAGAAAGAAAGAAAGAAAGAAAGAAAGAAAGAAAGAAAGAAAGAAAGAAAGAAAGAAAGAGAAAAATGGGAGGGGGAGGAAGGAAGGAAGGAAAGAAAGAAAGACAGAAAGGAAGGAGGGAGAGAGGGAAGAATGGGGGAGGGGAGGAGGGAAGGAAGAGGGGAAGAGAGGGGAGAGAAAGGAAGGGAAAAGCAGGCAAAAAGAGAGAGGGAAGGGGAGGATTTCCCCCACAGAATGAAGAAGAACCATGAAGGACTCTCCAGAGCAAATCCTATTTGTGAATGCTTGCAATTTCAATGCAAGCAGTGACCATGATGCCAACATGCCCCAAAGTTGGCAAATGACCCTCTGCCCCCTCCCTCCAGCCTTGCCCCATGGCCAGCATGAGAAGGGGGGAAGGGGAAGATTTGTAATCCTAGCAGAGACCCCAAAGGAAGGCTGGAGAAGGATGCTAAGAGCCACTGCAAAGCAGGGGGGAAGAACAAAAGGGAGGGGGGAGGGAGGGAGGGAGAACACCCGGCTAATTACTTTGTACAAGACAGCAATTAAGAGGAGCCCATTTGCATGCAAAGCCTAATGAGCGTCTTTAGGAGCTGCCCTACGTGTGGCTGGATCTGGCGCTGGAACATCCAAGGTGTCTCCACAGGGAGGGAAGAAGGCTGGGCAACTGTCCATGACCTCCCCTCCCCCTCCCCACCAATTAGCCCCACAAGTTAATTAGGTGGCTCAAACAAGGCTCAAGCTTGCTCCTAACTGTTGGCCAAGTTCATGCCATGACTTGCTGCCTGGTGTGAACTTTCCCTGGGGAGAAAGGGCAGCCGGCTGAGTTTACTCCCGTTTACAATTTTTCTCTTTTTGCTAGAATTATCTCACACACACACACACACACACACACACGCGCGATGCTGCAGGATTGGCACAAAGGGGGCAATTTGGGTCTTGTGAAAACGAGGACGCTCCCCAAAAGAGAACCTCAGCTGCCAAAGGTAACCCAGGGACAAGATTCTGCTTCCCAAGAGTGTCCAACTTTAACTTTAAAAAAGGGAAAGACGAATAGAATAGAATAGAATAATAGAGTTGGAAGGGACCTTGGAGGTGTTCTAGACTGACCTCCTGCCTAGGCAGGAAACCCTACACCACTTCAGACAAATGGCTGTCCAATCTCCTCTTTAAAACTTCCAGTGTTGGGGCATTCACAACTTCTGGAGGCAACTTCTGTTCCACTGGTTCATTGTCCTCACTGTCAGGAAATTCCTCCTCAGTTCTAGGTTGCTTCTCTCCTGGATTAGTTTCCACCCATTGCTTCTTGTTCTGCCCTCAGGTTCTTTGAAGAATAGCTTGACTCCCTCTTCTTTGGGGCAACCCCTGAGATATTGGAAGGCTGCTATCCTGTCTCCCCTGGTCCTTCTTTTCATTAAACTCTGCTTTAAACTCAGATCTGCTGGCTGGAGAATTCTGGGAGTTGAAGTCCACAAGTCTTAAAGTTGCCTCTCTCAGCTGCAGGGATGGGGAATTCCATTGAGAAGCAGAAAATGTTTAAAAACAGTTCCCATTTAGCACCTGCCTCCTTTAGTGACCGTTCGAAGGGACGATGGACTGGGTGGGTGAGAAAAAGTCACCTTCCAACCCGTCGCAAAAAAAGGAAGATTATAAGCGGAGTCAAAGTTCCTTCTCACTTCGCTTCCCGCCCCGGTCGCCCCTGCGGTCGCTAAACAAGGACCGTCTGTAACGTCCTTTTTAAAGAGTCGGCCAGGCTCCCCAGACTCTTCTTAGATTCCGAAAGAAAGCAGAGGAAGGAAGGAAGGCTGGCTGGGGCGATGGGCCGTCTGCCAAGTCAGGCCAGGGCTATTAAGGAGATGGGCTCCTTATCGGGGGATTGGATCGGGGAGGCTTTCCAAGGGGAGACTTTAATCTTCGGAGCCAGGTGGGGAGGGCAGGAGGCAGCCAGGAGCTCGGCAGCCTCATGAAACCCAGGACGATGTATTGACTGCGGGGTTTAAGCTCTCCTGGCCTCCATAATAAGGGAGCCATTTCCCCTAATTGCTTTCCTCTGGCAGAGGGAGGTGTGAGGAATCGGGCAGCCGATAAGGGAAGGCGCCTCCTCGGCTGCCAAAAGGCACCTGGGTTGCAGGTGGGGCTGGCTGGCCGCTCTCCTGCTTCCCTTCCACAAGGCAGGGGAGGCCCAAGGTGACCCCTGATCCATCTCCCCTCCCCTCCCCTCTCTCTCTCTCTCTCTCTCTCTCTCTCTCTCTCTCTCCTTCTCTATCTCTTTCCATCTCTCTCTCTTTCTCTCTCTCTTTCCATATGTCTGTTTCTCTCTCCCTTTCCATCTCTTTCTCTTTCCATCTCTCTCTCTCTTTCCTTATCTCTGTGTCTGTCTTTCTCTCTCTTCCTCTTTCCATCTCTTTCTCTCTTTCCATCTCTCTCTCCTTCTCTATCTCTTTCCATATCTCTCTTTCTCTCTCTCCCTTTCCATCTCTTTCTCTTTCCATCTCTCTCTCTCTTTCTCTTTCCATCTCTCTTTCTCTCTCTCTCCCTCTTTCCAAGCCGGTTTTGTCTCTCATCAATTGCCCCTCTTCTCCTGCTATATTCCCTCCAAATCCACCCAGATGGACTACCAAGACCATCGTTCCCTGCACTGTCATTGGCTGGGAAGGATGGATGGAATCTGGCTGGATGTCGTGCAGTGGGATTACATTGCTCCTTTAGCGCCCCCTGCTGGGTATGGGAGGAAAGGAGAGACCGACAGGAAGGGTTGAGCAGACAGGGAGCGAAGGAGAAGAATGATGGATCCAAAGCAAAGGTCCACTGGACCTTCTCCAAGGGGCTCCGCCAATCCTCGGCCGACAGAAACGCCCAGCGCTCCCCTCTCGTGTCCATGGAGATCCTCCGTCCTCCAGGTCACGGCTGTCCCAAAGGAGGCAAGAGGTTTGGAGACGCTTCTTCTTCTCCAGCCCTGGATGGATGGTGGGGAACGGAAGGACGCATATTGACCAGTTCTGTCTGCAAGGGGCATCAACCCTTCCATTCCTCACCCTCCCGTCAGAGCCGAAGAAGCTTCTCGGATGAGAAGCGAAACGTCTTCAAAGAAAAAAACCAGAAAGTCCAGTTGCCTCGGGGGGGAGGGGGGGGGAGGGAGCGGGAAGCCTTCCTGGTACAGGCAGTCCTCAACATACGACCACAATGCAGCCCATTTTTTTCTGTTGTTAAGCGAGACGGTTGAGGTCTGCCCCCGTTTTACGACTCTTCTTGCCGCAGCTGTGAAGTGAATCCCTGCGGTGTTTCAATTAGTAACCCCCGTTTTTAAGTGAATCTGGCTTCCCCATTGATTTCGACTGTCGGAAAGTCAATTAAAAGGGATCGCCTGACCCCAGGAGGCGGCATCCGTCATAAGTACAAACCAGCTGCCAAGCTTATGAATTTTTGTCATGTAACCAAGGGGATGCTGTAACGGCCTTGGGTGAAAAAATGGTCATTAGTCTCTTTTTTCAGGGCCACTAAAAATTCTAACGGTCACTAAATGAACTGCCATAAAATGAGGACTGCCTGCATTCAGAAATACAGGGACAGCCGGTCGAAGGTTAAAAACATTTTTCAAAAACTAAGTTTACAGCTTCATACCTATTTCCAGTTGATTTCAAGGGGTGCCGCCTTTTTCGTTTGTTATAGAAGCATTACAACTTTTTTAAGGCTCCTTTTCAACGGTCCTCCTTTGTCTCCAAAAGGTGCCAAAAGGTGCTTTGGAAACCACCCGATACCCACAGTGAGAAATTGGGTCAGGGGCAAGAGAGAAAGATCTGTTGTTGTTGTTGTTTTTTAAAAACAAAACAAAACCAGGGGCTGTCCAATTGTCCAGAGGAGAAGCAGAAAGCCCACCCCCTCCTGTGTAAAATAGTGCAAATATTTCATCTCTGCTGAAATCAAACAATGAATTCCAGCAGGTGTGCGCAGGCCCAACACACACATACAGACACAATTCATCCCTTGCAAATAGGACGCTGAACCTGGGAAGGGCAATATTTCCACTGAACCCGCAAAATGACACATTGCTCCCAGTGCAGGCAGGCAGGCAGGCAGGCAGGCAGGCAGGCAGGCAGGCAGGCAGACACACACACCATCCCTCTGGTTCTCTGACCCAGTTCCCGGAGGCTTTGTGTAATAGGGAGCCATGAGATATCTAATTTTAGCTGTTCCTCCCATATATATATATATTTGTCCTGCCTTCCTTGCCAGGTGTGTCACTTCGCAGCCAGCAGGACAGCCCAGCATGGGCGACCAATGTTTTCTGGCCTCGAAAGAAGAGTCCCCGTGGCCCCCATTCCCCTCGCCCAGTTTCGATCCTCAGTTCTCCTGGGTCGATGGTCATTAAAAGCAACCCTGAAAAGAAACGGTCACGGATGGCCAAAACTCCACAAAGCAGGCCCGGTGTGCTGGACAGCGCACAATGCAGACGGCGGTATTGTCTGGAGAGGGGGGCGATCTTAAATGGCCTCTGGGCTCCCAGGGACAGAAAGAGGGAACAATAGTTATCTCAGAGGAAGGAGAAGAAAGAAGCTCCAAACTCAGATGAAAGCCAGGAGGAACAAAAACACGAGTTCTAGTTACAGTTATGCCTCTTTCTTTTTTGGAAACCCCGGAGAAGGTAGCAATAGGAATAGTGCTTAGACCAGGGATGTCCAAACTTGGGAACTTTAAGACTTGTGGACTTCAACTCCCAGAATTCCCCAGCCAGCATAGCTGGCTGGGGAATTCAGGGAGTTGAAGTCCACAAGTCTTAAAGTTCCCAAGTTTGGACATCCCTGGCTTAGACTTATGAGGGGGACGCCGAGGAAAACCTGTACGCTGAACAGGAAGGATTGAAGACGATGTTCCTTGAAGTGTTGCCAAACCATTGGCAGCTTTTGGGATTCTGAGAACGTCTGACTCCCGAGGGAGCTCTCCTTGGTCCTGAAAAGGGCCTTCCCTCCTTTGGCAGCCTCTGCTCTGAAACACCTCCAACCTGCTGCCCTCCAGATGGGCAGGAATGGTCACTTTCTGACCAACCTGAGAGGATACAGCCAGATTTTTTAAAAAACAACAACCGTAAGAAGACCCAGGATCCAAATTTCTATTGGGAGATGATTGTGACATCCTTCTTGGCTTTCGTAGGTTGGAAACGACCGGCGTTTGGTACCTACCAGATTCCAGAACAAGGGGTTGAAAGCGATGGAGATGACAGCCGCGATAAAGTTGGGATCGGTCACGTTCACGTAATCGGAAAGCAGAGTCATAGCCGAGAGGTCGACCTGGGAGAAGACATGGAGCATCAGTTGGGTCTCAGCTAGGAGAAGCCCTTCCGCTGGGCCGGCAGTTCAAAGGAGATTCCAAACCAGGGTTTGCATTCACAGGCATCTAAACCCTAAATCATGGTCTGCCTTGAGACAGTTCCCTCTTCCCCCAGACTCTTAAACTGCAGCCAACATCAAGGTTTCAAGCAAGGGACGGCCACTAAAAAGGGTCACGCAAGGGGTTCAAACCCACTTGGAACCTTGGCTAGCAATCCCAAGCTGATTCTGGAAAGGCATTCCTTGACTTACGACCACAATTGAGCCTCAAATTTCTGTTGCTAAGCGAGGCGTTGGTTAAGTGAGTTTTGTCCCCATGTTACGACTTTTCTTGCCACTGTCGCTAAGTGAATCACACTTCTTAGTCACATGGTTGTTAAGCGAACCTGGCTCCCCAGCTGTCAGAAGGTCTACCTGCAAGATTGTTTCAGATTGTCCAGTTCAGGCTAATAATTAAGCGTATTATTTATCGCCCACTTGCCTTTTACTCCGCCAGATCCAATCTGATCCAGACTATTTAACAAATAACAAGAACCAACAACCCCCCCCCCCCAAATGAAAAATAAACCCAACCCTTGTTTGATCTCGGTCAGAGTTTCTGGAAAGCCAAGGAATGTTTGGCTGGTTTTTCTGATGTGGCAACTTCACTATTTACTTTTCCGGGTTTCTGTCTCGTCCCTTGGGCGTCCTGCGCCTAAAACCCAAAGTTTGCTCAACTTTTTTGGCCACTTTGAAGCGGGGTGAGACAGGGAGATCTCCGGGTTTTTTCCCTTGGGCGAAGAAGACAATTTTGGCCGTCAACTGTGTGTGTGTGTGGTGGTGGGGGGAGCAGCCGAAGGGAGGGGGCGCTCCAAGGAGACCTTTTTTTTACATTGTTGCAAGGGCAAAAAAAATAAAATAAAATAAATAACATCCTTTCGAAACAAACCGGATAAACAAAAGGAGAACAACGCAGCGGAGTCGGTGCCGGGTTTTTTGGGGGGAGGTTTTGCTTTGCATTCACCCCCACCCCCACCCCCAGGAAAAAGCCCCTCCCCCCCCCCCCCCCCGGGCCTGGGAGAGGCGCAAGGAACAGGCTGGCTTGTGTTTTTTTAAAGGCTCAGCTTGGGCTGTGCCTCCCACCGGGGGGGGTTGCAAGGCATGGACCCCCGCCCCGGTTTCTCATCACACACAAACACACACACTCTCTCACACACACACTCACACTCCCTCCCTCCCTCCTTGCAAAGGTGGGAAGCGCCCCTGTACCTTGCTGTAATCCACATTGTTGAGTCCTCCGCAGCAATCCAAGGGAAAGGGCATGAAATGCCCCCTCCCTCCCCTTAGGGGCCGGTGTAGCAACGCCTGGTTCCCCCGGGGTCCCTCCCCGCCCCCAGCCCAGCAACCCCCCCCTCCCTCCACCCCAGGGAAGCGACGCCCCTCCACGAAACGCTGCTCCGACTTCCGGACTCCTCATTGCAAAAAATTAAAAATTAAATGTCCCGCAAAGGAGGCTGGGAAGTTGAGTCCGCATCCCTCCCCTCGATTGAAGCGCTGCGGTCTGTGCGGAGTCGAGTAGGAACTACAAGCCCCAGAAGGATGCGCGAGGCAAGCTGTCCGACCCCCGCGGGGGGGGGGCTTTCTTTAACAGATTAACAGACTCGGAAAGGGACCTTTGCAGGTCATCTAGTCCAACCCAACCCAGCCCATGCAGGAGACCCTACATCTGACCCTACCTAGCAAATTAAGCACCTTTTGAAGCGCCCTCGAAGGTTTGGAGTCGTTTTGCATCCATTCCAGCTTTCTGCAAGGAGGCTTCACACGTGCTCTGGAGCCCTAAACTCGCTTTGCCTGCATCCATCCACTCACTGATAGCTGAAAACAGCACCTGACCTGCAAGAGTACCACTAGCACCATTCACACATATCCAGCTTACAGAAAGACCGAATGGCTCCATTCATACAACTTTGATGGCTCACGTTGCACAAATCCAGACCTTTGGAACCCTAGTTTCCAATTGCAGGTCATCCTGGTTAAGGGGCAAACACAGTCAAGAATTTGAAGAGTATCAGAGAGTGAAGCCCCTTCAACCTTCAAGGGGTCTCCTGTGTGAATTGGGTGCCTGAGACACATCCAGGCCAATGTGGCCACCCTACAACTCCCATGCTCAATGCCCCCCCATCACGTTTGTGCATTTCCACAAAAACTCTGAGCCAGATTCCTTCACCTAACTGAGCTCCTTTTCTCCCCCTTCCACAAAACCCAAAGTTAAGATTAATTTATGATTAGCATTAGGGGGTGGGGGTGGAGGGGGGTCTTTGGGACTGCCCAGAGAGAGGCAGGGGAAGCTGGCACCATGGACCGTGAATCGCCTCAATTGATGCCATGCTGGAGGCCAAAGTAGCTGGAGAAGTTGTGCCCACATCCCTCCCACCCAAAGCGTGCGAAGGAAAAATAGAAACAGCAGCAGAAGAAAAGTGAGGAGGGAGAAGCCTCATGGCTGGCACTGACCTTCCTGGGATTATTCCGTTGTGGGGATGTGGCAGCCTGGCAGGGAGAGAGAGAGAGAGAGAGAGAGACCAGAGGTTCAGTCCAGCTCTACTTCAAGGGCAGGATTGGACTTTGACCCACAGGTTTCCAAAGTGGGGAAACGGCCTGGTGCCTGGCACGTTGGCAGAGCGGGCCAACGTTTCTTTACCGGGCACCGGAGGAAGGTCGCAGAGTTGGAAGGGACCTTAGAGGTCTTCTAGTCCAACCCCCCCTGCTCAGGAGGAAGCCCTATAGTGCCACTGCAGACAAATATCAACCAAGGGAAGCCTGCAAGAGAGGCACCAACATGCTGGAGACCATCTACTTGGATTACGACCCAGGGGTTAGAACCCGGGACCCAGAAAATCGGGTTCCTCGGAGGCACCTTGGTTCAGCGAGCTGTGGCTGACTTCTGGGTGTGCCTGGCCTGTGCCAGGCACGCTCTGCTCCTTGGGCACCACAGTTGGTGGGCGTGCGAGGGAAGCACTGCAAGTCTGGGTGCGCGAGAGGCTTATTTTTAGCCTGCACCTGTTCCTCCATATAGACAGACGCTGGTCTAAAAATAGCCTCCTTGATAGAGGCGGGAAGCTGCGCCGACAGGCTCCAGACAGCGCCCGGTGCCTTTGGGCGCACCGTTTAATTTATGCGCCATAAATCTACACTGGACAGAATGGGGCTTTTGACCCCAACTGCTGAATCAGGCAAACTGGAGGCTCCTACTTGCAAAGGGCAGTGGCCGGTGGGGGGGGAGGGGGGCGAGGAAGATGGGGGGGGGGGCTCAGCAGTGATTTTTCAGCCTGGCAACCTGGCCAAGGTGGAGGGAGGAGTATGGAGGAGAGATTGTGCAAAGTTTTTCTCTCTGCTTCGGTGGGAGGTGTGAGCCCAGACAGCAGGATTGGCCAGGCGTGGTTCATAGACGTGGGCGAGACATGAATCCCTCCCAATTTCAGGCTTATTCAATAAACCATGGTTTAAACAATCCAGGGTTGCAGAGCTGGCATTCAGCAGGTTCTGACCAGTTCTGGAGAACCGGTAGCGGAAATTTTGAGTAGTTCGGAGAACCGTCAAATGCCACCTCTGGCTGGCCCGGCCCCCATCTATTCTCTGCCTCCCGAGTCCCAGCTGATCGGGAGGGAATGGGGATTTTGCAGTATCCTTTCCCCTGCCACGCCCACCAAGCCATGCCACGCCCACAGAACCGGTATTAAAAAATATTGAATCCCCAAAGGTAACGGAGAACCAGATTATTATAAGGTATGGAATGAATGGTACAAATAGTTAGAGGACAAGTGTAAAGCTTAAGGAAAGATTAAACGAAGAAGATGCAGGAGTTAGAAATTAGTAATAAATATGTATAAATGGAAACGACATCCAATGAATGACTGTAACTCAAGACATGAATATATTTGTATGTATAAAAACACTGGATAGAGAATGGCATATTGGAGCAGGCGAGGGGGAAATGCACATATTAATGGAGGTATACGGATACAGAAATGCTGTATAGAAGGCAATTGTTAAAGCTGTTTCTTTTTTGTTTTAAAAAACTGTGTAATACATATTATTATTTTTTTAAACGAATCCTACCGCTGCAGGGTTGATATAGAGCACGAACCCAGGATGAGTGGAAGTGCAGGTAAACCTGCTTTTGCCATTTTTATCAGAGTTGTTAAGTGAATCACAGGCACCCCTAGATAACCTGCACAGGCCCCACAAGTCCAACCTCTGCTTCTTTGCCTTCATCGTTCAGGAAATGGCTTCCATCCTCCTCCGGCCAGCTCTGGAAGGAGAGTCGGCCTGGTGTCTGCCTCTGTCCCTTTCCCCTCCCCTCATTCCCTGCTCCGTCCCTTTCCCCTCCCCTCATTCCCTGCTCCAGCCCCCTTTGCCCTGGGCTCCCACGCTTCAAATTCTGCTCCAAAGCCTAACCTCGGCTGCCCTCTAGCGCTCCACCAATACACTCCAGTCCAGAGCCTGAAGCACACGGATGAATCCACGAGGGCAGGAATAACAGAATAAGAGGGTTGGAAGGGATGTTGGAGGTCTTCTAGTCCACCCCCCTCCCCTGCTTGAGCAGGAGATATTATCCCATTGTGTCCAATCCCTTCTTGAAAACCTCCAGTGACGAAGGCAACTTCTGTTCCACTGACTAATTGTCCTCACTGTTAGGAAATTCCTCCTTAGTTCTAGGTTGCTTCTCTCCTTGATTAGTTTCCATCCATCGCTTCTTGTCCTGCCCTCGGGTGCTTTGGGGAATAGCTTGACTCCCTCTTCTTTGGGGCAACCCCTGAGATATTGGAAGGCTGCTATCATGTCACTCCTAGTCCTCATTTTTACTAGACTAGACATAACCAATTCCTGCAGCTGTTCTTCATATGTTTCATCTTTGCTGTTCTGCGTTCCACTTCGTCGCCTCATGCTGAATCAGCCCATCGGTTCACCCAGTTCGCGGTCATCTTCAGACCGCTGGGACTACAACTCCCAGCAGGCCCAAACCGCAAGGGCATCGGACTGGCAGAGCCAGGCTAAAGTTCTACTGACCCGTTAACGGTTAACTCAACAGCCACTGCTTGCCTTCCTCCCCTCCCCCTCTAATCCATTAAGGTCCTTAAGTGACGGCTAATAAAATGTAATTGTGTTTTAAAATAATTCAATACATTACACTAATTTATCCCAATTAAGCTTCAGCAACTTGGTGCAGATCGACTTACTGCAGGAGTGGGGACTCTCTCTCCAACTATTTCCCCCCCAAATGATTGACAGTGGGGAGGGAGAAAGGGCCACCTCCCATCTCCCTTAGCTATTGTTCTTAAAGGAATCTAGTAGGGCAGAAGGTGAACAGGGGAATCCAGAAATGAGATCTGTAGCATTTGCAAAGACTGGACAGTCATTTGTCCAGAATGGGATAGGAGCAGTGGGTTGGACTGGAAGCCCTCCAAGAAGAGCAACCAAGATGATGAGGGGACTGGAGGCTAAAACATGTGAAGAATAGTTATGGGAACTGGGCATGACTGGTCGAGTGAAGAGAAGGACCAGGGGAGACAGGAGAGCAGTCTTCCAATACTGGAGGGGCTGCCCCAGAGAGGAGGAAGGGGGTCAAGCTATTCTTCAAAGCCCCTGAAGGCCAGAAAAGGAACAATGGATGGAAACTGACCAAGGAGAGATTCAACCTGGAGATAAGGAGGAACTTTCTGACAGTGAGGACAATCAACCCATGGAACAGAAGTTGTGGGAGCTTCATCGCTGGAAGCTTTCAAGAAGAGACTGGACAGTCCTCTGTCAGAAATGGTGTAGGGTCTCCTGTTTGGGTGGGTGGGGGGGGTTGGACTGGATGTCCTACAGGGAACCTTCCAACTCTGATAATCTGAATCAGTCTCTTCCAACCCTGTTATTCTATTATTTTATTAATGGCCCTCCCTATTTATGTCATGTTGGTCTGTTACCTGTGACCAGTAGAACCAGGACCAAACTGGTGGCTGTTTGGACATGTAGTTCTAACCCCTTTGGAGCCCAATAAGTGAGAGGAGGTTGACCGTGGCAGATTCTTCAACCTACCAGGGTGTTTCACCTCCAGAGGAAATTTATCTCCAGGTCGCATCCTGGTGCTTCGTCTCCATCCCATCAATGCTTCATCTCCAAGGTTGCTCGGCAGAACCTCCAAATCCTCTTTTCTTAACCCATTTCCAATTTGTGTTCCAAGCACTTCTCTCTGCCTTTCCCGAATCTGGTCGTGAAGGAGGAATCCTGGATGTTCACATGTTGTCCTCTTCCTGACTTTCACCACCTAAAAAAGAGCTGTCCCACCCTGGCAACTTCCAGACTTGTGGACTTCAACTCCCAGAATTACTCAGACAGCAGAGCAGCAGAGCTGGCTGGGGAATTCTGGGAGCTGAAGCCCACAAGTCTCGAAGTTGCAAGGTTTAGGACAGGCCTGTCTGAAGGCAGGCTGTGGGTGGGCTCAGGTAGGACCTCATCCTTGGCAGACTGGACCACGTTCTCACCGGCTGGTTGGCCTTGGGGCTACCCATGAAGGCATGAAGCCCGTGGCTTTGTATGTTCCATGAAGGTGACGCTTCGTGGCTATTTCTGTTTGGAGTACCAGCCTTCGCTTCTCTTGCCTCGTTTGGCAGATCTGATCCGTGGCCTTTGGTGGGGAAATTGTGCCAATGCTGGCCTTCGCGTGGGCTCTGGAGGCCACGGCGCAGCCTCAAAACCTCTTTCTGAGCCTCCATGCGGTCATGTCCTGAGCATCTTTAAGCAGATCAGCCCACAAGAAGACCTTGCTCATCCGGTTCTGAGGCCTACCCATGCCCAGCCTCTTTCCTGGCCCCACGGCTGGCTTGGGGGGGGGGGCAGTTGCAGAGATGGGAGAGGAGATCGGGAGGAGGTGTCGGCCTCTGCGGCTTGGCGCAAGACCAGCCCTCCCTTCCCCCCCCCCCTTCACTTATCAGCCACGGCTTAGCCGACCGACAGCATGGGGCGGAAAGTGTTTTATCTCCTTGGCCAAACCACAGCATCCCTAAAGCGGCTCTGATTTGCTGTTACTATGGCGACACGGCTGGGTTTATCAGGGCTGAATTTGTAGTTGTTTAAGTGCTGAGCAAAAGGGATGTAGGAGGGACGGGCTCCCAGCAGTTGCTGGGGAAGGAAAGCCAGCCAGCTTCTCTCACAAAGCCCTGGGCTGGGCCTTGGCCCCAAAGGATGCCTGGGAAGCCCCCCCCCCTGCCCCCCCAGTCCCAAAATAAGAACAAAGGGGGCTAGGAATGGGGGGCCCAGAGAGCTGTAGATGTTCTCCCCCCCCCTCAATCGCAGTTGAAAGGGTCTTGCAGCCCAGCTTCACAGGCTGTTGCCGTCCAAGGATGTCGGGCAGTGGTTGGGCACAGCGGAGGCCCCGATATCCGTGAGGATCAGATTAGGAAAGGCTCCACTAATGAGATACTCCCACCCCAGAAGTCACTCCTTGAGGCTGTTGATTTTCCCTGCCTTTAATCTTCAGGGCAGGATATCCAGATGAGCGAGGAGGAAAATCTGCGTAAAACTAAAAGCGCCAAATGAGGCACAATGGAATGACAGAATAACAGGGTTGGGAGGGACCTTGGAGGTCTTCTAGTCCAACCCCCTGCTCGAGCAGGAACAGAGAGCAGGAATGGGTGCAAGCATCGTCCCGCAATGACCGAGGCAAGCAAAAAGGCTGCCAACGTGAGAGATTTCGATCTTATTGTGGGAGTTGGAAAGAATTTGATAGAAGGCAGTGAAGAGGGCAGCTGGGCAGCTAAGGGGCATCCTGGCACTCCAAGGTAGGGAGTTTGGCTGACCCGAGAGGTAAGCACGAAACTGCACAGGGATGAGGGTGGCCGGGATGTGACCGTAACACAAGAACAGCTCTGCATTTCTTCTGACAAATCCCAGCCTCTTCATTTTCAAAAAACACAAGTTTTTAACTATGGGCAGAAAGAGGAAAAAAATACTTTACTGTGCTCTAAACTGAGGAACTAGCAATTCAACGTCTTTTTAAAAAAAACAAAAACCTTGTGACCCAGAAACAATAAGCCCAGACAATTTCCAAATGCGAAGGACAGTAGCATCTCATTCAAGTTCTTGGTTTGTTCTCGTTGCAAACTTTCATCATGGAAGATGCAAGAGGAAACTTAATTCTTGCATTCAGATTCGGGGCCAGCTGTATTATTTTTTTAAAATTATTAGTTCACCTTCTATATCAGTTTTATTTATTTATTCATTCATTCTTCCGTTCGTTCATTCATTCCCTTGCATGTTGAAATTCATTTTTAAAAAATTATTTCAGCTTATATGTCGAAATTTATTAGTTCAGCTTGCGATCTCCTTGAGGTTACTAAAGAGCTGGGGACCGAACCCTTCTTCATTCAATGGGCCTCTTTTTCTGGTGCTAAAATCTGCTGGAAAGGGTTGGGTTTTCTTGGCCTTCCCCTCCATCCTCTTGCAAAGAAGCTGGGGCATTCTTGTCTCCGCAGAATTTGGCAGTGGATCAAATTCCCACAAAAGTTGCTAAAGTAGCAGAAAGACTCTTGTAAATTTCTCCTCCTCCCAGGAACATCTGGCTTGGAGAATCAGGATGACCTCTGGAATCGGCCAATAAATGTGTTTGGCCTCTGTAAAGGCCAGCAGGACACAGTATCAATACTGATATATGATTCCTCTCGGCAGGAGAATTATGGCATTCGACAGACTAAAACAGAAAAAGACTTTGGAATGTGGTAGAAAGGAAAGGAAAGGAAAACTTGGGCAGCTCAAGGTACTTTTCTCATTTCATTCTGGCCGGAGAAGAGCAGAGACCCAGAGAGTGGAAGGAGGGCTCTTCGATGCTCTCTGAACTTGGCTTCTTTTCAGAAGTTTTATGACCCAACTAGGTAACATCAGCAGTGCTAGAGGGGAGAGGGGTTTGTGGAGAGTAGGAAGAGGAAAAGAGGGAGAGGAGGAGGAGGACTGTGGGGTCCTTGGCGTTCTCTGAACTAGTTTTCTTCAGACTAGCTTTGTTTCATGACCCAACTAGGTAACATCATCCCTGCTAGCAGTGAAGAAATTTGCCTTGTCTCACCATCGCATCACCTGTGTGATGTTCGCAGAGGTGACTGAGAGCATTGTGATAAGCCAGAAAAGTAACCCTACAGGCACAGGGTTTTTTTTACTACTGGTTCTGTGGACGTGGCTTGGTGGGCGTGGCAGGGGAAGGCTACTGCAAAAGCCGGTCCCTCCCCACTCTGGGGCCAGCCAGAGGTGGCATTTGCCGGTTCTCCCAACTACTCAAATCTTCCACAACCGGCTCTCCAGAACCAGTCAGAACCTGCTGGAGATCCCCCCTGTGGAGGCACCTTCCAGGACACCAGAGAAACAAGCCTTATGCTCCCTCTAGTAGTGCCTGGTGCCTGGCATGGAGATCTGGGGGCCCAGCAAGTCCGATCTACCCCCCTTGGTTCCCTTTGCTCCGAGCCCCGACCTCCTCCTTTCTCAACTTCTTCCCCGTCAACACGGCCAGGAGACCCACAGCCTTGTAGGCGCGAGATCCCCCAGGGGAGGGAGGGAGGGAGGGAGGCGCCAGGAGAAGTTCAGGTAAAGCCGAGAGGAGGTTGCTCAGCCGAGGCACCAGCGCCCACCCACCCCCGAAACCTTCCCTGCGGGCGGACAAGGCGGGGAACAGGCGGCGCGGCTCTCTCGGGGCTCCTTCCCTCCCCCCGCCCTCCCTGCGCCGCGGGGGCCGCTCCCGACCCAGCCTACTTTCTGCAAGGGCCCCGGCTGGGGGCGCCCCCCGCCCTGGACTGGCACCGAGCCCGGGATGGGGGGGGGCTGGGAGGTTCCTCGGGGCCGTCGGAGCGGCTCCGAGGCGGGTTTGGGGCGCGGGGGGCGGAGGAGGCAGAGGAGGAGGGCGCCCAGTCCGCAGCTCCTCCCGGTCGGGGCGGGGAGCGGACCCCCACCCCCACCCGCTCCGTGTGGCTGCAGCAGGGGGCGCTGTTGGGCTGGGCAGAGGCGCGGCTCTCCCGGGGGAAGCCCGAGCGCGTCTCCGGCCGCCGTTGCCGCCGCCTCCCGCGATGCCCCCCAACTTTTCCGCCGGCCCCCGCCCCGCCCGCCCGCGCTAAGCTCCGGCTGGCTCCGCTCCGCCGCCGGCCAGACGAGGATGGGCGGCAGCAGCAGCAGCAGCAACAGCAGCAGGCAGGGCCGAGGCGGCCAGGGAGCCGCGGGGGCGGAGGGCGCAGGGCGGGGGCGCCGCCGTCGGTAACCCGCCGCTCAGCCGCCTCGCTCGCCTCCCGCTGCAGCCGCCGCCCTCGCCCGCCCCGCCGGACAGCGCCCCGAGGCCGCCCAGGGCCAGCCGAGCGCGCGCCCGCTGGATGGGCCCCGCGGCTCCGGCCACGGATGTCGGCTGCTGCGGCGCTTGCGGCGCTTGCGGCGGCGGCGCCCGGCTCCCGGTCCTCGCTGAGCGGCGCGTCGGCCCAGCGCTGAAGGCGGAGGAGGAGGAGGAGGCAGGTAAGGCAGGCGCGGGGCCCCCGACGGGGCTCTCGGGGAGGGGGGGCTGCAGGCGGGGCGGGGGGCGCCGGAGAACAAAGGAGGCGAAGGGGAGGGGAGGGGAGGGGGGCGCGGCGGTCCGAAACGGGGCTGGGCGGATGGAGCGGAGGGGGCGGGCTTGGCAGAAGGACTCCCAGCCCCATCATCCCCGGCCGAGCGGAGCCACGATCGCCTTAGGGAAGGCTGGGAGACGCGGCCCTTCCTGGCTCCCCCTCCTCCCCCCGGCAGCCTCCGCCGCTTCTTCCCTTCCCCCCGCCCGCCCCCTCTGGGGGCCTCGGAGGAGTCTCCTCTCTCCCGTTCTACCTGCCGGGCGAGCTCCGCCCTTGGAAGCCCCGGCAGGCGAGCCAGGCAGTGCCGGAGGCTTTGGGGGAAGGCGGGGTTCCCTCCTCTTCCTCCTCTCGCCCCCCCTCCTTCCAAAAGAGAAAGGAAGCGCGGGCATCTCGCGGGCGGCTGTGCGGGTCCAGGAAGGCGCCGCTTCCTCCGGGAGGACTCCGGCCGTTGTGGCTGCTGCTCCGGCGAGCGAGGTGGGATCAAAGGCTTTTCCTCCGTGGCGCCGCCCCCGCGCTGCTCCAGACAAACCCGCGGAGCCGCGGCTGATTCCTGCCCGGCCCGGGCTGGCCTCGCCTCGCTCCCGGGGGATTGCCTCTGCTTTGCATCCTCCCGGACGGGCCCAGAGCCCAGGGAGGGGGTGCAGGAAGGGTCTGGCCTCCATTGGGGTGGGGGGCGCAGCTTCCCTCCTCGGCCTTTGCAGATCATTCTTCCTTCGCTTTCCCGAAGGATGTTAACAGATTAACAAAGTTTAGGGGCCTTGCAGGTCATCTAGTCCAACCCCCTGCCTAAGCAGGAGGAGACCCTACATCGGCCTCTACCTAGGATCGAACTCACAAACCTAATTCTGAGGTGAGAGCTCCACCTCTAGGCCACAGAGCAGGGAAGCTCTCCCTCTGGGAGGTGAAGGGGGTGTCTTTTTAAAAGGGCTTCTTCCTTTACTCAAAGTTCTCTCCAAACCCCTCACCACCGTCCTGTGGTGCAGACCAGTTAAGTCCCATCCTGCAGAGGGCAAGTCTGGTTGCCTTGATGAAGATCGATCCTAGGTAGGTTGAGAGACCCTTGGCGGAACCTGGGAAGTTTGGTATTTCATTGAGGGCATCAGGCCTGCGTTGTTATCCTGGCTCTTCAGCTCTCAAACGGCTTTCTTTGTGGGGTTTGCAACACAGGGTATGTATCATCAAACCCAGACTCCTCTGCATGATGTTCCCAGCCCACTTTGCATGGGGGAAGATGGTGGCCTCGAACCTCAAAATATGGTGGGACAGGGCTCTTCTGTGGAACAGGCCATCCTGGTTTAGATGGCTGAATGATTTGATGTAAGATAATGAGAAGAGAATGGTAGGAAAAGCTATTGGGGAGGTAACTGTCCTGCTAAGATGCTTTTTTTGAGAGAGAGAGAGAGAGAGAGAGAGAGAGAGAGAGAGAGAGAGAGATCCTGGATCCAGTTTTTCACCTAGAATCCAGGTGTTCAGATGCTCTCCAAAAACCAGGGTTTATTTGACGAGTTCAAAAGAGAAAATTCTTATCCGGGTGGTAGGGTAACTGGATTTAATTCATTGCTGTTCCTCTTAGAGTCAATTAACTCATGCTTTTCTCCTGACCCTGTCCATATTATTTTTTTCCCCTTGTTCACTTCTTCACCTTCTGGTTTACCTGTCTGGGGTAAGACTTTGTCCTTGTCCCACTTGTAATCCACACAGAGATGAAATCGTAGAATTGTGGAGCTTAGAAGGGACCTTGGAGGTCTTCTAGTCCAACCCCCTGGCGAATGAATTTCTTGGTTTGAAAAAGTACCTTTCCATGCATGTATGTTTATATCTTTTTAATACTCCTATACTGGTTTGTAGAGCTGAACAGTTCTGAATTATCGCAGACTAACCAAGGATAAGGGACGAGGTGGCTCAGTGGCTAAGATGCTGAGCCTGTCGATCAGAAAGGTCAGCAGTTCGAATCCCTAGCACCGTGTAACGGAGGGAGCTCCCATGACTTGTCCCAGCTTCTGCCAACTAGCAGTTGAAAAGCACATAAAAATACAAGTAGAAAAATTGGACCTTTGGTGGGAAGGGAACAGAGTTCCATGTGCCTTCAGCATTGAGTCATGCCAGCCACATGACCACAGAGACATCTTTGGACAGCTTTGGCTTTGAAATGGAGATGAACACTGCCCCCTAGAGCCGGGAACGACTAGCACATATGTGCGAGGGGAACCTTTACCTTTAACCAAGAATTAGACTTCCCCTGGTCTAAGGGAGCCTCAAAGCCTTCCTTTCCCAGGGTTGCCATCTTATAGTGGTAACGTGCTGATTCCTGGTGTTAATTTGACTTCAGGTCTCAGCTTGTAGTGAGGGAAACATCTTCCTAACTTTACCCGTAGAGTTTTCAGACAGGCAAGGTTAAAAAAACAGAGAAGAGCAGCTTGCACCCAGATGCAAAGTTGTTTACAATAAACATCTCCTTTTAGCCAGCAAAACCAAGTGTGTTACCAGAAGTCCTTGACGTACGACCAGAATGGTGCCCAAAATTTCTGCTCCTAAGTGAAACGTTGGTTAATTAAATTTCACCCCAAACTACGACCTCTCTTGCCACAGTTGTTAAGTGAATCGGTGCAGTTATTAAGCTAGTAACATGCTGGTTAAGTGAATCTGGGCCTTGCTGGTCAGAAGCTCACAAAAGACACACTGCAACTGTCATAAACATGAGTCAGTGACCAGGGCTCTGCATTTTGATCACATGACCCTGGGGAGGCTGCAATAGTCGTACGTGTGAAAAACGGTCATAAGTCACTCTTTTCAGCCCATTGTGACCTTGAATGGCCGCTAAAGGAACCGTTGTAAGCCAGGGACCAACGTCGTGGGTTTGTGTCTAAGGGACCGATATTGGTGCTTCCTTGGTGTTGTGGGATTTTCACAGACGTTCGTCTAGGGGAGTTGAATTGCTTTTGTCTCTTGCTCCCTTTTGCGGCGGCGGTTGTGTTTTGTTTTACGACGGCCCCCCGGGATGGTTTATGCTTCTGCTCCAATGCTTTGAAGGATTTGCAGCCTGGTTTAGCGGTCGCTTGAGTGACAGCCTCGTGCACGATGGGTTTGATGGTAGCAACTCTGGCTTTGTCTTAATCCTGCACGCCTCTTTATTGGCGGGCGTTTTTCTATTCTACGATTAGGCAAAATTGCGGTGGAATTGTTGGTTGAAAACACAGCCAACCGGCAGGAGGTTTTGTTTCCCCGAATGCAGCCAAAAAGCCCCAAATGGAAAACAGGCGAATGCCGCGTTGAGGTTTGTACGAGACTGGTGAGAATCTCTCTCGGTCTGCTCTAATGATTTGAAACAGCCTGGCAAACATTGGTTTTCCCTCTGGCAGAGGGGCAGGAAATGGGTTGTGATTGTCCAGCTGCTTGCGGTGGGGTTGTTGTCTGCTTTTGGCAAGGGTCTGTTTTGAAGACATTGCAAAGTCCCCGAAACAGAAGCTTCGGAAAGATTAGCCTGAAAACTTCTGGACTGGCCTAAGATATTTTATTACCCAAGTGAAGGGTACTTTCTTTGTCCTTTCCCTCCCACCCCCAGTTCTGAGGGAAAGCAACTTAAATGTGTCTTGTGGACAATGTTTCCCACCCTCCGAATCTCAAAATCGTTGTCTTTTCCCCCAAGGATTGGGTAGTGTGCTTTTTTTAAAACAAAAATTGGGCATCCTTCAACAAAAGGGAGGAATCATTGCCTCCTCCTGCTGAAATGCAAAGTTAGCTGCCAAGATGGGTGACCCTTCCTCTCCCTCTCCCTCTCTCTCCTTTTCTGAAGGTAGTTTGGTTGAGGTTCCTCAGAGGGAGAATCCAGATAGCCGCCTCACAAGGCCTACGGTGGAGAGAGACCTGAACGGCGAAGACTACAAGTCCCAGCAGGCAGTGTGGGCTCTGGAGTCCAACGTCTGTCTGCGGTGCTGAAATCGAAATGACCCGGTGCCTCCTGGGAGTTGTAGTCTTCTCTCCACTTGGGGCCTCCTTGGGAAGGTCGCGAGGGTTTCTTGAGAGTTCCTCCAGAGGAGGTGCTAGGAGACCCCGTCTGGGGGATGTTGGGAGCCCCAGGGTCCCTCTGGCCCTGCCTGGGTTGCTGAAAGGTAGCCTTCTGCCCCATCTGCAAGGTGACTCACTCCCCACGGGACCCACCAGCTCAGAAGATGCTCCACAAAGCTTTGGAGATCTGAGGAGGCGCTTATGAAAGAGTCAGGCTCCCCCTTTCTTTTCTTCTGAAACCCCCTTCTCTGCGCAGCCAACCACCGCTGGGAAAGGACAACAGGGAGAGAGGAGAGAAGCTTTCTCTCTCCTCTTTTTTTTAATAATTAAAAGGAAGCGGAGGAGGAGAAGGAGGGCTTTATTATTCCTTTGAGATGAGCAACGAAGGCCTGAAATCCACACCACGGAACGGCAATAAAGCAAGACATCTCTGGCTTTCTCTCTTCTTCCGTCCGTCTGCCCATCCGTCCATCCCTCAGCAAAATGAATTGAATACAATTTTTCTGGAGGAGGGGGTCTTTCGTACCAGACTTCTGGAAGGGCAGGAGAAGAGTAGACCATCGATTATTCTCCAGGGGGTGGTCTCCAGAGACAGGAGGGGCTTCTCAGGAGGCTTCCAATGAAAGAAGACGAGGCCTGTGTCCCAGTCCAGAGTCCGGTGTTGAGAAGGATCGGACATCCAGAATCTGGGGTGGGGGTGGGGGGCTGCCTGCTGGGAATCACAGCTGAACATTTCCTGGTTTTCTGTGGTCTCCTTGAGCCCCAACCTCTTCACGACGTAAGCAGGCTGCAGAAGCATCGATAGGCAGTCCTAGACTTGCGACCATTGAGCCCAACATAAGATACCTTTTCACAGGTATTGGGGGATCTCCAAATGGTATATGGAAGCTACTCCTCTTTGTTGAACATGGAAGGCAATCTGGAGAAACCGTGGCGTATTTTATGGTAGTTGTTGAAAAGTCTTCCTTGAGTCCAGGAGGTCAACACTCCCGAGGACTTCATGGACTTCATGGCTATTTTTCTTGGCCAGAAGTGGCTTGGCCATGTCTTCCCAGTAGAGTCAACCCTCTTGACGTGCCTCACAGGGAAGGCTTCAGATCCACCATCCATGATGGACACCATCTTGACTTTTTTGTGGCCATATTCTGTAGAGCTCCCCAAGAGGTTGCAAGTAGGGGTCCCTCCTCTGATGTGGCTAGAGGTCTTTGGGGGGAGGGGGTCTTCTATTATTAGAGTCTTTTCCAAGCGGGAGACTTGGAAGACGGATGGGGTTCCAAGTCTGCTCCTTCCTATGCGAGGCCAGGCCTTCGGTCTTGAGCTTTGAGGGAGCCCTACTACTACTACCACCACTACTACTACGTAGATCTTTCCCAAGATGAGCAAGGAGGAGAGGAAGGCATGTGAGTTGGGAGCCTAGCAAGAAGAGGTTCGGTCTTTAACCCCTGGCTGGGATGGCAGCCGAGAGCAGGGATGGCAAACATTTTTGGCACCGAGAGCCTAAATTGGAACACACAAGCCTGAAGACCAGCTGGTTGACATGAATGTGCCCAGCAGCCAGCTGGTCTTTGGGTTTACGGCACAGACCCAAAAACCAGCTGGCCAGTGCGCACATGTCTGTTTTATGACTGTTTTTCGGGCCATTTTTTGGCTGTTTTGGGGTCATATTTGGCTGTTTTTAGGCAGGTTTTTTGGCCGTTTTCCAGGCCATTTGGGGGCCAAAACACAACCTGAAAACAGCCCCAAAATGGCCTGAAAACAGCCTGGGTTTGGGCCATTTTCAGGCCATTTTCCGTCACCCCAGTGCCCGCGAAGACCATACCCTCCGGAAACTAGAAGAGCAGCTGGCGACGGTGCGTGTGCCCACAGAGAAGGCTCTGCGTGCCACCTCTGGCCCACGTGCCCTAGGTTTGCCAATGCAGGCCTAGAGGCTTCCCTTGGACTGTGACTAGCAGATGGGAAGGGAGGAGGGGAGGCATTGAGAGGGGTGGGTGGGGCCAGGAGCCCTTCATCCTCTAAGTAGCTGGTGGGAGGAGGAGGAGGAGGAAGAGGAGAAGCAACCCTCCTGGGTTCAGAGATGAAGATGAACTAAGAGGAGCACTGAGCTGGCTCCAGGCTAAGATGGAGGGAAGGAGAGAAGAAAAGGGAAGGGGGGGGGGGAAACCACAGGGAGGAGAAAGTAGAAGCCACCCAGGCACCTTTTGGTCCTTTGCCACCTCTCCAAACCCAACGCCTCTCGCCAGCCCCGTCCTTATCTTGAAGAAACAGAACCAATCAGCCTGCAGGAAGACTCGGAGGAGAGGAGATGGGGGGGAGGGGAGAGCCATCCCTTTGACTCACAAAGAAACAACCACAAAGTCCCCCTTTCGGGTTGTTCTTCTTTAAACGCACAAAATGCAGGCCCCAAATTAAAAGGCGGCAGCTGCCCTGCTGGCAGCTCCTTCCTTCCTCCTCCTCCTCCTCCTCCCCTCCCTTCCAACACCTCCTTCCTTCCTCCTCCTCCTCCTCCTCCCCTCTGGCAATGCCACCGCGGGTCCTGCCACGCCGGGGAGACGTTTGGAGGGCAGGAAATGCTCCCGGTAGACCTCCAAGCCTGCCTTCTCGGGGCTGTGGCGATCCCCGAGTCAACGTTCCCCCCGAAGCCCATGGACCCCGTCTTTGGGGTGAATGCTGTGGGCTGAGACCCCCCCCCTCCTTCTGGTCCCCGTCAAAGCTCTGGATGCCGTCCATGCTTCCTTCCCGATTCGGAGGATGGCTCTCTTCTGGCCAAGTGGAGACGGAGACGCAGCCAGGCTGGATGTGCGCTGCTGCTGGTTCTCTTGCCATCCAAAGACATGTCCTGTCAGCTGGCAGACGAAGCCGGGGAAGGCTGTGCTTTTATCCTGAATCCCAAGCTGCTGGATTACATTTGCACGATCCCTTTTTTCCGCCTTTTCCTTCTTGCGGCCCTTCTTCTCACGGATCCTGAGAGAGAGGCAGCCCCGGAATCCCACAGCCCACTGGAGCTCAATTCCCTCTTTCGAATCTCACCTTCTCCCCCTCAGAGGGCAGCACGGACCCACCTGCCCAGTTTCTACAAGCAGGCTGAGGTCATCGCCTTCCCCGGCACGCTCAGGATGCTCGTCCAGGTCGTAGCAGATCAACGAGTAACACAGGTGTAACAGCCGGCTGCCTTAACGCTCAGACGGGTAGGATGGCATCCTGAGGCAGCTGGACTTGGGCAGCCGAGAACATCTGCTTCTAGCTTGCCCTTAGGGGTGCCAGGCGTTGTTCTTGGGACCCACCACCACCGTCCCTGTGAGTTTAGCCCAGCGCTTTCCAACTGGGACCATTGGAACACGACGTCACTCCCAGAATCCCCCAGCCAGGTTGTAACCTGTAAGCAACTCAAGAGTTGAAGGATTCTGGCGAGATTGTTCCGTGCCGTTCTTGGGCTTAGCGTGACGGGAGCTGAAGTCTGTCCGGCCCCAGTGCAGCTTCCAGGCGCCCGGTGGAGGCAAGGGCAGCTTCCCCTGTGCCATGTGGGGCCGGCCTGTAGAGCCAGGTATCACCAACATCCAAGGGTTGACCATCTCCCTGCCCCCTGCTGGCCAGGGGATTCTGGGGGTTGAAGGCCACCCAACTTAAAATGGCCAAGGTTGAGAAGCAGAGGAAGAGGCCCAGGGTTTATTGGGAGAGTCCCTCTCCTGGTCCTTAGCCTCTCAAAAACACCATCTCTCCTTTAACAGAGTTGGAAGGGACCCTTGCAGGTCATCTAGTCCAACCCCTTTCAGTGGGACTCTTCAACTTGGGGGGCTCCTCCCCCTTTCCCAAGCCACGCCCCTGTAGCTGAGTCTGGGAGTCTCCATCTGAGTCTTTATCCATCTTCATTTATTCTTTATTGTTTCCCCCCCCCCCAACCGACCCCCCCCCCTCTCTCCAGCAGGCGCTCCAAAGCTGGTCCGGTGCAAAGGAGCCACACTGCGCGTGTAAACAAAGCTTTTCCGGGGCGAGCGAGAGGGATGGGGCCGGATCTTCCCCGCTGCCCGCCGACAGCTTGAGGCGTCTTCTCGTTTGCCCGGTTCCTTCTTGGAGCTGTTCGGCTGCCAGCCTTCTTGGCAGCTAGGCCTGCGTAGGCAGCTTCTGCTGAGGGGGGGGGGGCTTGGCACGGACCCTGGCAGTGGGGAAGGAGGGGGCGCGGAGGGCAGGGCAGCAGCGGGCAGCCCGGCCGAGCAGGTGGGGCATCTGGGCACCCCAGAAGGTGCTTTGCACCTGGCTGCACCAAACCTTGCTGGATCCTTCCCTTCCTTTGCCACTGGAGCAGGAAGGCCTACGTGGGCATCTTGGCACCACTCCACGCCTCCTTCATCCCTCAGCGGCTGGGCCCTCCTCTTAGGCCAATAGGGTGACCTCATCCCAGGCTCCTCCTCCTCTTGAGACAAAGCCCCTCCCTCCCTCTGCACCCCTCCCCCCCCCCAATCTCCCCCTGCTCCCTTCCCTAACCTCAGGCTGGGAGGCTTTGCCAGCGCTGGCATCAAAGGTCTCCTTGCCCTCCTTGCAAAGGTGGGGCCCAGGTGTGCCCGGGGGCTCTCTTCTTTCCCCCTCTCCGCACCCCTCCCCCAAGCAAGCTGACCTCCCCCCTCCTCCCCCCTCCGCCATTGGGAAGGTGCGGCCAGGGTGCCTTGAAATGCGAGCTGCGGCAGGCGGTTAATCATCTCCCTTAACAGGTTTATTTGCTCGTTAAACATTTAAGACTTGTTTCGCTTTATCAATTGCAGGGAGGTCCCGGCGCTAAGATTGATGTGCCACAGCATGGGGGGAGGGGGGGTTGTTCTGGCTGGCCCGGGTTTGGCTTCCCTGCCAATGGGGGAGGGGGCAGGGGGGGCTTTAGCCTGACCTGGCAAGGCCAGGAAGGGAGGGGCCTGGCTTGGCTCTGCCCCCTCTTCTGTTTCAGCCTCTCGGGTTTCTTCGCATCCCTTTAAAAAAGGGCCTTGAGATTGACAAGCCCCTGCGCCCCCCCGCCTCCGCTTGGCAAAGGGCTCCTCTTCCTGCAGGAAGCCCACCCCCCATCCCCACCGATGCCTTCTTTCTCTGAGTGGCCTCCTGCTGGAAGAGGGGCAAGCGAGGAGGGTCTCCGAGAAGCCCCTTCTGTTTCCGTCAGCATGGAGGTGAAGGTCAGGCGTAGTCAAAGATGCCAAGGTGGAGGAACCATGAGCTAAAACCAGGGGTGTCCAACCTTGGCCAGCTTTAAGACTTATGGACTTCAACTCCCAGAATCCCAGGCTTCAACTCTCAGAGGTGGACTTCAACTCCCAGAATTCCCCAGCCAGCCATGCTGGCTGGGGAATTCTGGGAATTGAAGTCCCCACGTCTTAAAACTGGCCAAGGTTGGACGCTCCTACCTCATGCTCTCTCGTTTGCCCTTTGAGGAGGCAGAGGCAAGGCAGAGCTGCCCCCAAATCTGTCCTTGGGGGGTGGGGGTGGAACCAGGCCTTGGATGACAAGAGCCCCCCAGAACCCCATTTCCCATAAAAGGGCCCCTCCCCAGGAGGGAGGAATTGAAAGGGCTCCTTCTGCTTTCTAAACCCAACCGGGGGGCTCGCCATGTTCTGAATCCCTTCCAGAAATACGGTGCAATTGAAGGATTTGGGGGGGGGGAGAAAACCCCCTCCCCAGCTTCTGCAGATCAGCCTCGTCATGCATCCCTCGTGCAAGAGGAACGCCTGGTTTTTGCATGGCCCGTCGGCCTCTCTTGGCAAGTCAAGGCTGGTAGGCCTTCAAGAGCTTCCTGCCTAGCACGGCGGGCTGGGAGGGGATTTGGCAGAGGCTTCGCTCCACCCAGACGCCTCTGGATCTGGAGGAAGCGACTTGGCTCTTCCAGACCCCGGGAGAAAGCAAGAGCGCCAATGACAGCTGGACCGTGGCTCTTCCCCGCAGCTGATCTGCTCCGTCTTCTCCAAAGGCTGCCCCCGTTTCCTTCGGAGGTCTGCACCTCCTTTCAGTGTCCTTGAGCCCCCCCTGTGGCTGCGCCTCCTCTTTGCCCACAGTTGACGTGTCTCTGGGGTCTCGACTCGCCACCTGTGGTGTGCAGCAGCGCTTGGCAACCTTGCCATTGGCCAGGGGCGCGATCCGTAGTCAGCGGCCGGCCATCTGTTTCTTCCCTCGGCTGGTGGGACGTCTTGTGGGCTGCGTTTCCTTGCCCACGCTGTGCCCACCCGCTTCAGCTCTTTGGCGCGGGCTGAGCTGGCCCTCAAAGCAAGGTTTGCCCGTCCTTGGCACCACCAGCGAAGCAGCCTCTGGCACGGGGCTGGGAGACCTTCGCATCTGCAGCTCAAGCGTTACCAGCCCACAGGGGAACCTCCGTCACGGATGGAGAGCTGAGCCCCACCAAGTGCCCTCTCCTTTCCAGGGGCAGCTCTTCCACCTTGCGCTTCCTGACGCTCCTTGGGCTCTGCCTGGGCCCTGCCACCCCAGAGCCTCCTCTGGCCTGGAGGAAGACGGGTCCCACCGCCTCTCGCCCTTCTCCTTTTCCAGCAAAGCCAGACAACCGAAGGAGAAAACGGATCGTTTTAGCCTTCAACCAGGAGAGCTGGCAGCCTCCCCTCTAATCACAGCCAGGGACGACAAAGAAGAGCAGCTGCTGCCAGCGATAGAGGTGGAAACGGAGCCGAGTCCCCCCCCCCAATCCCCAGCACCCCAGCAAAGTCACCCGTTCTGGAGGTACCAATGCCAGGGAGGAAATGCCAAGAGCTCAAGTGAAAAAATGAAAAGCGATTTGCCGCCTTCGTGGCCAGCTCTCCACCTCTCTCTTTCTTCTCTCTCTCTTTCTTTCTTTGGCAAGCCATTTCTTTTCCCCAAGGCTGAATCCCAGCCCCCCTCCCTCCCTCCCTCCCTCTCCTCCTCTCCCCGTCCTTCCCCCTTCGTTTGCCATTGAAAGAGCTTACAATACAACCCTGCTGCCTGCACGTGTCTCCTCAGATGCTGGCGGCAGTACAATAGGCACAGACCTGCAGAAATGCTACGGCGGCCTTTGAAAAAATAAATAATACTTCTGGAAAAGAGAGCAAAACAAGCCATCCTTGTCTCCCTGAGCTGCTGCCTTCCCTTTCTTCCCTTTCTTCCCCCTTCGCCCCCCCCCCCGCTGCTGTCCTGGCTAATTATAATTGCACCAAAAAGGGGGGGGGAGAAAGCCCCCCAACCCAACCGCCTCAAAACAAAAGGCAAAATTGAGAAGCGCAGGCTGGCACCAGGCAGTTGATGGAGGACCAGGGCTTCACCTCTGTCATTTTCCGAGCAGGGGGTGGGAAGGGGGCTGGCCTGTCTCCTGCGTGGCTGCTAGTTGAAAGAGAGGGAGAGAGAGAAGGAGAGAGGGGGAGAGAGAGAGAATCCAGGTGTTGAATCGGAAGAAATTGCTTGCCATTTTGTAGGAGCTCCCTAAGGACTCGGTGCTCATTTCGAGAGCTTTGGCTCCGTTCAGACATTATCTGGGGGGGAAACCAGCAATCTCGTCTCTCCGAGGCTCCTTCCTCGGCTGAGGGTGGGAACTCCGGGGCAGGGGGGGCAGGGGGGTCTCCCGGAGGGGCTGTTGTTGGTTTCCTGGGGCGACAGGAAGGCGGAGGGTGCTGATAAAGGCCGCTGGCTCGATGCCACGGTGGGCAGGGCGGGTGTTGGGGAGCCCTGCTCTGACCTTGACTGGAACAGGATGGAAATCTTCTGGAAAGGGTTCGGGCTCCTTTTGTTGGCCAAGGAGAGGCCGCTTCCTCTGCCCGAATGTCCTGTGGGTGCAGAAGGCAGCCCTCAACATACGGCCACAATGGAGCCCCAGAGGTCTGTTGCTAAGCGGGGTTTGCCCCATTTTAGCGTCTTTCTTGCCACCGTCGTTAAGTGAATTGCCACAGTAGATAAGTTGGCAACCCGGATGTTAAGTGAATTTGGTTTCTCCCCCCCCCCCCCTTTGCCAGAAGGTCACAAAGGGAATCCCGTCACCCCGGGGACACTGTGACCGTCATAAAAGCGAGCCCGTTGCCAAGACCGTTGATGAGGTGACCATGGAGATGCTCCGAAGGTTGTAACTGGGAAGCCGGTCATGAGCCACTTTGGGTTCACTTTGAACGGTTGCAATTCAAAGCTGTTGTAAGTGGAGAAGGATCTATCCTGGGGCCAGGAGACCTTGGCTGTGGCAAGAAAACCAGGCCGAGCAGAAAACCAGGCCGGTTGTAGACTAGCAGTTGTAAACTACTCGAGCCTTCCTCTGCCACCACCCTTGGCTGATGGACTGGAGAGCGGATGGCCCTCTGGCTTTCCTCTTGCAACGGCCAACCTGGGAGTTTTCTTTTGGGCTCTTCCAAGCCTTGGACTCATCCTTCTGGCTTCGATCGCCCTGCATGGTCCTCGACCCACGTCTGGCCCCTTGGGGGAGAGTGTTGCCTTGCACGAAGAGAGGTTTATGGAGGTTCTCAGAACTCCAGGCCGGGGTTGTCCCAAAGGTGCTTCCCACCCATCCCTCCAAAGGCCACTGGACTTCGTTTTTCCTTGAAGACCTTTTGCTTCTCATTCCAAGAAGCTTCTTCAGCTCTGGAAGAAGAAGAGGGTTGGGCACGCGGCCGCGTCACACTACGGTTTTCACAGGGAAGATGCTAGGAGCATCCACGGTTCCCTTGGCCCTCCTAGCTAACAATGTCTTGCTAGCATGGACACTGAGGTCCCGTTGATTAAGCGTCCCAGCCTTGATCTGGTTCCCTAACCACCGATTCCTCTAGACAGCCCTAGCCTCGTATCTCTGGGTAGGGGAGAGGAAGGGGCCGTTGATTCTTGGGGGAGGGGTGGATGTTGTGGGATCGATGCCGAAGCCTCCCCCCCCCCCGGGAACTGGTAGGGTCAGGGGGTCAGCCGGACTGTGGGGCCTGCTGCCTCGCATTTCCCTCTCTCCTACGGGGCTTCCCTGCATCCGAGCCTTCCCAGTTCTTATGCTAATGAGGTGCATTAATGCTTAATGACTGTGAACAGGGCTGGTTAATTGCACCTATCTGTGCAGGAGGCACGTTGACGTGTAAGAGGGAACGGCCGCCAGAAACAGCTGCGTGCCCTCCTGGACAGTCTTAATTACACGGAAAACGAATGTGATCTAAACCGCCAGGACAGCGATTAGCTGAAACAGGCAGGTGGTGCACGATGCCAAAAGTGCCGAGAACTCAGGAGCGAAGTGGGGGGAGGAAAAAGGGGGAGGGGCCCCCAGATTTCCCCAGCTGCCACCCGAGAGGAGCAGGTAGCCGGCCCCTCTTCTCTGCAGGGCTTGGGCAGTGGGGGTGGGGCCGGCCCCGTGGAGCAGATTAATTTAATTAATTTATGGCAGTGAGTTTGGCGAAGGCATTATCTGCCGTCTGGAGTGGAATACTGAGCAGGCCCATTAATGCTCCGCCAGTAAATCTTACGCCCAGGAAGCAGCGAGATGCCAGGCTCTCCCTCGCCCCGTTTCGGCAGTGTGTTATCTCACCGGTGCCTTGAACACAGCTCCCTGCCGGAGTTACAAAGGGTTTTCCCTTCCTACCTCTCCCTGCTCCAGAGGGGGGTGGTTTCGCTCCTCTGTTAACAGCTCTGCATGTTACACACACATGCATGGAGACACACACACACACACACACACGGCCGAGGGGAATGTGGTTCAGATGCCGCCGCTGTTCCTCTGGCAGCGGCTCCTGGAGTCAGTGGCTTGGCCACGGAGGTAGTGAGTTACCTGTCGGGGTGCACCATCTGCTGCTAATTAATGATGCTTGCCGGCTGGCAATGATTCCTTGGTCTGGAGGCGCTGGAGAGGGAAGATTGCTGCCGGGTCAGAAAGAGAGAGAGAGAGAGAAGGAAGGGGGGGCACTTGTGTGTGTGCGTGTGGAATTAATCCATCCCTCTGGCTGATGGCTGCCCCGTTTGGGATAAGTGCGATGAAAAATGCACAGCGAAGGCGAAGGGAGAGGAAATGCATCGCTTTCCCGGATTAAGGCGAGAGAGAGGGAGAGAAGGCGGCTGCTGAATTCTGATCCCGGCCTTCGTCTCGCACCCAGGACTTCTCCGGATACTCTCGCCTCCGGTGCCCCGATGACTTTGCCTGTGGCTAAGCTCTTTGGTTCTCTTGCTCTGGCCCTTTGCTGAGCCTCTCCCTCCCTCCCTCCCCCTCCCTCTCTCCTACTCCCTCCCTCCCTCTCCCTCTCTCCTTCCCTCTCTCCTTCCCTCCCTCCCACTCCCTCCCTCCCTCTCTCTCCTTCCTCTGCCCTGGTGAAAGACAACCAGCCTCCTGGGTGCCCGTGGCAGGGAAGGCTCTACCACCCTTGCCTACTTGCGGTCCTGGCTAATCACAGTTTGCAGCAGTCAATCTGGATGCCCAAGCCGTGCCGAGACAGCCAATAACAATCAATTACAGATGTATTGATCAGCTGTCAAGGTTAACGGCCAGAGGGCTGACGGCCCGCTTGAAATCTTGCCAGGGGAGCCAAGGTGAAGGACCTGGGGGCTGGGGGGGGGCTGGTTGTGCTGGGGGGGCTCCTTCCGGATGACCTGCCTAGCTTCCCCCATCTTGGCAGGCGAAGTGGGGGGGGGGGCAGCCACCGAAATAGCTCCTGCCTCTTACCAGGCGCCAGTTCCGCACGGCCACGTCAGGCTGCAGCCTCTGGGTTGCTTCAAGTCAAGTTTGAGAGGCCGCATCTGTTGCTGTTGGACACAGGGCCAGCCGGCCACCCACGTAGGAGCTCCCGCCATGCGCGGCAGGGACTTTGCCTTAAAGCAAAAAGAAAGGGTGGGTGGGTGGGATTCCCCAGACCTTCCCCTTATGGAGTCACTCCCAGTGAGTCTCAGATTGAGGGTCTTTCTCCAGCGGGCCAAGAGGCAGAAGCCAGGTCAGAGTTAATGCAGGGAAAAGGACCCCAGGCCAAAATCCTGGTTCATTCTCCAGAATTTGGGGATCCCAGTGGTCAAACCAGCTTCTGCTCTCTTGTAAATTTTTAAAGCATCATTTTGTCTGAAAGCCAGGGGTCTCCAACCTTGGCGACTTTTAAGGTCTGAGAGCTTCAACTCTCAGAAGTTCCCAATGGGAAATGGAAGTCCTCAAGTCTTAAAAGTTGCCAAGTTGGGTCTCTCTGTGGTCTTTGTGGGCATGGCCCTTGGGGCAGGACGAAGCCAAATCTTGACCTTGTTGGGCAGAAGATGCGATGTCACGCATTCACCGTTTGGCTCCTGGCGCTGTGAGGCTCCCCAGATTGTGGTTTGTGGATCGTATTTTCAGTTTACCGACGTGGAAACTAAGCAACTACGGTTTGTTCCATAAATCATCGTCAAATGGCAAGCCACTGGATGGCTTGACAGGGCACACAACCTTGAGATCTACGGTGGAGTTGGAGCTTCTCAAGGTGTTTGACACCCACGATCTTCCATCTTTGGAGAATGCAAACGACACAACTCCTCCGTTGTCTGGACAATTGCTGTTTTCCAAGGGTTGCCCAGGCTACAGCGACTGAGCCGAAAGCTATAATCTTCTGGGTTTACTGATTCCATCTGGGTTAATGAGTGGGGCTAATTAACTTGGTTAGGGTGTTTGGACAAACATATTTACTCATTTTGAACTGCTGGAGTGTGTCCTGCCCGATTTACGTAACACAGCGGAAGGAAATGAAGCTGGCTTGTTGTTGGCTTGGTAGCTTGAGATTTCGCCAAACCTGGTTTCAAAGCGAGGGGGTTTGTGAGTCCAGGGAATATGCGATTTAGTTGGCCAACCATGGCTTCCCCCAGTCTTAACCCTGTACAATGGCTCCACCCTTAATAAGGATGGGGATTGTTCCAGCGCGTATCAAAGCTAATTCTGAATGCTCTGTCACATTTTGGCGCAATCAAAATGAGAATCTTGGTTGGGGTGTTGTAGCCCCTTGCATCCCCCCCACCCACCCCTTCGTTCCTTCTGCATGTTGTTTGTTCTTTCTTGTTCGCTGCTTCGAGCTGCGTTTTGCTTTGATGGAAACATGGGCGTCAATTGAATAAATCATCATATAGTTATGGAATCCGAAGGGGTGGGGGTGGGGGTGAGTTGTCCCCTCTTTTGTTAAGATTGCTATAAGGATGATTGCTGACTTTGACAGAGGAAGCAAAGGAGACCTTGGGGAGGGGGGAGCATCGGGGGTCACCAGGGGCAGAAGGCCTGGCTTTTGGCTTCTTTTAATCAGAAACCAAGGCTCCCCGTTCCTGAAATGGCAGGGTTCATATTTCATGTTTGAAAGGTAGTGTCTTTGTATTTCATGTTTGAAAGGTAGTGTCTTTGTATTTCTCTCTCTCTCTCTCTCTCTCTCTCTCTCTCTCTCTCTCTCTCTTTCTTTCTTTCTTTCTTTCTTTCTTTCTCTGTCTGTCTGTCTGTCTCTCTCTCTGTTAATCTGCTTGGGTAGGGGAAAAGCCACTGCATAAAAAGGACTCATTGTGCCTGCTCCCCAAACCCCTTGTGGGTCACTTATGGAACGTGAGAATTCATTTTTCTTTTTAAAGAGAGAGAGAGGGGGGGGGGAATTGATGGATCAGTTCCAAGGTGGTACTCTTCCAACAGTGGGAGAAGTTGGCTGGAGAACTTCCATTGAGTCAGGCCTTCATCCCTTAACTGCTTAAGCCAGAGGTGTCCAACCTTGGCCACTTTAAGAGTTGTGGACTTCAAGAATTTCTCCATGGGGGAATAGCCATGGCACTTAGACTTATATCCCGCTTCATGGTGCTTTTACAGTCCTCTCTAAGCGGTTGACAGAGTCAGCCTCTTGCCCCCCAACCATCTGGGTCCTCATTTTACCCACCTCGGAAGGACGGAAGGCTGAGTCAATCTGGAGCCTGGTGAGATTTGAACTGCTGGCTGTGGGCAAAGTTAGCCTGTAATACTGCATTATAACAGGAAGGAAGGAAGGAAGGAAGGAAGGAAGGAAGGAAGGAAGGAAGGAAGGAAGGAAGGAAGGAAGGAAGGAAGGAAGGAAGGAAGAGTCAACCTGGTGCCTGGTGAGATTTGACCTGCCAAACTGCAGCTGGAGAAGCCTGCAGTGCTGCACTCTAACCACTGTACCACCTCGGCTCTTGGAGGAATCCTGGGCATTGAATGGGCACAAGTCTTCAAAGTGGCCAACGATGGACACCCCTGGCTTAAACCCATGGGGGTTCATCCATCCAGACATTCCTTCCTCATGCCAAACCCATATTTTTGGGGTTACCACCGGTAAAGATTCCCTGGGCTGCATCCCCAGCCGAGCTCCTCCAAGCTCTTCTCTTTCTCTGCCTAATGGTGTTTAATTGATTAGCCCAAACCCCCAGCGACAAATCACGGAGGGCGGTAATAAGATTCAGAGGGCAGGGATGGGAGGGCAGGAGCTGGGAGCCCTTCGGCAGCATCGCCTCCGCAGAACTGTCAGTAAACAGCTGGGTGGCTTTAAAACTCAGGAAATGGAGGGAGGGAGGAAATAGCTCTTCCTCCCCTCCTCCTCCTCCTCCTCCTCCTCGGGAAAATTCTCCTGTTTTCCCCCCTTTCATTGGCTTCCAGAGAAAACGCTGCCAATCACCTTCGCTGCCTCTGCACGTTCTCCTCTCCTCTGCAACAGGGCCAAATCCCCAAACTGCACGGCGGAAAAGAAGAGAGGCTGCTAAACAATTCTTTCAAATTAATTATTTTCCCTTCCTCCGTCCCTCCCTCGTAGTTCCAGCCACTCTCTTCTCCCCATCCCCGTCCTCTCATTCTCTCTCTCTCTCTCCCTGTCTCCCCAGCTAATGACTTCTAAGCACACTGACATTTCCACGCGGGCAGCCTCTAACCATGCGCATTACATGCTGGTACATAAATTGGCCAGACGGGCTTGCAGATCCCTCCAGAAGCCCCCCTCCCTCCTCCTCCAGAGGCGGATCTCCCCATGAACCTCCTGAGATGCCTTCAGAGGGAAGGGGGGGGGGAAGTGTCTAAGGGGGGGGGGGCTGAGGTCTTTCCTTTTTTTCTTGAGCTGGCGACCTGCTCCTTTGCAGCTTCAATCCGAGGGCTTCTCACCAGGGGTGCAGTCCCCCCTCGCTGCAGTTGGCTTGGCAGAATCACAGAGGGACAACGTTGGAAGGGACCTTGGAGGTCTTCTAGTCCAACCCCTTGCTCAAGCAGAAGATCCTATGCCATTCTGGATAAGTGGCTGTCCAATCTTTCCTTTAAAAAATCCCGTGTTGGAGCATTCGCGACTCCTGAAGATAAGCCGTTCCACTGATTCGTTGTCCTCACTGTCAGGAAATGTTCTTAGTTCTAGGCTGCTTCTCTCCTTCATCAGTTCCCATCCATGGCTTCTTGTCCTGCCCTCAGGTGGTTAAGAACATAGGTTGACCCTCTCATCTCTGTGGCAGCCTCTCAAGTACTGACTAATGTGCCCTCCGATCCTTCTTTTCATAAGACTAGACGTACCCAGTTCTTGCATCCTTTCATCATAATAAGAGAAGGACACAGTTGGAAGGGAGCTTGGAGGTCTTCTAGTCCAACCCTCTGCTCAAGCAGGAAACCCCATTTCAGTCAAAGGGCTGCCCTGTCTTTTCTTCAAAGCCTTAAAAGTGATGGAGCACCTGCGACTTTGGGAGGCAAACTCTCCCACTGGTTAATTCTTCTCCTTGCCATGAAGTTTCTCCTTGGTGCTGGGTTGGATCTCTTTTGGATAAGTTCCCACCCGTTGCTTCCAAGCTTTAGATGCTGGAGGCAAGAAGGAACGGGAGGCCCTTGGAGCAGGGGTCTCCAACCTTTGCAACTTTAAGTCTGAAGGACTTCAGCTCCCAGAATTCAAAGCTGACTTCAGCTCCCAGAAGCAAAGCTGGCTGGAGAATTCTGGGAGCTGAAGTCCTTCAGACTTAAAGTTGCAAAGGTTGGGGACCCCTGCCTTGGAGTCACATTCTCTTCCTTTCACCGGTTTGCCGGCCACGTCTGGAGCTCGGCTGGTGCAGACATTCACTCTGACCCCACTGACCCCGTCTTTCATCCTGGCCTTCTGGAAGTTTCGCCACGTGATCCAGGAAACGACGGCCCAGCTGTGCAACTGCACAAGGCCGTTGTTAGGGAAGCGTTGAGTCGGTCTCTTTCTAGTGTGGTCAAATCCGGAGGGAAATAAATGCCTCGTGCCGATCTTCAAAGGATGTGGAAATCTTTGCCTCCCCACCTCCTTCCCTCCTCGGTCTTTGTGTGTTTTCTGCAGCTGCTGAAACGTTCGTGTGAGCTATTATTCCAAATTTTCTTGCCAAAATCATTCCTCACTGGGTGGAGAAGCAGCCATTAGTAATCAGCCTCTAATCATGCGCCAGAGAAATGTTTGCGGTTCCTTTACCGAAAAGGGATGTGAGCGGAGAGGGGCAGAGGCTTCTGGAAAACGGGGAGGGGGGGGGAAGGGGGGAACTGTCTTTGCCTTCCTCTGCAGATGCCACCAAAAGGAGCATATGGCGGCTCGCCCAATCGGGGGAGAGGGGCACATGTGACGGCCGTTTCCTTCCTGCTGGTTTTGTTGAGCCTGGGTTGAAGGCGTGGCGTTTGCGAGCTGCGGGGCCCAATGTCCAAGGAGAGATTCCAGAAACTGGATGAAGGAGAAGGTTGGAAAGCGAAGCTGGGAGGAAGGGCCTCGGCAGAAGGCAATGTTGAAACAGATTTTGGAAGAGGACACATCTGGGAGAAGAGCATCGTAGAATCTTGAGGCTGGAAGGGACCTTAGAGGCCTTCTAGTCCAGCCCCCCTGCCCTGTCTTTACACCACAACAACTGCACTTAGACCTATAAACCACTTCACGGGGCTTTCACAGCCCACTCTAAGCAGCTTAAAGAGTCAGCATTTTGCCTCCAACAATCTGGGTCCTCATTTGACTGACCTCGGAAGGATGGAAGGCTGAGCCAATCCTTGAGCCAGTCAGGATCAAACTGCTGGCAATAGGCAGGGTGTCATGCCTGCAATACTGCATTCTAACTTCTGGGAAGGGAGGGAGGGAGGGACTAGCAATATACCGCTTCACGGGGCTTTTACAGCCCACTCTAAGCAGTTTACAGAGTCAGCATTTTGCCCCCAAAAATCTGGGTCCTCATTTGACTGACCTCGGAAGGTTAGAAGGCTGAGTCAACCTTGAGCCGGTCAGGATCGAACTGCTGGCAGTGAGCAGCCTGCTTTATTGCATTCTAACCAGTATGCCATCATGGCTCCTATCCTGGACACCACCACCCTCCTCGACAAACGGTGGTCCAATCTTTTCTTGAAAGCCTCCAATGATGAAGAACTCCAGGAAGCAAACGGTTCCACCTGTCAGGGAATTCCTCCTCACTTCCAGATTTGATCTCCCTCTCAAGAGCTTCCACTGGTTGCTTCTTGTCCTGCCCTCAGGTGCTATGGAGAACAAATCAACACTGGGAGAGGCCTTCAAGGGTTGGAGGATGCCATCATGTCTTCCCCAAAGCCCATTACCCTTCTCCAGTAGATATTCTTCAAGATGTCACGGACAATCTGCCCTATCTTCTCAGTGGCCAGATCAGTGAATAATAGAGTTGGAAGGGACCTTGGAGGTCTTCTAGTCCAACCCCCTGCTTAGGCAGGAAACCCTTTAGACAAATGGTTATCCAATATCTTCTTAAAGACTTGCAGTTTTGGAGCATTCACAACTTCTGGAGGCAAATTGTTCCATTGATTGATTGTTCTCCCTGTCAAGAAATTTCTCCTTAGTTCTAAGTTGCTTCTCTCCTTGATTAGTTTCCACCCATTGCTTCTTGTCCTGCCCTCAGGTGCTTTGGAGAATAGCTTGACTCCCTCTTCTTTGGGGCAACCCCTGAGATATCAGAAGACTGCTATCATGTCTCCCCTAGTCCTTATTTTTATTAAACTAGCCATGCCCATGTTCCTGCAACTGTTCTTCATATGTTTTAGTCTCCAGTCCTCTCATCCTCTTGGATGCTCTTTGCTGTCTTTCTAGAGTCTCCACATCCTTTTTACATTGTGGCGGCCAAAACTGGATGCTGTGTTCCAAGTGTGGCCTTCCCAAGGCCTTATAAAGTGGTATTAACCCTTCAGGTGATCTTGATTCTCTCCCTCTGTTGATGCAGCCTAGAACTGTGTTGGCTTTTTTGGCAGCTGCTGCCCATGGCTGGCTCCTATTTACATGGTTGTCCACTAGGACTCCAAATCCCTCTCACAGTCTCTACTATCGAGCAAGGTACCGCATGGGTGTTGTAATCCAGCCCCTTCATGGAAGTGATTTGAGTGTTGCGTTCCTTGCCTCAATCAAGGAGGCAACAGGGATCTACTTCCTCTCCCAGGAGAAGATCTGATCAGTGACCCTGTTGAGATGCTACAAGAAAAGGCTTCTGGAAATGGAAAACGAAGTGGAAATTCAGAATCCAGGCTGGTCCAGCTGTACAGAGAAATGGGTTTTGGGCACCAGAGGATCCTGCAAGGCAGGATCTGACATTCCAAGCAAGATGCAGAATTGCTATTTTTCAATTTTGGGGCATTGGCAAAACTGGCTGGCTGGGAATTCAGCCTCTTAACCGAGGGGAGGTGGAAGAGAAGGACGTGGCGTTTTCCCACTGAGACACGATGCCCAGATAAAATCACCCTTTGCGGTTCATATTTATTCATTTTTGCTTTTAAAAAAACCAACCAATCAATGCTGTAGCCGTAGGAAGGGAAGCCCTGTAAGGGCTCGAAAGTGTGGAGTTTAACCGTTGTCTCCCCTGTGGCCTTGGTGAAGAATCTCCTAAGAGCTTTTGCAGCAGGAGGAATATTTCAGATTTCTTACAACCTCCTTTTCCCCCTCCTTTTTCTTTTTGCACAGCTGGGAATTTACTGGTGGGGGGGAGGAGGGGAAAAGGTAAATTATAGAGAGGGGGGAGTTCCCCAACAAGGAAGGACTACCGATTTTTTCCCCAGAGTCTTGGAGAGCCAAAAGGGGCATCAAAAGAGAAATCACTGAACTGAGGAAGACGTGGCCAGAGGTGTCCTTCGACTCCCTCACTCTAAACACTCGGTCCTTCCTTGGAACTAAATGAAGAGGTCAAAGACGGATTTAAACACCAGGATATCGTTCAATTGTGGCCCTTGGCCCTGACCCTTCCTCGTTCAGATGATCGAAGGGGGATCTGGGCAAATGATTCACAGCCCCTACTCTTGAACTCAGTCATGGTGGAATAAAGAGGGTCTTTGTTGGGGGGGGTGTAACCAAGATGGATTAAGTGCCGACATGTCTCAACAAACCATGATGAGACCCCCGTGGGAGGGTTCCCCATAAATACAGGTAGTGCTCGACCTACGGTCACAGTTGAGCCCCGAATTTCTGTTGCTAAGTGACGGGGGGATCAAGTGAGATTTGTCTCATTTTACGACCGTCCTTGACCGCCGTCGCAAAGCAAATCCCTGCAGCCGTTCAGTGAGCTACGAGGTTGTTAAGTGAATCAGGCCTCCCCATTGACTTTGCTTGAGAGAAGGTCCCAAAAAGGAAATAGGGGGACCCCCCGGCGCAGTGCAACCGTCATAAATAGGAATGCGTCTGAATTTGGATCGCCCAGGCATGCTGCGTCGGTCGTAAGGCTGGAAAACATGGTCATTGGTTGCTTTCCCCCCGACCCCAGGGTCGTTATCACTTCGAACGGTCGCTAAACAAGCTGTTGTAAGTCGAGGACCTACCTGTAAGGAGTCTGCCTCCCCCCTCTCTGCCTCGCACGGGAGGTGTGCAGCGAACGAACCCTGGCATCGCCTGTGCGCGAAGACGCATCTCTCTTGCAAAGGGCTCTGCTGAGGCAGAGGAGGTCTGGGCAAGCCCAGTCCCAGGAGTGGGGGGGGGGCTCACCTGAGCCCAGAAGCCCCCTTTCTGAAGGCTTGATGAGGGGGGAGGAAGGAGCCGATCTTAGGATTGGACGCCGAGGGGGACATTTAGCTTCAGTTCCTCCTGCTAGACAGAAGGTGGTTTGTGCTGGGAGCCAATTGCTGCCAGAGTCATTTATGGCTGTCATTGCGTCCCATCCCCCCCCCACGCCTGCCGGTAGCATTTCCCCCCCCCTCCCTCCCTCCCTCCCTCCCAACTCCCTGATGTGCCTGCCTTCTTCTTTTGATGGATCCAATCCTATCTGCTGTGCGCCTGGTTTTCCAGCGCCTTGCTAATTGCTCCGAGCAGCGCCGTGCTCGGAATAAAAGGTGACTCCTTGCACCTCGGCCTCCTCCGTCTTGGGGAGGGGGGCCTGGGGGGGAGAGATCTTTGGTGGGAGCGGCAGGAACAGACGAGGGAAGAGAAACGAAGGAAAGGGGGGCGGGAAACGGATGCCAAATCTGCCACCGGTTTCTGAAGCCTGGAGGGGGCCAGGAAATAAGAGAAGGAAGGATGAAACGGAGTGTCACTTTCCCGCCGATGCGTGTCTGAACATGCAGAGGCCTTCATGCCCACGTTCGCCTTGCGCGGTGGTTTCATTCCATTTCATTTTGGAAGGGTGTGTGTGTGTGTGTGTGTGTGCATTGGCAGCTGTGGTGTTTTTGTCTGTCCTGTGGAGGGCTCCTCTGCGGCGGCCACCGACCAGGTTGGCTTGTCCTCTCTTCCCAATCGCCGGCGTGGCTAAATGTCCTTCTTGGCCGCGGCTTTCAACATTCAATTGGGGAAGGTATTGATTTCCTGTCGGCCGACTCCAGAGCAGGTCCCGGTTAAAATAATCATCGTGGCGATTGCTGTAGCAAGGACCGTTTGGAGAAGCGTGTATGAGCAGCGCGCTCTGCTCTGGCCCTGCTCTCCTTCATCGTCGGCTGGCCTGAGATAAGTCCAATTGGACTTTGCTTTTGAGGAGATTCTCTGGGGGATTGCACCGGTTAAGACCCCCCCCCAAGCTTCTTTGGCATTTAAAGGAACCTTTCTCCTTTCCAAACCCTCACCTCCTGATGGGTGGCTGTGATAGTGTCTACTACCCCAAGCACCTGTGAGTGAGTTCTCATCCTGCCCTTCTTCAGGGGTGGAAGGGCACACCTGCCCTTTTATAGAACAGTTTCAAATGACAATCTCTTGTCGCGACAGGCAGTCCTCCATCTACAACCATTCATTGGGAGACCATTCAGAGTTACGACAGCCCTCCTCCCCTAAAGACACTGACTCTTTTTTTACACTTGCGACCGGTGCCATGATCACCCGATCGTAATGGATGCTTGGCAACCGGTTCGTATTTATGATGGTTGCAGCATCCTGGAGTCAAGCGATCCCCGTTTGTGACCTTCAGACGAGCAAAACCCGATGTAAACAAATACACGTCAATGTGTTGCCCAGGGAAAAGGGCCTCTCTCGTGCCCCGGGTTCAGAGGTGGTAAGGAACACGCCACGAAATCTGAGATGTAATCGAATCAGAGAACGTGGCTTGGACGTTGGGGCCCTACCACTTGATCAAGGATGATGGGTCTTGTAGTACGTAAGGGGAGATCCAGACTTCTTGGGAAGAGGGAAAAGGATGTGCAGCGAAGACCCTACACAGTTGTGTGTTGTTTGGGCAAGGGGCTCCATCCTTCAAACTTCAGTCTCGTGAACTGATGGGAATCGCCCCGTTTCTCATCAGGATGAGGCCGACCTGGCGCCATGCGTGCGCCTCCATCGATGGGAGAGAACGAGGCCCTTCCCGTAGGCAGCTACCCAGAGGCCAAAACCAGCCACTGAAATTAGACCGCTTTCCATCTCAGTTGGCTTCTGGGTGAGGACGGACGGACGGAGCAGCCCCAACCTCGGACTCCCCGATCGAGAGATGGCAGAGGGCGTGGGGGGAGAGAACTAAAATGGCAGGAAGAGAAGGCTCCAGGCCAGGACCAAAACGGAACGCAGCCACCATGGCTATCGTCGCAATCTCGCGTGTCGGCAGCTGGAGGGGTCCAGGCCCCGAGTGCCGTTCCCGGTGCCCAAGCCGGAACAGATGGCAACGCAGAGGAGCGAGCCAGGGCTCCATTGTGGTGGCAGAAGCCCTGGAAGAGCAAGAGCGAGGGTAGAGGAGACGCCGTCACTGGGCCAAGCGCCACCCAAAGCCGAGAAGGATGGTGCCAGGGCTGCAATCCAGAAAGGACCGACTTTGGACCTCTTTGGATTTAAGCAAAATAATCTCTTCCGTGCGATTATCACGACTGAGCGAAAATTCAGTCGAGTGACGATGCCCATCATCTCCAGATCGAAAGAGCGAATGGCAGCAAAGCATCTGACTGAATCGAGGGCAGCCTTTCACGGCTGCATCAGGCAATTGGACTGCAGCGCGTTGACTCGCCTGGGAGGGATTCAAAGTCTCCTATAGGCAGTTCTCGACTTGCAACCATTTGTTTAGTGACCGTTTGAAGTTACCATAGTGCTGGGAAAAGCAACGTACGACCAATCTTCGCACTTACGACTGTTGTGGCATCTTCACGGTCATGTGATTAAAATTTGAAAACTCCACCAAAAGCTGCAACTTATGACCAGTCCTTGCACCTATGACTATTACAGCACTCACGGTCACGTGATCAAAATTTGGGAGCGTGGCAACTGGGGCCGATTGCATTTACGATGGTTGCAGCATCCCAGGGGTTGTGCGATTGTGATTTCCTCCAAGCAACGTCCATGGGGGAGGCCCAGTTCGTTTAACAACCGTGGGATTCGCTTTAATCACCAAAGCGATTGATTTAACAACCGTGGCAAATAAAAAAAAAGCTCATAAAATCCGCCGCCACTCCCGAAACTCCTTTTGCTTGGAATGGAAATTGGGGTCCTAACTTGAGGACTAACCTGTATTGGATCGAACCTTTCCACTGGAAACCGACTCGTGGGTCTTCGTGGACCATTCTCAGTGACTTGTTTAATTTTTCTCCCTTTGGGTCATCTCGGAAGTTGGCCGTTTGGACTGGGGGTCGTTGGGGGGACGCTGATCCTAATCTGGCTCCGTGACATGGGCCCTGATCCTGTTCACCCTCCCTGCCTCCCTGCCCCCTTTCCCCTGGCCTTCAGGTTGGTGGACAGGAACTTCCTCCACCTGCCAGGAGGACCGATCGCTCTCCGGCGCTGGCAGCCTCTTTCCTTCCTCCCTGGAGGCCAGAGAGAATTAGCGGATGACTCCGAAGGCCCCAGGACGGCTGCCGAACGTGACCACAATGCAATTACCCTTGGGGGGGGGGGGGAAGAAGGACGGATTCGTTTGACAGCGAGGAGCAATTTCGCGCATGAGCCGGTGGAAGCACCTGAGGGCACCGGGGGGGGGGGCACGGGCCCCTCCCCGGAGTCGTCAGAAGGAGCGCCATTTCGTTTGCATAAGTTAATTTATTTAAATGGAAGCCTGCTCAAAACGGTTGAGTGCTGAAGCAGCGCTGGAGGCAGACGGGGAGCCATTTACCCAGCGCTAAAATATACCTCCTTGGTTTGGTAGCCGACGGAGGAGCTAAAATAAAACAAAGGCTGTCATTTGGAGGCCCCGAGAAAACAGGCGCACCGGAGACCCACAAAGGCTACATGCCAACACGGGACACAACCTCCACCGGGGCCAAGGAAAGCTGGCAAAAACAGGAGGATTTTGGATTGACTCTGGTTCAGGAACTTTCTACGTGGTGACATGGACAGTCAGACTTCAACGTTGTTAGTTGCGAAGTTGTGTCCGACCCATCGTGACTCCATGGACCACGTTCCTCCAGGCCCTCCTGTCTTCTACTGTCCTCTGGAGTCCATTGAAGCTCAGGCTGGCTGCTTCGCTGACTCTATCCAGCCCCCTCCTTCTCTGCCATTCCCTTCTTCTTCTTCTGCCCTCCATCGTTCCCAGCATGAGGCTCTTCTCCAGGGAGTCCTTCTTCCTTCTCATCAGGTGGACAAAGTCCTTGAGTTTCCTCTTCAGGATCTGGCCTTCTCAAGAGCAGCCAGGGTGGATCTTCTCTAGGACTGACCGCTTGGATGGCCTTGCAGTCCAAGGGACTTGCAGGATAGACAGACAGACAGACAGAGTAGATTGTTGTTGTTAGTTGCGAAGTGGTGTTTGACCCATCGCGACCCCATGGACAATGTTCCTCCAGGCCTTCCTGTCCTCTCCCATCCTCTGGAGTCCATTGAAGCTCAGGCTAGCTGCTTCAGTGTCTCCATCCAGCCCCCTCCTTCTCTGCCGTCCCCTTCTTCTTCTTCTGCCCTCCATCGTTCCCAGCATGAGGCTCTTCTCCAGGGAGTCCTTCTTCCTTCTCATCAGGTGGCCAAAGTCTTTGAGTTTCCTCTTCAGGATCTGGCCTTCTAAAGAGCAGCCAGGGTGGATCTTCTCTAGGACTGGCCACTTAGATGGCCTTGCAGTCCAAGGGACTCAATGCAGGAGTCTTCTTCTCCAGCCCCAGAGTCCAAAGGCCTCCATTCTTTGGTGCTCAGCCTTCCTCAAGGTCCAACCTTCACAGCCATCTGTTGCAACTGGGAAAACCATCGCCTTGACTAGACGCACTTTTGTTGGCAGGTGAGGTCTCTGGCTTTTAGGATGCTGTCTAGATTGGCCATCGCTTTCCTCCCCAGGAGCCAGCGCCTTTTAATTTCTTGGCGTCAACTTACTACTCATTTAGCGACTGTTTGAAAATATGACAGACACCCCCCCAAAAACGGGTAGAGGTGGTCCTTAACTGATGACCACAATAGAGCCCAAAATTTCTATTGTTCAGTGAGACATTGGATAAGTGAATTTTCCCATTTAATGACCTTTCTTGCCACGGTTATTAAGTGAATCACTGCAGTGGATAAGTTAGTTGACTGGTTGTTAAGTGAACTCGTCTTCCTCATTGACTTTGATTGCCAGGAGGTTACCAAATGGGCTCATGTGACCCCCGCACATTGTGACCGTCATAAATATGAGTCAGGGGCCAAACATCTGAATTTTGATTACGTGGTCGTAACCCTGAAAAAAATTTCATTTTTTTTCTGTTCATTTAGTAACTTTGAATGGCCACTAAACGAATGGTTGAATTATGACCTAGATTTGACCTTCTGAGTTCTTGCCTCGGTGGTCACTTGGCCGGATGTTCAGTGTCCGGCACCCGGCCTTCATTGACGGATGTTTCCCTTGTCCTGGGCTCACGTGACCAGGATTCGCGATGGGTTTTGTTCTTGGTTTTCCCCCTGGAAAGGGCCGTTTTCTGGGCTTCCGGTTTGCAGCAGGAAATGGAGCCGCTTCTCTGGGGAAATTTTGGCAGGATTTTTTCCAGGGCTTTCTAACTTTGGAGAAGTTTCCTAAGTTGAAGGGAGGAGAGGAGGGAAGATTCCCAGGCTGGATGCTTGCCACAGCCGCAAGCTGTCTTCCCACGGTTTTCCAGCCACCCAATCATGCGGGGAGCCGTTCCGAGGGGCTTCTGAATGTTCAGCCAGATGAGGGTCCGATGGGTGGTTTGGGGGAAGATTCTGCGTGTGTGTATGTGTGTGTCCCCAAACCTGGCATCTTTAAGACTTGTGGACTTCAACTCCCAGAATACCTTCAACCTTGAAGACCCTCAAGTCTAGTGACTCAAGTCCAAGACCTTCAGAAGTTGTGGGGGCTTCATCACTGGAGGTTTTTAAGAAAAGACTGGACAGCCATCTGCCTGAAATGGTGTAGGGCAGAGGTCTTCAAACTTGGCCACTTTTAAGACTTGTGCAGTTCAACTCCCAGAATTCTCCAGCCAGCATAACGCCCTCTCTTGTAATCCCTTCTTCTGCAATCTCTCCACTTAGATCAGAGGTCTTCAAACTGGACAACTTGAAGACTCGTGCAGTTCAACTCCCAGAATTCTCCACAAGTCTTCAAGTTGCCAAATTTGAAGACCTCTGAGCCAAAGGAATTGTTCAGAGTTTGAAATTTTCCATCCCTGCCCCGCCTACTCCCTCCTTTGTCACCGCCCCCTCTGCATGGCCACTCCCCCCTCACCCGGGGGGGGGGGCGCTGTCTTTCAGCTCCCCAAAGGTTGCCAGCTGGTGGGGGGGGGGGTTTGCAGCTGCTTGTGCCCGAGATCTCGTGCCTCTTGGGCAGCTGGGGAGGTGGATCGTAAGCCGAGAAGGATCTCCCCTCCTTGGGGGTCCTGCTTGTCTGACATGTCCTCTCCTTTGCAAAAGCCCCCCCCCCAACCCCATTTTCTTGGCTAGAAAGGGGAGGTTGGGGAAGAAACGCAGGCAGCTTTGCAAACCTTGGAGGGTCTCTGCAACGTCTGTTCAGCATAAAAAGGCCTTGTGTCGCTTTTGCTGGAAATTGAATCTCCAAACGGCCCCCTCCCACCCTCCCACCCAGTTTGCCTTCTCCTTGAGAGGAGACCTCCCCCCTCTCTCTGCGCCCCCCTCCCCCGGCCTTGACCTTCCTCTGCCTCTCCTATGGGCCACATGAAAGCCTTCTGCTCTGCGGCCCCCTCCCCTCTTCCACCATCGGAATAAAAGGAATTCTAATAAAGCGTGGGGAGGGGCTGCCCATTCACTCTTTCCATGGAAACCGAAGAGGCTGACCCGCAGCAAGGGCTCTGCGGCTTGATCCCCCCCCCTCCCTCGGTCACGGCAGGAAGGAGGAGGAGGAGGAGGAGAGGAGGGAGGTGGCTGAAAAGAGATTGTAGGGGTTGGGGGGGCAGAGAGAGAAAGCTTTGGAAAGAGGCTGCCAGGAACCGCCGTCTTGCCTTCTTTCAAGGGCAGCCGGGTGCAAAACAGGGAGGCTGGGAAGAGGGGAAGGAGTGCAGCCTTCCCACCAGGAAATCCTGCTTCTTACCATCCCTGTTTAGGTGTGTGTGTGTGTGTGACATCCCATTAGCCTGCTGGCCATGGAGTCACAGAGGCTGGCTTCCTCTCTTGGACCTCTTCTCTCCCTCCCTCCCTCTCTCTCTCTCTCTCTCTCTCTCTCTCTCTCTCTCTCTCTCTCTCTCTGTCTCTCTCTCTCTCTCTCTCTCTCTCTCTGTCTCTCTCTCTGGACTCGGTTGGACACTCTGCAGCCTCCCTTTCCCCCGTCTGGACTTTCCCCGATGCTCCTTTGGTGCCCACCGTGGGTGGATGGATTGTAGGGCGTCTGGCCACCCTGCTGCCCACGGCTGTTGCCCGGGGGTGCTTAGCTTCTTTCTGGGTTGGGAGAAAGGGGCCTGCGTGCGTGCCAGGGGGGGAGTCTATCCCCTCAGCGCTCAGAGCCTCCCCCGACCTCAGGTCTGGCCTCCCTGCCCTTCTCTTTAGGGTGTTAAGTACAGGTAGTAGTCCTCGCTGAGCGACCACTCATTCAGGGACCAAAGTTATGACGGCACTTCAACGTGGAAGTTTGTTTGCAACATCTCGGCGTCACCTAAGCAAAGCCGGGGCAGAAGCTGGCAGGAGGTTTCAAGCCGCAGCCCCGTGACCTTGCGCTTAAAGACCGCATGCGATTCGCTTAACGACCGCAACCAGAACTGCTGCTGTGAGTGGGATTTTTTGCTTAATGACCACATCGCTTAGTGACAAAGTTCCCAGTCCCAATTAGGGTCATGAACTGAAGATTACCTGGGAGTGGGCAGACAAAAGGAAAGATTTCTTGGAAATCTTGTAGGTAAACTGTGGAACTCTCCACCACGAGGTTAGGATGACGGTTTATCTCCCAGGCAGTTTTGGAAAGGTGGGTCTTGAGGTAGCCTGGCTATACCCCCTTGCTGGGTTTTCCTGGGCGGCTCTTTTTTTCTAAAATACAATTGCCCCAAAGCGACTCACAGATGCTCTCTCTGCCCTCCAAGTTGCCCCATTGCCTGTTTTCAGGCAATCAATCCATCAGAATAGAGCTGGAAGGGACCCTGGAGGCCTTCTAGTCCAACCCCTGCTCAACCAGGAGGGCCTATCCCATTTCAGACAGGGGCCCGTGCAATTTCTTCTTGGAAACCTCCAGTGATGAAGCCCCATGACCTCTGAAGGTCGATTGCCCTCCCTGTTAGGACCTTTCTCCTTAATTCCAGGTTGTCCCAAAGGGGCTTCCCCCCCCCCCCCCAAGAGACAACCGGACGTCTTTGTTTCTCTTGGAAGACCTGTCCCTTCTCATCCCAGAAAGCTTCTTCGGCTCCGACTGGAGGGTGGGGAAAGTCAGAGCTGAAGAAGCTTTCTGGGATGAGAAGGGACAGGTCTTCCAAGAGAAACAAAGAAGTACGGTTGTCTCTTGGGAAAAAAAAGCTTTTAATTCCAGGTTGCTTCTCTCCTTGATTAGTTTCCACCCATTGCTTCTCGTCCTGCCTTCAGATGCTCTGGAGAATAAATGGACTCCCTCCTTCTTTGGGGCAGCCCCTCAGATCCTGGAAGCTCTCCTCTCTCCCCCAGTCCTCCTTTTTACTTAAAAAAAAAAGTTTTTTATTGAACACAAATTAAAACAGTGGACACAGTTTAAAGTCTTTGCCAGACATACTAAGATATAAAGTTATACATTATAACCACCTTGCTTATTTATTTACCTTTGGCCTGCTCAGTATGTACAAATATAAAAATATCGTATTTCCAACCACGTTCCTTTGTTTTTCTCTTCTACATTTTCACTGTTACGGTTTCATACATAATTCTGATCTCCGGCCTATAAATCTTAATCATTGCTTATTTTGAGTTTCCTTTTTTGTTCCAACCATCGATAAAATTTCTCCCAGTCTTCCTTTTCTTTAGATTAGCCATACCCAGTTCCTGCATCCGTTCTTCCAATGTTTTAGCCTCCAGGTCTAGGACAGCTGGCTCTGGCCCAGCCCTCCTTATCTGGGAATGGAGTGGCCCCCCAACTCCCACCCCCCCAACCCCCAAACATCCCCAGCCGGCTCAAGCTGCGTAGGTCGAGCATTGTAGTGTGAAGCATCTCCAGGTTCTACTGTCTGTAGCATCTCAAAGTCAGTGGTCCCTTCATACTCTCTCAAATTGGTGCTTTAGCCTTCCAGTGCTGCATCCTCTCTCTAATTCCAGCACATCTGGAGGCTGTCCGCTTTGGGGCCTGGCTAGGATTGTAAATCCCCCCCCCCCCCGCGCCGCAACCCCCCTCCACCCCCTCCTGGTCTTTGTTACTCCAAAAAGCTCTCTGGGTGTGCAGAGGGCAGTGGTTGAAAGCTCGTTGGATTTAGACCTGGAGGAGGCATCTCGGGCTCTGGGGTTGATTTGGGGAGCCTGCCAAGGGGATGATGGGCAGAGTTGCCCCCTGGCTTGCAGAAAGGGCAGGAAGGCTGGTGAAGAAGAGGATGGGGATGGGGTCCGCTTCGTGGGCTCTCCTATCTCTTTCATCCTGCCCCTAAACAAGGGGTTAACTACCTCGGCAAGGACTACCTGGGGTGATGAGGGAGACCTGACCCCGACCTCCTCCTCCCGCCGCGTGGGAGAATGACCCCCTGGGTCAAGAGGTCGACGGTGGGGAGGGGGGAAGAGAGCCCCATTTTTGCCCTGCTGTGCTTGAATACGCTCGGGAGGAAGCCCCCCTCCCCTTGCCCAGCCTCCAGGGAGAGGAGGGGGGGATCATCCCTCCCCTCCCGCATCCCGTCCGGGGCTGCCAGAGGGACGGAGGCTTCCTTTGTTCCCTCCCCCTCCTAGCCGCCTCCTTTCTCCTGCCACTCCAGAACCCAGCCTCCACACCGGGGAAATCAGATGCCACCGACTCTCATTTGCCAGGACCCTGCCTCCCCCTCCCACGCCCCCCCCCCCAGCAGCTCAGAGATCCGAGCTGCGTCAGTCACTGCCTGTTTGATCCGCCTGCAGCTGCCCGAGCGATGCAAAGCTCCAGGTGCGCCGTGCCCTCCTCCCCCTGGATGGGCCCACCCCCCCTATTCCCGGCGCCCCCTCCCCAGCTCCCCGATGACCCCCGATGACCGCTCTTTGGCCTCCCCGCCATTCTCCATCCCGGCGGAGGCTGGGGGGAGCACATCCCCCCCCCGCCGGCCGCCTCCCCCTTCTCCCGGGGTTGGATTTCAAGGCGAGGGAGGGGCGCAGCCAGCCACGAAAAGGCGGTGTGGAAATTGCTCAGCTCTCGCCTCCCTCCCTCCCTCCCTCTTTCTGCCATCCTTTTCGCCTTTCCACGTTCAGTTGCGCGGCCGTTCTCCGCTCTTCCTCTTTCATTAGCCTTCACCTTGATGCTGAACGAGGAAGGGGGGGCGGAGGGGGTTTAAACAACTCTGCAGCCTTTTTGATTCCCCCCCTTTCCTATACCGCCGCTTGCAGCCCCCTCCCACGCCCCCCGAGCCCGACGCACCGCGGGCTGCCTTGATTCCTGATTGCTATTCTTGGCACAAGCGCGCGCGCGCACGCTCTCTCGCTCTCTCTCTCTCTCACACACACACACACGGAGGGACTGAGGCGGTGAGGGGGGGGGAGGAAGCTTGGATCGCGCATCACACGTTGGCAAAGCTGCCACCCACTCGAGAGAAAGCAGCGCGCAGTGCCGTCCCTGCCTCCCCTTTGCAAGGCAGCGGCAGCCGCGTCGGGGATCCTGATGTCTCTATAGCCGAAGTGCGAAGAAGCCCGTCTCACCCACCGCCCCCCACCCCACCGCCCCCTTCTTTCCTTCCTTCCTTCCTTCCTTTCCCTCCGGCACTTTACCTCTCCCCCCCCCCACCCTTTCTCTTCTGCTTTTAGCAGTCTGCAGCCAACCCATCAAATCCCCCCTTTTTGCAGGCGCGCGCGCGCGCGCACACACACACACACACAAGCACACACACACACGCCGCTTCTTCAACCGCCGGCATTAAAATTTCAACCTGGATGCTACGGGGGCCTTTTTTTAATTACCTGCCGTCCCCAGCGGCTTGTGAATCATAGCTGCTGGAAGAGCTCCAAAGGGATACGGGAGAGAAGGAAGGAAGGAAGGAAGGAAGGAAGGAAGGAAGGAAGGAAGGAAGGAAGCGCCGATTCTGCTACTCCCTACTCATCCCCCCCTCTCCCTCCTTCCTAAGGATTTAATCGGTGACCGTAGCTTGTCTGGACGGAGCCAAGAGGAGAAGCGCTGAAGAGCGGCCGTCGGGAGAGAGCTGGAGAGCATCTTGCAGGTACTATGGAAATTGGGGAGGGGGACGCGGAGGGAGGGAGGGAGGGAGGAGAGACAGCCCTTGTGAATGCTTTGAGGTGCCATTGGTGGGCTGGCAGAAATGCTCTCCGGCCATTCATTCATTCATTCATTCATTCCCTCGTTCCCTTGTCTTCTTCCGCTGATGCCATTTGCCACTCGAGTGCGCTTGGGGAGGGAGGGAGGGAGAGGCGTTGAGAAGAGCAACTCGGGGAGGGCGGGGAGGGGGGGGAAGGGAGGGAGGAAGGCGGCTTCTGGGTACCACCTCCCTCCCTCCCTTCTTCCCTCCCTCCGGCTCTCTCTCTCTTTCTCTCTCCCCGGGGCCAAAGAGGGGCTGGGCTTGGAGGCTGGGTGGGATGCCAGCAGAGCTGTCTTTGCCCCCCCCCCCCCCCTTGCCTTTGGAGAGCTGTGGAAAGGAGAAGTTTGGCTCTGTTTTCCTGGCTTTCTGGAAAACCCAAATGTGTCTCCTGTGGGAAGTTTAATGGCTGTTCCATCCCCCTGGTAGGGTGTGTGTGTGAAGGTTTTGGAAGGAGCCCCCGGGTAGCCCCAACTCTCATTTCCCAGGGCAGCAGCTTCTCCGCCTCTCCAAAGATCAGGCTAGGGTTGGTCCGGGACCCCCCCCTTCCCCCCCCTTGGAAGGGGGTTCTGTTCCCAGGGCAAATATATCCCCCACCCCCTCCCCCACATCCTCTCTTCTCCCCTGCCTCAAGAGATGGGCTCTCCAAAATGCCCACCCAAGAACCTCTTGAGAGAGGATGTTTGGGGTTGGGAGAAAGCATCCAGCCACCCATGAACGAAGGGAACCCAGATTTTCTTTATTTGTTTGTTTGTTTATCCATCCCGCCTGGTGGGAATCAGCAAGGTTCCTTCCTGGTGTTTTTAAGACCCTTCCCAGCCTTTTCTCCGGCTGCGCAAGGTGGGATGGCTGCAGCTCACGGGAACATTTCCTCCCGAGCCATCCCATTAAATCCAACAAAGTGGAACGGATTGTGAATTGCAGCCCATTGGTTTGGCGTTTGTGTTTGTGGCCGGGGGCGTGGGTGGGCGGGTGGATGCGAGTGGAATTCCTAATGTAAATCGGGAATTGGGTTTCTCTCTCTCTCTCTCTCTCTCTCTCTCTCTCTCTCTCTCTCTCTCTCTCTCTCTCTCTCTCTCTCTGTCTCTCTCTCTCTCTCTCTCTCTCTCTCTGTCTCTGTCTCTTTCTCTCCCTCCCTCTCTCTGTCCTTCCCTCTCTCCCTCCCCCCCCCCCTCTCTGTGTTCTATCTATACTTAAGGTTGCCTTGATGTTGGAAGAGAGGTGACAAAGTTTGGGAAAATGTGCGTCTTGCTAGATCTCAATGGAGATTCTCTGTCATCCAGGTCATGGTTGTCCCAAAGGGGCTTTTTCAAAAGAAAACTAAACCTTGTGGACAGAGTCCAGTTGCAAAGTCCAGTTAGAGGCAAAGTCCCAGTTGCCTCTTGAGAAAAAAAAAAAGCCCCTTTGGGACTTTTTAACATGGTATTAAACTTTGGGGAACGGCAGCCAGTTCACCAGGGCAGTTCAAAGGTGAACGGATGAGCAGATTCCTGGGGGGGGGGGGGGGGAGTGCCAAATGAGTGGGGCAGGGCAAAGGTGGAGGCCCAGGGTCCTTTGTGGGGTGAGAAAGGGGATGTTTCCTCTTCAACCCACCCCACCCCCACTGCTGGTGTTTTTCAGGCTTTATTTTCCCCAGGAGATATTTTTAAAAAATAGCTGTGTACGGTTTTAGAGCTATTTTGGGCTTTTTTGGCCTGTGGTTTCTGCGAAAGGATGATGGTTTAATAGGGTGATGGTTAAAGAAGAGACAATATATAGCAGGCTTTTTTTCCTTGCTGGACTCGGAATTAGACCAAGAAAGTCTTGAGTTTAAATTTCTGCAAAGGAGGAACCTCTCTCCACAACAGGGGTCTCCAACCTTTGCAACTTTAAGTCTGAAGGACTTCAGCTCTCAGGATTCTCCAGCCAGCAAAGCTGAAGTCCTTCAGACTTAAAGTTGCAAAGGTTGGAGACCCCTGCTCTACAAGATCTTCCTCTAAAGCCATTTTTGTTAAGCCTGTCCTCCCTCGCAGGACAATTTCAGGTAGAAAATAAATGACTGCCCATCATCATCCCCCATGGAGGTCTATGGGCAGTCCTCGGCTTACAGCGGCTCACTTAGTGTCCATTCAAAATTATAACAGTCCTGGAAAAAGGTGACTCACAACTGTTTTTCACACAGCTGTTGCAGCCCCCTGAGGTCAGGGCATCAAAATTCAGATACTTGGCCCCTGGTTCATATTTATGACGGTTGCTGTATCCCAGGGTCAGGTGATCCGCTTTTGCGACCTTATTACTAGCAAAAGGGAAGCCAAATTCACTTAACAACCATTTTGCTAACTTACCAGCTGCAGCGATTCCCTTAAGAACTGGGACAAGGAAGGTGGTAAAACAGGGCAAAATTCACTTAACAAATGTCTCGTTTAGCAGCGGAAATGTTGGGCTCAATTCTGGTCGTAGGTCGAGGACTACCTGTCGCCAAATTCTGTGGAGTAGCTACAAATGAGAAGCAAAGACCATTGTGTGCATTTTGGGTGCATGGCATCCCCACCCGTAAAATCCAGTTGCGTTCACCGCGTGACACCACTGAGTTTTTAGGTGGGTAAGAAAATTCGGATCCTGGACAGGCCAGGAGGAAAGAGGCCAAGGGTTACTCCACACAACACAAAGACGAAGGCAACGCACAGTTTCCACCCGGGGCAGCCTGTGTGGTCTTCTTTCCACGTTGGGAAAATCCCCACCCCGAGTGTGCAACCTATCAGGTTTAGCCATAAAAGGAATTTTGACTTCACGGGTTGTATGAACTTAACCATTGTGGTTTCTCCCTCTTGATTTATGGCTCAGCTTATATAAATCCAGGCACCTGTGATTTATAGCCAGGGATATGGTTTTTCCACAGCTTGGAAGGAAAGGGGAGCAACTATGGGGTTTTTAAAAAAAGAATATAAGCCAGGCTTTAGTCTTGTTTGTTTCATGAATGCTGTTTGGTTTTAAAGAAGCGGGGGATAACGAATTTCTGAAGGATATAAAAACGAGAAACTTTTTTTCCTGTTAAACTGAATGTGAGAAAACGTATTACAGGTATCCCTCGACTTACAACAATTCATTTAGTGGCCGTTTCAAAGTTGCGCCGACACTAAAAAAGCGACTTATGATCATTTTGCACACGGACTGTTGCAACATCACTCCCTCCCTGTGGCCACGAAACTCAGACCGTTGGCCCACTGACTCATATTTATGACGGTCGCAGCAGAGTCCCGGGGTCACGCGATCCCCTTTTGCATCTGTCTGACAAGCGAAGGCCCCATGGGAGGCGCCTACGATTCGCTTAACAGCCGTGTGACTAATTTAACCACCGCATGGATTCATTTAACGACGGTGGCACGGAAGGTCGTAAAAAGGGAGCGAAATTCACTTCAATGTTTCGTTGAGCCACGAAGATTTTGGGCTCCGTTGTGGTCGTAAGTCAAGGACTACCTGCCCCACAGTTGAACAGGGAGGGAGGAGGGAAGATGCGATGGCCCAGGGCAATTCACTCGAGAATGAATGGCAGCCAAATAATAATATTTAAAAGCTATTAAATAACCTCAAAGGGGGAAAAGAGGAAACTTCGCTTCCTCCCCAGCCGGTTCAGCCTCCGGAAGCGGCTTTGAGCTGGGCTGAGGTTTCAACCTCCCCCTTGCCCCTGACTGAGGGTCTCTGGGTGGCCTCCCATCCGAGCCCTGGGAGAGACGAGGTCAGCCAAGGTCAAGCTCAGTGCTGGCCAAGGGCTCCCCACTGGCCAAGACGAGACCGCAGCTGTCCCAGGAGCTTAAGAGAATGGGCTCCGCGGATTGCTCGCACCCCAAATTGCAATAACTGCGTTGCCTTTCGCTGAAACGGAGGTGCCCTTGGCTCTCAGAGGCCCCCCCCTTCCTTCCCCAAAGCCAGGCTGAGCAGGAAAAAACCTTCATTGGCTGCCTTTGCCCGACTCTCCGTCAACGTAAGGCAGCCTTGGCATTTCAAACTGTCTGCAGGAAGGAAAAAAGAAAGAAAGAGAGAGAGAGAGAGAAAGAAAGAGGAAAAAGAAAAAAAGAATTACCTTCCTTTCAGGTAAACAGAGCAGATCTATTCCAAAGCCAAAGGTGGGCTGGGCAGGTTGCCAGGGGGCCGTGACCCTCAGGGAAAAGCCAAGGTGTTTTGGGGGGTCCGTGGGGATTAAATCGGAGCCCCCTCTGTGGGTTTTTTTTTTATGTTTCTTTGCAACGTTGTGGTGCCCCTCCCTTGGTCGGAGGAGCCCAGGGGCTCTTTGCCAGGCGGGGCGGTTGGTGGGTTTTTAAACTGGGGGAGGGGGGAGGAGGGGGGAGAGGCGTAATTGCTGGCTTTGTTTTCCTCTTCCCAGTGACGTTGTTTGTTGCTGTTTCATAATAAAGTGGAATCCGGGAGGGCAGGCAGAAAAGGGGTGGAGGGGTGTTGGAGAGAGAGGATTTATATTGGGCTTAATAGATTCCCAAGGGGACCCTTGGAGATGAAAGCCAAGCGGAGCGCCCCCCCCCCCCGTCTCTTGCATTAAAGATGCTGAGAAGCAGGCCACGCCAGGCCCCCCTCCTCCCTCCCTCCCTCCCTCCGTCTCCCTTTTCCCTCTCAAAGGGGGCTTTAGAAGGAAGGCTCTAATAGGGAGATTTTTCAGCCTCCTGGGATTGTGCGTTGTTGCTGTGTGTCTTTGGCGTTGTGCACAGTTGGGGAGGGAGCCAGGCAGGGCTGGGGAATGGGGGAGGCTGCTTCCCCCAGCCCCCCTCCTTCCCAAACACGCACCAAGGGCGCAGAGGTCTAGACTGCCCCTGGACTGCCCCTGGCAGCTCCAGCCTTGGTCTCAGGGCTCACAGCTGTGAGAAGTCCCTGGAAGGAAGGAAGGAAGGAAGGAAGGAAGGAAGGAAGGAAGGAAGGAAGGAAGGAAGGAAGGAAGTGTGTGTGTGTGTGTGTGTTTGTGAAGACGGACGGGCCAAGCTGGAATCGATGATGCCAATCAACCGTTATAATTGGTTCCGAATTGTCTCGGTTGGTTCCCAGTTGCAAACCTTGGCTAACCACTTTCCTTTATCTAACTTTTCCCAGTATTCCTCGGCTTACGATCACCCACTTAGTGGCCATTCAAAGTTGCTGAGGAAAAAAAAAGGAAGCTTACAGGCGGTCCTCGGACTTCTGACCAGGGCCTCATCCTTAGGGTCACTTGGTCAAAATTTGAACCCTGGGCACCTGGCGTCTGTGGGTGATGGCTGCAGCGTCCTGGAACTGGGTGGTCGCCAGTTGTGACCTTCTCAGCTGGCCTCCGACCAGCCCAACTTAACAGGGGAAGGGAGCCAGATGTGCTTAACAACTGTGCAACTCGCTGAACGGCCATGCGGATTCTCTTAACGGCCGCAGCAAAAGGGGGATAAAAATTGGGCTTGACTTTCCCACGGCCTCCCTTAGCAACGGGATTCCTGAACCCGAGGGAGGTCGTAAGTTGGAGCATGCCAGCTGAACCCTGAGGATTTGTGGATGGCTGTTGAGGAAGGCTAAGCGTTTGGGTCCGCTGGCTGAAATGAAAATGGGATGGAAAGGGAGAGCTGGCCTGCTCCAGCCAAGGCCAATGGCCCATTGACGTCCATCGGCTTCAAAAGTACACAGATAAGAGGGAGGTGAGGCCATTGAGCGGGTGGCCCAGAATTCCTTGGGGAGAGAACTCCTGTAAGTGAGCCAAGCTGCGTGCCTCTCTGGCTCCCTTCCACCTTTGATCTGCTGTCACCTTTTGACAGCCGCTGGCTGGGGAATTCTGGGAGTTGAAGTCCTCCCACCTGACAGTGGCTGAGAAATTCTGCCCTCGAGGGAGGGAAGGACCAGATTCAAAAGCTGCTTCTCTTCTGGCTGGAAGGAAGAGTTTGCCCTCTGCCCCACCAGCCCAGGGCCAGCTGGATCAGACCTTCCCCCCCCCAGCTCTCTTCCGGCCCCCTCCCCTCTCCCTGGAACCCCCTGGGAAGGAGAGCCACAGGGCGACTGCTGCTTCTCTCCTACTCTCACCCCACGGACAAAAGGATATGGGGCAGGAGCTGCCCTCGGCCGGTCCCAGAATGGCCTGGTCTTCCAAAGACCCCCCAAGCCCAGCCCAAGTGACCCCGAGATCCAGAGCAAAAGGTTGGGGGAAGGCATCCCTTGGGGCCCCACATTTTCCCCCTAGAGGAAATGCTGCTTGGAGAAATTGAGAGGGAGGAGGGGGAGCACCACCTGGCAGGAATCCTGGGAAGGGCTGCATCCTTGAAAAATGAAAACTTTTCCCCCTGTGTGGGTTGGATCCTGAGCTTCCAAAGGAATCCCAGTTAAGGCAGAGATGGGCATTGTTGGGTATTTGGAGGAAAGCTGCATTGGGAGACCTCCGAGAGGCCCCAGAGTGGGGAGGGTCTTTGGCCTTCTCCAGAGCTCTCTCCCCAGAAGACCCCCCCTCCCTCCCTCCCAAGACCCCTCAAATGTTTCGGCGGGTGGCACAGTCGGTGGCTGGCAGCTGGTTTCCAAGTGGGACTTAGCAGCTGGTGCTCTCCGTGTCAGCTCGCACCAAGAGTTCAGGGAGAGAGAGAGAAATGGCTGCTGGGGGGCCCCCTCCAAGCCCCCCAACCCTCACCAGAAGGCAGCGAGGCTCTTAGTCCCCAATCTGTCTCCAGCCCTGGGCAAAGCTGGACTGGCATCCTCGCCTTTGCTGCCAGGAGGGGAAGCGGTGCTCGTCTGAAGACAGTTGGGCTGCAGGGCTGCGGTCCCGGGGTGAGATAGAGTGGGGGGGCAGGAGGAGTGCAAGGATGCCCCCCAATGCCTGCTTCCCCCTGGGGGGGGGTTGGCTTTCCTGGGGGCCGTTATCTGGTGCGGGTGGGACCCCATCTGGGCTGGGATTGAGGTGCCCACGAGGGACATCGGAACGCATATGTCTCTCCTCCACTTTTTCTGCTCTCAGCTCTCTCTCCCTCCTCTGCCGGTGACGGATGGCCCTCTCCTCTCCTTCTCCTGCAGGGAGCAAGGATGCGGCCCCCTCCTCCTTCCCCCCACCCTGCCAATTCCCCTATAAATGGTCATCATTAAGATCCTCGGGCATCCGATTTATTTTGCTTTCTGTCTGGCTCAGCCTCTTACGGAAGGAAGGAAGCGCAAGCGAGCGAGCGTTGGAAGAGAGGGAGGCAGGCGGAGGGGGGGCCGCAGACACACTCGGCTGCACAGCAGAGGGAAAATGAGCGTGGGGGAGGGAGGAAAGCCAAGGGGGCCTGGGCGAGACAATCCATCAATCTTGGGAAGGGGGGGGGTCTGGGCTCCTCTGCGTTGGCCAGAGCCTTGGGGAAGGCGGTCAGGGGGGTGTAGTAGACCTTTGCTGGCATAGACATATGCGTTCACCTGCTCGGGGTCTGTGAAAGCTCCCCTGGGAAGAAGCCGTGGGCTCTGTGGGGAGACATGGCCCAGGCTGGGGGAAGGGTCCAGGAAGTGATCCCTCCTCCTGACTTTCTCTGAAGCTAGGAAGAACATCTTCCAGGTTCTGGATGTGGGTCAACTCTAGAACCCGCCAATGGACAGGTGGACTTGCGTTCTTTCACGCTCGGCTATTTAGCCACCTGCAATTTCTGACTTCGTCCTGGGAAAGGAGCTGCTGCAACCTGGCTTGTCCCTGGACAGCCCATCCCTGAAGCCAGGAGCAAAGGTCAGCGCGGTGGCTGGACCACACCGTCCACAACGCCTAGTCGGAGGATTTGGAGGAACCGTCGTGCCCCTGGCTGGAAATACTGGGGCCTGGAGGGAGCAGCCCAGCAGCCGGCTGCCTCTGTCAATGCCACTCCACGGTGCCACGAGGCTTCCGGATGGCATGGCTGTCGCCTTGGTTATGCCGTTCTTTCAGTGGGAGCGAAGAGACGTTCCTCCTTTGAGTCAAAGGACGTCGAAGGGCAGAGCGGAGATGTTGAGGGCCTCTCTGATTCCAAACGCCTGTGAACGTTGGTTTCATCTTGCATCTGACATAGGAAAGTCTTAGCCGGAGCTGCTTTGGATTATTGGAGGGGTTCCCCCCCCACCCCTAGCTCTTTTTCCATGGAGCCAAGCAGACCCTGGGATGAACTGGAGGGGCACTTGAGCCCCATCATTTGGCCCCGTGGGGACGGACCAGACTTCTGAGGGGGGCTTTGGTGGGGGGCTTCTGAAGGGCTGCAACTCTTGCCAGACAAATGGAGAAGGAAGGGAGGGAGGGAGGGAACCGAGGGAGAGATAGAAGGATGGATTATAGAAAGAAGCAAGGAAGGGATGGAGCAGCAGAGGGAGGGAAGGGACAAAAAAGGAAAGAACGAATGAAAAAGAGGGAAGGGAGGGAGAGAGGAAAAGGAAGAGGAAGGGAGGAAATGGAGGGAGGGAGGGAGGGAGAGAAGGATGGGTCAGAAAGGAGAAAGGAAAGGATGGCGTACAAGAGGGACGGAAGGGGCAAGGCAGGAAGGAAAAAAGGAAGGAAGGGAGGGAGGGAGGAATGGAGAGAAAGAGGAAGGAAAAGACAGGGAGGGAAGTGGGGGGGGGGACCGACTGCTTTCCTGCTCCCTCTCCACCTCCCTCTTCCTCTTCCTGCCTGCTGGGTGAGACAGCAGAACGGGGCAAAGCTGGATCATTAGCTGCAAAGGAACAGCTGAGGCGGCTCCTGTAAAAAGGCTGCCTGATTCCGCCATCGATCCGCTTGATTTAGAGGGAGGAGGGGGTCAGGGGGCCATAAATTACGGCGGTGGGCGAGGGAGGGGCAATGCCCAGGGGTTCCAGCTGGGACTGAAGCGGAGGGAGGGAGGGAGGGAGGGAGGGAGGGAGGGAGGGAGGGAAGACTGATTTTGTCTGTGCCACCCAGGGAGTTGAACGTGGTGGTGGGTGACGTGGCCGCCCCTCTTAGCCAGGCGCTGACCGAGTTGAGGAATCCAGTTAGAGAAGCCGGGTGACTCAGTTTCCCCAGAGGGAATGGGAAGGTTTTCTGGGGCTGTTGCAGTGGTGGTGGGGGGCCTTGCCTGAGTCCCCCGAGGGCCACATTCAGGAGGGAATCTGGGGGCATCTTTTCCCAAACCTGCAGATTGCATTCAAAGCGAGACAGTTCCCTGCATGAGAGGCATCCAGTTCCTCTTCTCCTTCTTTGGAAACCGGGGGGGGCTGCCTCTCATTTCAGCGCCCCCCTCCCCCCCTTTCAGTACAAACTCACAAGCTTTCGGGCCCTACAGCTCCCTACGCCAGGCGCACCCATAGAGGCTGAGCTGGTGGGAAACCTCTTCTGCCTTGCAATGCAATTTGGGCATCACGGAAGGGATGGGCAGAGCCACGTTCTAGGGGACACAAGAGGAACCCCCAAGGTTTTCCTTTGGGGGGGGTCAGGCACAGGAGCAACGGAGGGATCCCACACCCTTGCTTGGAGTCTATCCCCAGTTGGGCCTTGTCTTTGGGCGTCCCTATTGGGCAGAGGATTCTTGGCAGAAAATTGGGGCTTTGGTTTTCGGTTGCAAGAAGCGGCTGGCAAGGAGTTGGTAAGGGACGTGGCTGCTGTTGGGAGAAAGAATCTGATCTTGGTCCTGTTTACACCAGGGGCGCCCAAGGTCGGCAACTGGAAGGCCTCCAGACTTTCAGCCCCACAATTTCCCCAGCCAGCAAGAAGTTGGAAGTCCACAGCTTTCCAAGTTGCCAACCTTGAGGACCCCTCGTTGACCCTCTTAAGCTGGCCTTGAAGGTGTGGTGGCAGCGGTGCCCAGTAGCTGCAGGGCCTCAGAGACCCCCCTCCTCTGCCCACCCACCCTTGTCAAGCCTCCCCTCCCCCTCCATCATTCCTCCTGCCCGTCCCCTCCCCCTGGCCTGGCGCTTCCCCATCGGGTGCCACCGCCAGCCGTAGGAGGAAATCTCCCATTCCCCTCCTTTTCCGTCACCCAACCCGGTGCTCTGCCGATAATTACTCCTCTTCCTTAATTGAAAATTTCGGCCTCAGCGATTTGAGAGGAGGGGGCGAAGGCTGGAACCCGAGCAAGCATGACACCATCGGGGCACTGCGTAATGGGCCAAGAGCGAGGCCAGGGGGATTTATGGCTCCTACAGGTTGGCAAATGATCTCATAACTCAAGCGAGGGGCTCCAGCGCAGTGGGCTCCATCAGCCACGGACCCCTTCCTCCTCCTCCTCCTCCCTTCCTCCCTTCCTCCCTTCCCACCCCATCCGTGGCTGCTGCCATCCGCTGCTTGGTGCAACCACAGGGGGGGGGGAGAAAGAACGGATTTCCCTCCCCCACCCCCACGGGGGTTGAGATGGATTCTAGAGGCGCGATCCCCTTTTATGAGAATTATTACTGCTATTACCAGCACGCCCTCCCCGAACAGGGCCATCCGTCTGAGCCAGAGGGACCGGGATGCTGGAGGGGGGGGCAGGGGGATGGCGAGGCCAATTAAATCAAACTGCGGCGGGGAGGGGGGCTGACTGACAGCTTCACCTTCCAGCGTTTTGGGGGGGGCCGCGGAGGGCTGGCGGAGGTGAGGGCAGGCTCTGTGCCGCCGAAGACAGATAAGGTCCAATCAAGGTGGATCCACCAGGCGCTGGTATTTAAGACGCCAGATCATGCCTCGCTAGCGTGGTTTTCTCCGAAGTGCTGCAGATTCCCCCAGAAGAAGGAGAAGGAGAAGGAGGAGAAGGAGAAGGAGGAGGAGAAGGAGGAGAAGGAGAAGGAAAAGGAGGAGAAGAAGAAGGAGAAGGAGGAGAAGGAGAAGGAGGAGAAGGGCAGTGGCGATTAAGTCCCTGTCCATCTCTCTCCCCCCCCCAAGCCCCCCCCCCACAGTTGGAGAGAATCAAGCGGTGGGCCCAGCCAGGGAGGGGGGGGGGCGCTGCGCCTCCTTGATTGTCATTAATAACAGCAATTTTACCAGATTAGTGCCCGTCCTTTAACAACTCGGATGCACATAAGTGCCAAGAGCGTTTGGAGGGGCTGCTGGTCGGCTCCTCCGCTGCTAATTTCTTCTCTCCCTCCCCCCCTTCCTCCCCCAGCATTAATGCGGGGGGGGGAGGGAAATGTTAGTGTGGGGGGGGGTTTAGGGTGAAGGAGAGGAAAGGGGCTCTGGGTCCTTGTGGCTGACCTCTTCAGCCCTGCACCGGTGAGGGGGGCTCTCTCTTATTTTTGGCCAGGCCGTTGGTGCCAAATGCGTTGGGAGGTTAATTGGATGCGTGTCATTGAGGCAGAAGGTATTTGTTATGCAAATAGCCGCCTCCGGAAACCTGAGCAGCTTCATCAAGGGAGAGCAGGTGGGGAGGGGAGAGGGGATGTGGTTGTTCTGCAGTGGGCCTCACAACACAGCACAACTGAGGAGCCAACCCACACTCCTTGGAGGAGGCTGCAAGGGAATGGCCCCTCGTTGTGTTGGGTCTCCAGCCAGGTGGCATCTCCATCCACTTTGAGAAGCAAGGGTGGTGGTGATAGTAGAGGAACCCTGAGTAGCTTACTCAGGGAGAGCAAGGGGGTGAGGAGGGACAGTTGCTCTACAGCGGCTTCACAAAACGTCACCACAATGTGCAAACCTACATTCCTTAGAGGAGGCTGCAAGGGAATGCCTCCTCATTGCGTTGCCTTGGGTGGCATCTCCATCAGCTTTGAGGAGCATGATAGTAGAGAAGCCCTGAGTAGCTTACTCAGGGAGAGCGGGGGGGGGGGGGAAAGAGGGATGGTTGCTCTACAGCGGCTTCACAAAACGTCACAACAATGTGCAAACCCACATTCCAAGGGAATGGCCCCTCGTTGTGTTGGGTCTCCAGCCAGGTGGCATCTCCATCCACTTTGAGGAGCAAGGGTGGTCCTGATAGCATCGGCACCCAAAGGGTTAAACTCCCCATCTCTCCCCCACCCCGGGCCAAATCCAAGGCTGTGGCTTCACTCCCCCCCCCCACCGCCCCCCCCCCCCGTTCTCCCCTCTCCCTAAGCAGCCGTCCAGCCCCTTCACCTTGGCTCAAGTCCTTTCCTGCTTCCCCGAGGTGGGGAACGCGCAGGAGCCACCCGGCAGAGCAGAGCCCAGCGCCTGTTGTCATGCCGAACACGTCAAGCCGCCTTGGGAAGCGTTTGGGGCAGGGAGGGCCAAGCGAGGCTGCTGTTTCTGAGCAGACTTTTTGAGCATTTCCTGTCTTACAACAGAGGCCCTGCGAGTGGCAAACGGCACACTAAAAATAGGCTGGCTGAACCCGTCACGGCTTTGCAGTCGCATGCAGTGGGAAATCATCTCAGCCAGTCGGAATCGAGGCTGGAAGGGGCCTTGGAGGTCTTCTAGTCCAACCCCCGGCTCAAGCAGGAGAGCCGCCTAGACCCTTTCAGACAAGGGACTGTCGCAGCTCTTCTGGAAGACCTCCGGGTGTTGGAGTGCCCACCACTTCCGCAGGCAAGTTGTTCCTCTGATTAATTGTCCTCCCAGTCAGGAAGTTCCTCCTGAATTCTCGGTCGCTTCTTTCCTTGATTGGTTTCCCTCCGTTGTTTCTTGTCCTGCCCTCGGGGGCTTTGGACAAGAAGCTGAGCCCCTCTTCTTTGGGGCAGCCCCTCAAATATTGGAACACCGCTATCGTGTCCCCCTTTAGTCCTTCTTTTCTCTAGGCTGGCCATGCCCAAATCCTGCAACCGTTCCTCCAATGTTTTCGTCTCCAGGCCTTTGATCATCTGAGCTGCTCTTCTCGGCCCTTTTCCCAAAGTCTCCACATCTGTTTTGTAATCTCGGTGGCCCAACCCCACTTGATTTCCTCCCCCGAGCTCCCACCCACCGGCACTCTTCGTGGTAGCTGGGCCACAGGGTCAGCCCCGCAGATTGGCCGTGGGCAGATGCCACTCTTGGATCAGGTTTTGGGGCAACAAGCTCTCCTCCTGCTTTGGCAACAGAGTCCCCACACTGAGACAGGAGGTTGGGCAGCCACTCCAGCAGAGAAGATGGCAAATTTGGAGATTTTTACAAAAATTGCTGGAGGTGGTAATGCTGTGAGGAGGGGACCTTCCTAGTGGGGCATGTAATGCAACCGGCAGGCAGCTGAGGAACTCCATCCTTGAAGTTTGAACCCAGGACGCTCACCCCCTGCCCTGTAGGTGGGTCGGTTGTGCCACCCTCTCCAACTGTGATCAACCACTTTGCGTCCCTGGGAGGCCCTGTTGGTGAAGGGCCGAAGGTGCTTTGGGCAGTCCTGGTTTTTCCTTTCCTGAATCTCTCGCTTAAATGTTTTTTCCTCCCCGCAATCCTGCTTTATCCCATTGTCCGTTGGGTGGACAAGACCTAGCCAAGGGGGGGGGGATGCGGCACTGCTAAAGGCCCCCAGATCCACCTTCTCGGTGGGTTATTTTAAGAGCGGAAGCTCCTGGGTCTCTTCCAGCAACAGCCCATTTTACATTTCCAGCGTCGCTGGTCTTAGGATGATTATTGGGCAAATGAATCCATACGAAGGGATTTTGTAGTCGTGGCCATTCCGGGGGGTTGGAGGGGGAGAGTAATCCCTGGTCCCTAGGAAATCCACCTCTGAGCTCCCTTGCGTCTTCCTGGCAGAAGCTGGGAAATCATGCTGATTGGGATGCCAGCCCACTTTCGATGCAAGGAGGATCTTGGGAGGGAAGACCAGGGTTGCGGGCGGTGGGGGTGGGGATTCACAGCTATCTCTGCCGGCTCTGTTGGGCTGAGCTTGGCAGTAACAACCCTCCAGACTGGCAGCTGGAAGGACACCCATCTTTTCCCTGCTCCGCGTCCCCCTTAAGTGGCAAGGCATGGAGATCAGCCACACGCATGGCCAGGCTCTGCCTAACAGGAGATCAGGCTGACCCTGATTTGCGCATCTTCCTGGAGTGAAAGGGAGAGGCGAGAAGGCAGCGCCACAGGTGCCACGGCTGAGGCAGAGCCAAAGCCACGAGGGGAGGGGAGGGCAGGACCAAACAGGCTGGGGCCGGCAGGGAAAGGGGAGAAATGGAGAAATGGGGCTGGGGTGTAAATGAGAATCCAGCCTCTTGTTGTCTGGGCCACCAGGGTGCCGCCAGGCATCTGGGGCAGTGGAAGAGGGACCAAGGGGCATCACATCGGAAGGTGGCATGCTTGTGTGCTGGAGGGGGGGGGGAGCTTGAAGCCAAGGGAAGGGAGGTTGAAGAGGAGGCGTAATTATCCAAGCTGCCCCTCTGTTTTGAATCTGCAAGCATCCATGCTGTTCGCTCCGCTTGCTGGCTCTCGCATCGTGTTCTCTTAGTTATCTTCCAACATATGGACCGCTTTCCTGCGGAGAGAAAACTCCAAGGGGCATCACACCATGAATCCCTTTTCAGGAAGACGCTCTCGTCCTCCGTGGATTTCAGCTCATCCCGATAAAAATAATAAATCAATTGGAGGAGGCCCAGGTTCTCGCATGGAATCGAAATCCGGGGAGGGGAGCCTCAACGCCACCGAGTTGACCTGCCTTGATTTGTGTTGTGGACGCCGAGAACTGAGTTGTTGACGGCTTTCCGGCCCTGATGGTTGCAGGGAAAGGCAAGTGGTCTTAAAAAGTGGTCGAAATGTGTTTGGAGCGCACCACGGAGACGTTTGGGGCATTCTCTTGCCCCCCCCCCCCCCGCCCCCGTGGGTGGATATGACGGGTGAAATTCTAAATCATCTAGGTTTGTTCTCTGCACACCTGGTTATCTCAATGCCACGATTCACAGGATGCTCAAAAGGAACGGCCTCCGTGCACCTCGAGAAAACAGGGCCTTTTGTCTTCCCTTTGAATCCGTCCGAAATCAATTAATCTGTTTTTAAAAACCTCACACAATGAATCTGCAATGGCTTTGCTGGTCAGGTGACTCTGCCAATGCCTGATACTTCCTATTGACTGCTCCCACCCGTATGCAGGAGAATTTAGACCGGGGGGGGGGGGGGAATCCATCCGTTGGAGGACTGCGGTTGTCTTTCATTCTCTTTCCTTTCAACCCTTTGATGGAAAGCCGCGTTTTCAAGCTCATTTGAACAGGTGAGGTGGAGGTGCTGGAGCGCTCTCTTCTCTAACCCTTTCTCGGCAGGAACAAAAGCCGTGGTTATTTTTTTGGCGGGGAGGGGGGGGGAAATTTATTTCAAAAGCTCAATTCAGCAGTTTTTCACCCCATACACCTTTCTGTAACTTCTGAACAAGGGCCCAAAGCCGGTGGATTTGGCACCTTTTCCCACGGTGGTGGCTTCCCTTAAGGCAGGTGTTTCTCAACCTTGGTCGCTCGAAGATGGGTGGACTTCAAAGAAGGTGGCTCTACTCATCTTCAAGGAGCCACGGTTGAGAAACCCTGCAGATGGCTCTGCTGACCAAGCTTTGCTGGCTGGGGAACTCTGGGAGTTGAAGTCCACCTGTCTTCAAGCTTCCACAGTTGAGAAATAACCCCTTAAGGAATCTTGGGAAATAAAGGACGATGATGGGAAATCTCTTCGATCCTCTGGTCTTGGCCTCCAGCCCTGACCCTTGCCACCCCTTGACTCTTCTGAGAGCTTCAGAAGACCTCATATATAAGGGATGATGGAATGAGACACGGTTGGCTTCTGGATGGGTTAGCTTCAGAAAACCCCATTGGAGGAGCTGTGGGTGAAGGACACCTCATGCTTAACATTGGAGAGTGACCTCCTGGAGATGCGGCGGAGTTTATGTGGTGAGAAATTCCATGGGTTCCGCATGGTGCTGGTTGAATGGATCCATTCATGGAGGTTGGAGACACACCAGGCCTTTCACAACCAGCCAAGAAATAAGGAAGTTCTTCATGGTTTGGTCAACTTGACTAGAGGAGAATCTGTAGAGAACAGCTCTCCATATTTGGGAAGGATCTGAAGATTCACCTGGACACCTATGATGAAGGGTCCTGGTTTCCTTCACATGTTTGGTGGAGTTTTAGCAGAAGCATCAACCTTTTTTGTGTGTGTGTCTTATTTGGGAACGTTTAATATATGTAAAGGGACACGGTGGCTCAGGGGCTAAGATGCTAAGCTTGTCGATCAGAAAGGTCGGCAGTTCGGTGGTTTGAATCCCTAGTGCTGCATAATGGAGTGAGCTCCCGTGACTTGTCCCAGCTTCTGCCAACCTAGCAGTTTGAAAGAACCGAAAGAATGCAAGTAGAAAAATAGGAGCCACCTTTGATGGGAAGGGAACAGCATTCCGTGCACCTTCGGTGTTGAGTCATGCCGGCCACAGGACCACGGAGACGTCTTCGGACAGCGCTGGCTCTTGGGCTTTGAAACGGAGATGAGCACTGCCCCCTAGAGCCAGGAATGACTGGCACATAAGTGCGAGGGGAACCTTTACCTTTACCTAATATACGTTTATATTTTAAAAATAGTGGTTGGACCCATCCCATCACTCTCTGGTTTTTCTTGTACCCTCCGAGTCTCTCTTACAGTATTCTACATTCAAGCTGGGAATGTGAGGATGGATTAGATCTGGGATCTGGAGAGGAATTTGCAGACCAAACAACAGGAAGGGAGCTAGAAGCCCCAGCCGGCTCTTCTTGGTGGAGACCCCCCCCCTTCCAGGCCTTTGTTCTGGCTCCACCTTGGAAAGAAAAATGACTGGGGGGGGGGGAGATACATGGTTTCTGCCAGAATGGAGGGGAGCATCAGAGCCCCCCAACCATCACCTGGGCAGAGAAACAGCCTCGTTTCCCTTCGGCCCAGCAGCACAAGGAGATTTATTGGTGGGTGGCTTTGCGATTACTGTGCCTTGTGTAAAAGAAGGCAGAGAAAAAAACAGGCTTTTGCAGGTCTCCCTAATCTGAGAAATTGAGGCTGATGGCTGTTGAGGGGGGGAGGTAAAAGGGAGGGGGGAAAGAGGAAAGGAAGGAGAGAGTTTAAAGAAAGAGTGTGAAAGAGGAAGGAAAGGAGGAAAAGGGAGGGAGGGAGGGAGGGATGAAATGAGAGGAAGGAAGGAGAGCATGAAAGGGGGGGAGGAACAAAGGGAAGGAAAAGGAAGGAAGGAGAGAAAGATGAAAGAGTGTGAAAGAGGAAGGAAAGGAGGAAAAGGGAGGATGAGAGGGAAGAAAGGAGAGAGATGAAGAAGGAGGGAGGAAAGAAGGAGAGAAAGATGAAAGCAAGAGTGGGAAAGAGGAAGGAAAGGAGGAAAAAGCAGGAAGGGAAGGAGGATGGGGGGAAGAAACGAGAGAGATGAAGGAAGGGGAGCACGAAAGAGGGAGGGAGAAAAGAAAGGAAGGAAGGAAAGAGGGAAGGAAGGAAATGGGATTCCTGGGCTCCTTCCCCCAGCGACTCCTCCTCGGGTCCTCTTGGGCAGCCAGAGATTCTCCGGAGATTGCCTGGCTAATAAGAGCGTCCCTCGTCCCTGATTTTCTGCAGCAGAAGAGAGGAGGGCTCAGCCGCCTCGGTGGGGGGGAGCTCCCCAGGAGGTTTTTTAATACTCGCTTTTCGTGCCATGACTGGGGGGTAATCTATATCTCTCTGTCAGTAATTGCCTCTCCTTATACCTGTCTTTCTTCCCGTAATTGCCCGCCTCGCTCGCTCGCTCGCAGAGGTTGGGGAGGGAGGCTCGGGAAGTGGGGCTGTCAGCCTCCACCTGGATACCATGGATTATGGAGGGGGGAGAGGGGGGGGTCGTCCTTCGGGGCTAGGAAGGAAACAGGCCCGTTGGGGCCGGGGGCAGGGAGGGGGCAGAGGCTGGATCGCAGAGGTGACAGCCAAGCCTCAATGATTGCTGGCAAGAGAAGCCTTCCCCACCGTCTGCTCTTCGCCTGGCTCTGCGTGTCTTCTGCGTGAACGCAGCTGATGTGAACCAGGAGGTCTGCGCCCACGGATGGGGACTGGTTGGGGGTCTGGATGAAGGAGGGGCAGGGGGGACAGGGGGAAGGTTTGGCTGGATGGCCTCTTCAAGGAACATTTCGCCTTGCAAGTTCGTGTTGGCTGCACCCCCACTCCTATAGTTTATCAGGACGGTCCTGGTTCTTTGTTCGATGTTCTCCAGAAGAGACCAGGATAGGATAGGGGGTTAGTAGGGTTGCTTGTCCTCTTCAGGTTTAGCTTCCCTCTCCGGGGCTCACAGCAGAAGGATGGGTCTATGTGGGTCTCATTGTAAGAGAGCGCCATCAAAGGTAGCGTTCCATTCTTGGGGACTTCATGGTCAAGTAGTTTTCTCGAGAGTGCAGCTACTTGTTGACTTAGAATCATTCGTTTAGCAGCGTTCAAATCTACAACGGCACTGAGAAAGGAGATTCATGGCCGGTCCTCTCATTGACGGCCATAGAAGCATCTTCGTGTTTTCAAAATTCAGGTGCTTGGCAACTGGCATGTGTTTATGATGGTTGTAGGGTCTTCTGGTGGCCTTTTGTGATCTGGTTTTCAACCATCAAAGTCAAGGATGGAAGTTGGGCCCCTTCCCAGAGTTACCCAGTTGGAGAAAGCTGGTCCCCAATGACTGAGAGCAGTTTTCTAAGGATTTAGGCAGGAAATCTTCCCGGTCCTGCAAATCTCATCTCTTGCAGGCTTCCAACATGGAATTCTTAGCATTGTATCTTTTTCAAATTTGGGAAATAATAGTTTTCCTTGGTGTTGGCTTCTCACTGCATTTGAAGGCAGCCCCTGTGGTTTCTAAACCATGTTTTTGATTTAGACTTAGCCATGGTAGCTTAATCCAATCTCCAAATTGGATTCTGTCCAAGACGTGAGGACTTAATTCTCAGACATCTCCAGAATTCCATTAAAGAAGAGGCCCAGGTGTGAGGGGTGGGTGGTGGCCCCAGGCCCTGATGGGAAGGGGCACTATATTCACTCAGCCATTGTTCTGTCAGCTTGTCAAGGGCAAGATAATCTCCTTCCAGAAAGTTGCAAGGTTGTGAATGCCTGGTGTTTTCTACCCAACCGGTTGTGTGCAGTGGGTCCAAAGGTTGTTAACCATCTTGACGGATGGCATCTCCCAATGTTGTGATGAAAGTAGTGGTGAAGATGCACTTCTCACGATGGAGAGCATCTCCCCAAGGTCAACAGCACCATCTGAGAAGGCTTCAGGATCAGGGTTGGGTTCCTTCACCCAGTCGAGGATGGGACATCCCTTCCCAACACCCCTCATTTCAAAGCCTGGTTCTCCAGGACCCCCGTTTTGAGGCTCCTCATCCATCTCCCTCTTGAGATGCTCCACCCACCTCCTCGCCAAGAGCCCGTCTGGCCCCAGATTGCAGGCAGCCTTTTATCTCGCGGAGCTCAGAATGAACATCTGTTCACAGGCAGCACACCATGTATCAGTGGCTTGACACCGCCGAGCGTCAAGTCTGCAGCCCAGCCACATGGGATTCCTTATCCCAATAGCCCTTCTGGGTATTTCCATATATATATATATATGAAGTTTTATTTTTCTTTCTCATATCTACATGCACAAATATACAGTTTCATAAGTACTATTAATATTTATCTCTTATCTTTTAACATTTATCACAATCTATTTAAAAATACCCCACACATCCATCTTATTTTAAAACAACTCTACTCCTTCTTTCCTCCTCCCCCCAACCTCCCTTCTCTATCTTCTTTCCTCCTCTCCTTCCTCTTTTCTTCTTCTCCTCCCTCTCCCCCACTCCTCCTCTCTTCTCCTCCTTCCTACCCTCTCTCCTACTCTTACTACCCCTCCCTTAATTCCTCTTTCCTTTTTCCTTTTCCCTCCTCTTTCTCCCTCCTTCCGTTCTTCCATGGGATTCCTTATCCCAACGGCACTTCTGGGGATTTCCAAAACAGCCCAGAAATTGGAAAGAGCCGGGGGGGAGGGGCATCCTCTCGAGCCCCCTTCTCACATTTCCCAGGCCCCGTTGAGGCTCCGTTCTTCTCCACCCCCAAATTCTCCACCCAGAGCCCTCCTGGCTCTCTGGGGGGGGGACGGGGGACGGACGGATGGACAGAGCTGTTTTTTTCATTACTACTTTTGTCGCTGCCACATTAAGCATCTGCCCCGTTCCTGCCTTGCAGGCTGAAAATAATAATAATAATAATAATGAAAAAAAGGAACCCTTGTCCAAAATGGCCTTTGTCCATCTCTGCTAAGCCTCTGATCATAATGACCGATGGTGGAGCGTTTAATAAGGACGGGTAATCAGTTGCTCTACATCTCCCTCCGGAGCCCCAAAACCTGCCTTTCCTAACTAATTAGCAAATAACTCTCCACCAACCAATGGGGCTGGGGGAAATTAGAATCCCAGGGAAGGTGGGGAGGCTAAATGGCGCGGTAATTTATTCCCCGGTGAATAATTTGGCTGGCGTTGCTGGAAAACCCTCTGGCCATTCCACCCCACCCCCCCATCCCAGCCCGGGCCTGTTTTCAGCGAATGTCTCTTCTCATCCCTCCCCCGCTGCCTTGGGCGGCTCAAGGACCCCCTCCAGGAACGACTCCAGCCTGAAGCAGACGGAGCTGGTCTTCTCAAGCTGGAGAGGTTGGGCCTTCTTCCCCACCCCCCACCCCACCGCTCCCACTCCAGAATGGGGCAACCAAACTCCCACCCCAGTTCAACCAAGGTGGGTTCAGCTGAACCAGTAGTAAAAATCGGGGCTGGCTCTATGAACCGCAGGCTGGCCACGCCCCTGAGTTGGTCCTCCAGTCGCCGCTCAGTCGCTCACCCGCGTCTGTCGGATGGCAAGCTGACCAGAATTGGGAAGCGGCTGGCTGGCAAGCTGCCTCTTTGGGTGCCAGATGATCCACAGGATTCGTTTCTATCCAGCCGCTGGCCGCAGGGTACCCAAAAGTCCTCCAGCTGGTGAGAAGAAAGCTGCGCATGTGTGAAGAGGGTGGCAGCGACCGGAAGTCTTTTCGGTGCCCTGCCCATCATCCATTCTGTCCTGCCCAAGGCGGTCCCTTTTTGAAGCCATCCTGTCAATTATGGTCACGCCAAGGGGAAGGTCGGTGTTCTCGATGGGTCCAGTTGGGAAACCAGGTTGCCATGGTTCCCTTTTCCTTTCTGGGAAGAGGTGGCTGTGTGGCACCTTGGCTTTCATCCAGGTATGTCTGTGAGGTTCCCCAGCAATCACTCAGGTAATATAGAGTAATAGAGTTGGAAGGGTCCTTTGAGGTCTTCTAGTCCAACCCCCTGCTCAAGCAGAAAACCCTGAATCGTTTCAGACAAAAGGTTGTCCAATCTCTTCTTGAAAAGTGATGGCGCACACTCTCAACTTCTGGAGGGAGGATGTTCCCCTGGTTAATTGTCCTCACAGTCAGGAAATTCCTCCTTAATTCCAGGTTGCTTCTCGATTAGTTTCCATCCGTTGCTTCTTCTCCGGCCTTCGGGGGCTTTGTGAATAGGTTGCCCCCTCCTCTTCATGGCAGCCCTTTAGCCTGTGACCCCTAGTAGAACCGGAGCTTCCACTGCTAAGCGACACCGTCATTAAATGAATCCTCACATGATCATGACTGATCTTACGACCTTTTGGCCTTGGTTGTTAAGCGAAAGCAGTTTCTCCCCACCCCCCTCGCCCCCCCGTTGGCTTTCCTTGCTGGGAAGTTTGCAAATGCATCGGGTGTGAATGTGAGTTGGTCTCGATCGGACGACGGCAGGGACGCTGCCACCGTCATAAGTGGAAAGGCCAGTCATAACTTGCTGTTTTGGCACTGTCATAACTTCGAACCATCGCTAAAGGATGGTCGTAAGTTGAGGAGTATCTATATAGGCGCTGGAGATGCTGGTAAAGAAGGAGCTAGTCATACGTCTAGCTTTGGCAGCCTTGGGGGGTTAAGCCATCCTGGGAACAAGGGATCTTTAAACCGGGCGTCCATTCCAAGATTCAGAAATGTCCCTTCTTGCTTCCGGAAGCCCAGGCTGCCATGGCCCAAACGTCCGGATGGCCAACCTTTTTTGGCATCGAGGGCCCAAATCGGAATGTGCATGTGTCTGCCCCAGAGGGCCAGAAACCCAAAGACCAGCTGGCTGGTGCACATGCGGGCACCAGCCAGCTGGTCTTCGGCTTTCCAGCATGCACATGCGTGCACCAGCTGGTCTTAGCGCATATCTGAGAACTAGAAACCCAAAGACCAGCCAGCTGGCGTGTGCGTGTCCATTTTCTGGGCCGGTTTTCGGGTTGGTTTTAGGCTATTTTGGGGGTGTTTTTGGGACGTTTTCTGGTGCTCCAGAGTCCGCAAAGACCAGCTGGCGATGTGCGTGCCGGAAACCAGAAGAGCAGCTGGTGGCGGCACACATGCCCATAGAGAGGGCTCGGCATGCCATCATTGGCACGCGTGCCATAGGTTCACCATCACGGGGATAGAGGGAACTTTGTTAGCTGCCCATCAGGAGGGGCAACGCTTCCTTGGCCACAGGTCTATGGATGAGAATCCTTTCCTCTGGGGCTCTGGCGAGCGGACAGCCCCAGCGGCGTTCCCTTCACCTTTCCGGTGTGATTGTAAGGATCTGTTTATTTACCAACATGGAGGTTGTGAAGAGCTGGAATCCTGCCAGGATGCAGGCAGCCAAACCTGGCACAGGACCAAGGGCAGCCCAGCCTCCTCCAATCTGCACTGTCTACCGAAGCTCCCCAGCGCATTGGCTGGGGCCACGTTGGCCCGTCCGTCAGAGACGCTTCTGCCAACGGGCAGGGCGCCAGGTCGGTCCAAGGCAGCTGGTGGCAGATGGGTCCCCCATCCCCCACCCACCCGTCCCCCATCAAACCCGGCCAGACCTGAGTTTGAATGGCAGGTGATGCTGTCGCTTCCAGAGACGACACCAGACGCAGGATGGAGGCTGCCTTCAGCCGTCCACAGCCCTCGGCCAGCCCCACCTGTCCTGGGATGGCCAATGTAGGATTTTATTTTGTTTTGTTTTGTTTTTTTTGAATACAAATTTTTATTTTTAAAACAAAACAAAAACTAAACAACTCCTATAAAATACTTTCCTCAATTTCATCAAGCATCTCGTTTGGTTGCAAACTTTTGTGCCTCAGTTTTCACAATTAGGATTAGAATCCCAGGTTATCCCTCAAACTATTTTGTTTTATTGTTTTAGGTTTTTTTAAATTTTACTTTACTTTATTAATTCATTGTTTTTATTTTTATATTTATATATTTGATTGTTTAATGTTGAGAGTTTGGAAAAAGTGCAGAGAAAAGCAAGTAAGAGCATTAAAGCTCTGGAAACTAAATCATACGAAGAATGGATTCAAGGTTTGGGTCTGTCTAGTCTAGTGAAGAGAAGAACCAGGGGAGACAGGATAGCAGCCTTCCAATATCTCAGGGGCTGCCCTAAAGAAGAGGGAGTCAAGCTATTCTCCAAAGCCTCTGAAGGCAAGAAAACAAGCAATGGATGGAAACCAATCAAGGAGAAAAGCAACCTAGAATTAAAGAGAAATGTATTGACAGAACAATTAATCAGTGGAACAGAAGTTGCCTTCAGAAGTTGTGGGGGCTCCATCACTGGAGGCTTTTAAGAAGGAGACAGGACAGTCACTTATCTGAAATAGTCTAGGTGGGTCTCCTGCTTGAGCAAGGGGTTGGACTAGAAGACCTCCAAGGTCCCTTCCAGCTCTATTCTGAATCGAATTGATTGTATTATTTATTTACTTAGGAAATTTGTTTGCCAGCCATCTCGTGTCCAACGACTCGGGGCGGCTTACAGCATAAAAACTATAACACATGAATAAAACAATACAATCAAGAGTCATAGAACACAGCGGGTCACAGTCATTAACCAATGATTGGATTTGGGGCGTCCATAGGCTGCCCTGCAATGCCTGCAGCTCCGTGGGGCAGCCCAGATCATGCGTCCCTGCCAGCTTTGGGGTGGAGGGCAACTTTCCAGGTAAACAGCCAGTAGGCGCCTTGCGCAGGAGAAGAAAGAGAGCAGGGGGCGTGGGGCGGGGGTGAAGAGGGGGGGAGAAGATGTCAGCTTTGGTGGTTCCTGCCTGCGAGCATCATGGATTCTGACACATTCCACCCAGCGAGGCAGAAGCCAGTAACAAGCTCCCCTCTGGGGCTTTGCTCATCCACTTACCTGGCTTCCTGAAGCCTCCCCAGGGTGCCACCGTGCCGTGTCGTCGTTACAGCAGCTGACGAGGGGGGGGGGCAGGCGGGCAGAGAAGCCGCCGCGGTGTGGCAGAAAGCAGCTGCAGAGGGCTGCTGAGTGAGCAGCCTTAAGCAGGCGTGATGGATGTGCCAGCCCCTCCCGCCGCCAGGGAAGGAGCCTGCGCAGGCAGGGAGGGGTCAGGGGAAAGGGCAGAGGAAGGGGAAGGAGAAGAGGGGGGGGGTCTGTGTTGGGGCCAGAATGGGTGTCTTGCTGGAGCGGGGGGGGGGGGGGCTTCCTTGAGCATTGGCATTGCCAAGTGTCTGAATTTCTGAATCTCTTGACCATGCGAAGGCTGCAGAAGTCATAACTTGTAGTCATAAGTCCCTTTTGGGGGGGCCCATCGTAATTTGGAACGGCCGTGAAATGAACTGTTGTAACGTAAGGGCTACCCGTACAGCCAGAATGTCAGCTCTCCCCCCCCCGGGTTCCCCCTCCCCCCCCCGTTTCACCCCCCCCCCCCAATTCAGCTGAATTTTGCGACTCCCTCCAAATTCCCTCCTGTCCTTTTCTCTTTAAAGGTGGAGCTGGGGTGTGGGTGAAAAGGAGGGGCCTGGGAGACCCTCCAGCTTGTTCAGCAAACGTAGCATCTGCGCCCCACCCCCTCCCAGCCCCCTCCTCAGCTTTCATCTGCCCCCCACCCCCCACCTCCCTTCCAGATCCGCCCGGCCTCCATCCATCAACGCGCAGCTCTTGTTCCAGCCACAAATGAGATTCCCACCAAGCTGAGCTCAGCATTCAGCGGACGGGACCCTCCCAGCTTTGGGGGTTGATGTGAAGGGCTGGAGATGGTGACCTCCTCCTTACACACACACACACACACACACACACACACACACACACCCCCCAGAGGCTCCATGGGGTCTTCGGCTGCCCCACGCGCCCTTCCCACCAGGGGGGCACAGCCCAGGCAGATAAGGCTGCCTTCCCGTTCGTTCGGGCGGCTGGGAGAAAAGGGGGTCTTGGCCATCTTGGGGAGGCCTCTCCCTTTGACAGCAGCTGAAACAAAGGAGGCGAGGAGGGTGGGAGGGTGGCTGGCATATTAATGCCCCGGCTCCCCCTCCCCAGCCCTGCCTTCCCCTCCCTCCGGGAAAGGAGAGAGGAGCCGCCATGGATTAAAAGTGGGCTGACAAGCAACAGCCGAGCTCTTCTGGGGGACGGAGGGAAGGACGCGGCCCCACCACCACCGTCTCTCAAGGCCCTCAGCCTTTCATCCGTCATGGCCAAGGAAGAGCAGAGCCAAGGCCTGGCCCGAAGCGATGGGGAGGGGGTCTCCAAGTTGCATCTGTTGCCTGCGGAGGGGAGGGCAGGGCTGGGAAGGCGCCCTTGAGGTTGAGGCAGGCGGTGGGGGTTGCAGCCAACCCATTGGAAGGGCAGCTTCTCCAAACAGTCCCCTTTGGGTGTCTGGGGGGGGGGGCTGGGGTCTCTGGCCTTTTCATGCATCCATCGAATTGGGCACGGTTTGCGAGGTGTGGCCAGCCACAAAGCTCCCCCCCCCCTCTTCTCATCTGTTCTGTCAGTTGAACACAAGGGTGGGATTGTGGATGAGCTGCAGAGAGATTGGCAGATATTGGGGGGAGGCATTGGGACCTTATCCGAAGGGGGGTTGGCTGTCTGGGAGCTGAGGGAGAGGGGAGGGGTTTCCTGAAGCCCCTCCTCCTTCCGTGATCAATATGTCTTCATTCTATCCATCTATCCAGCGAGCTAGCTGTCTAGCTATCACCTGTCTGTCTGTCTATCGTTCTGTCTATCTTGTCTGTCTATCTCTATCTATCCATCCCTCCCTCCCTCCAAATTGGCCATCTGTCATTCCACATGATAACTCTGGGCGGCTTTACAATGTTAAAAAACTTAAAACTATATAAATAAAATACTACGAAAGTCTAAAAACACAAAATCCAACAGCTGAAAGATGGGGAGGGAGGGAGGGAGGGAGACGAGGGAGGTGGGAGTGGGATCTGATATTAACTTATCAGCCACCACAACCCCCAACAAGTAACCCCTTCCTTACATTCCTCCATCTTTAAGATCCACCTTCCTGGCTGAGCCAAAGTCCTTTGAGCCCTGTTGGCCTCAGACCGCCCCATGGATCAGCGACAGATCCAGCGGTGGGGGCAAAGGGGTCTTCCCCATTGAGAAATTTGAGAAATTCTTTTTTTTCTTTCTCTGGCCCATGGAAAGAAATGGCCCTTTGAACCCAAGGCAAGGAGATGCTTCCCAACTGGTCCTGCTCTGAACTGCTTCCTGTTTCTTTCTGTCTGCCTGCTGGGGTCTCTCCCCCACTGCCCCAAGGCCCCAGGCCCAGTTGGTAGCCTGCCTTTCTCCCAGGAGAATCATATTTAGATGGCATTTTTGGAGCTCTTTCTCCATGCAGGAGGAGCTTGGCATGTGTGCAAGACTTTCCAGGTGTGGCTGTGAAGGAGGGCTGGGCGAGAGACGGGTTTGCGGCATCCACAGGAGCTGCAGCCCCAGAGGCCCTCCAGATACTTTGAACTGTCCCTCCCAGCGAGATACGGTGGGTGGGGGAGACAGGTGGGAACAGCCCTGAAGGTTTTCCGTGATTGAAGGGTGAAGGCAATCTCCAGCCTTCTGGGGTGGCCCCAGAGCATCAACCAGAGTTGTGTTGGCCTTCCTGTTCTTGCTTGCCTCCATGTGACAAGCGTGTTGTGATTCAGGAGCCACGCTTGTGGTGTTTTTCACTTTCTACGTGCCCCCCAGATGTCCACCTCTTCCAACCAAAAGGAAAAATGGGGATTTTTTAGAGCAGAACTTGGGAGCCTCCTGGGTTGAAGCTGGGAAGGTCCACCGAGGCTCCTCCTGGCACCTGGTGGCCCCCTCCCCCTCCATCCATCCATCCCACCTCACAGGACTGTCGTCGGCGTTGCCAGAGGCAGATGTGGAGCCGAATCCTCCACGGGGACCAGCTGGGTTCCTCCTTCCCGTAGCTGCCTTTGGGGCTCAGGAGACGAGCCTTATTTAGTCACATTGCAAATTCCTGAGCGTCTGTGGTCGGATGGCTGCATATTTTTCTTTCTTTCTTTCTTTCTTTTTTAAGAAAAGGAGAACAAAAAGCTGCGCTTTTTATTATTTTGACAAGGTCTCTGCCTTGCCTGTCTGGTTTAGCAGCTCGCTGCTTGGAGAACTCTAACCACAGGAAGTTAGATTTGGGGGCAGGCGGTGGGAAAGGGTGGGGGAAGGAAGCATACACAAAACCTGCCGAAATCGGAGGCCCTGACTCCTTTTGTTCAGCCCACCCCACTCCGGAGTAGGAGGAAACTTAAGCTGGCTGGGGGCGGCCGAGGGTGGCGATGGGCTTTCTGGCAAAGGAGCCTGAGGTCACGGTGGCTGTTGGAAGGTGTGAGGGACAAGGTAAGAGGGAAGAAGGGTTTTGGGGGGGGGGCCTGGAGACGTGACCCTTTGGGGTTCCAGGCAGGGATTCTGGGGCTCCTGGGTCAGGAGGGGTCATTTTTCTCTCCCCCTTCCTCCAGAGCCTGGATTATACCAGTCACGGGGGCTTCGCTTTATCACGTCGATGGAGACTCTCAACCATCCAAGTCATGGTGGTCTCTAAAGCACTTTTCCAAAAGGCAGCTGGGCGTCCTTGGGGAAGGGGTTCCCCCTTGAAACCGGGTCGCTTCTCATCCCAGAACTTCAGAACTGAGTACCCATAATGGAGCGCCCACCTTTCCAAACACAGTTCAGTACGTTCTGTCCCATTTTAGGACCTTTCTTGGCACAGTCACTGAGGGAATCACTGCTGTTGTGGCTCTTCCTTGCTATTTTCTAAATTAGCATTTGTCCCAGGTCTTCAGTGCCCAGCCAGAGAAGGTAAAGAGATGAGCAGAGGGAAGGGCCACGGAGTTTCCCCTGGCGTGGTCAAGCGATGGTTGTGTTCCTTCAAGAAAACCTGCTTTGGGACAATTATGGGCATCTATTCGCGGAGCCAGCACCTGGGTTGTCATTCTTCCTGCCACCCATTCGCCCACCATCCTCTGATTAATGGGTTGAATGGAGCTCCGGCAGAAAGGAGAAGGGGGAAGGGAGGAAGACCAGGGAACACCTGCCTGCCATGAGGTCAATAGAGCTGCACCTTTGAAGAATCAGGTCCTTCCTTGAGCGGAGTATGCCTGGCAGGCTAAAAGGCCTCTTTTGACGAGTGTCTTGTGGGCCGCCACCATCAAGGAAGCTGCAGGTCAGCGTTTCTCAGCTTTTAAGAGCTGTAGACTTCAATTCCCAGAATTCCCCAGCCAGCCAAAGCCAGGTATCCCAGGCTCTCCATAATGGGTGCCGAATCGGCTGCCATCCCTCCAAGCCGCTTCTCGTCTCCATGCCCACAACGCCAGCCCTTTCCCTTCCTGCCTTCTCTGGCAACCGTACAAGTCAAACTGCTTGCAATGGAGAGCGTCAGAGATTTTAAAGCCTTCATCTATTATTAAGCGTGACAGCAAAGTCTACCTTGGCATGTTTTGCGTAGCAACTGTTTCCAAGACATCCTGATCTGAACATCTGACATTCCCAAGGGTTTGATGCTCCCCCCACCCTTTATTTCTGAGGGAGGGGGGAGAGAAGTGATGGAGATGCGCAGGGGCCAGGGGATGTCGTTGGCCTGCCAGTTCGTTTGACCCGGAAAAGAGGATAGAGGAAGAACCTTGCAAAGCTGGCCGTTCTCCAGGGAACCAGGTTCTCCAGAACCTCAGGGCCATCATCTAACACGGGGATGGAGAACCTTTTCAGCACCGAGTGCCCAAACTGGAATAGGTGTGTATGTGCGCACTTGTGCATGCCGGAGTGCCGGAAACCTGAAGACTCACTGGCCAGTGTGCGCATGCCTGTTTTTGGCTATTTTTGGACTGTTTTCAGGCCATTTTGGGGGCATTTCTGGGCCGTTTTTTGGCCCTCTGGCACCCATGAAGACCAGCTGGTTGCTCTGGTGCTTGTAAGGAAAACAGCCCCCAAAGCACCCTGTTTTTTGGGCTGTTTTCCGGCAAACTGACACTCGCAAACTGACACTCGCAAAGCTGTCAGGCGCGCTGGAAACCAGAAGAAGAGCTGGCGATGGCGCGTGTGCCCACAGAGTGGCCTCTGCATGCCACCTTTGGCACACATGTCCTAGGGTCGCCATCACGGATTTAACGTCTGGGTTGGTACTTAAGCCAAAGAGCTGGGGGACAAAACCTTTTGCCGGATTGTGGCTCATCCGGTACCTCGGCTGAAACCTGCTCAACTGTGGCTTATTCCAGACCGCCTGGTGGAAGATTCCGTCAGGATCAAAGGGAGCTCTGTGGGATTCGGATCCAGAGGAACAAAGTCAAGCGGGGTGTTGAAACTCTCCCTGACATAACTAGGGGGTCTTTTTTATTGGGCTCACCTGATGTTTTGGGCTCCTCCCTGAGGGGGGGGGCATGAGCATCCACGCCAGGTGTTTCCTTTACCTTAGGTCAAAATGTGGGATGGCTCCCAAACCTTTGAGCTGGCTGCTGTTTCGTATTATGCCGCCGTTGCATCTTTGGTGTTGAAATGATATTTAGGCTGAGGCTGGTTTAGAAAGCTTTGAAGAAGGAGCAGCATCTGGTGGGATAAATTCAGAAATGTGTTTCGGGGGTGTGAGCTGCGTAGTTCCTTGTGCCTGGGACGTGTCTCTTGGTGGGTGGGTGGGGGGGGTAGGGCTTCACCAAAAAGGTGCATCGGAGTATATAAGCAGAATGCCTGGCCCCGTGAAAATTTGGGGTTAAATTAAATCCCATTCAAAGTTTTCAGGTGAGAAGATATGGAATGCTTATTGTCGGTCATTGTTGTCATAGTGATTGCCAGTGCTGGGAAGGAAGAAGGGAAGGAAAGGAAATAAAGTGGGAGGTGGAAGAAGGAAGGAAGGAAGGAAGGAAGGAAGGAAGGAAGGAAGGAAGGAAGGAAGGAAGGGCCAATCTATTTCCAGCCTCCAGAGTTTCCCAACCAAAGGAGCCTTTCCCCATCTGCATCCAGGTGTTTCTTTGGAGAAGCCAAATTTGAGAGCTCAGGGTCACGTTTTCCAAGCCAGTCTTCTCCAACCTGGTTCTCACCCAACAGACCTGGTCGGCATGGCAAAATGATGGGGGTCCAGGGCGCCACCTCCTTCAGAGGATGGCTTTTTGCCCGCAGGGGTCTGTTGCTGTTCCTTTCACCCAGGTGTAAGAACACCGTCTTGCCTGGGGGGTGGGGGGTGGAGGAAGCTCACTCAGGCAGACAAACGTGAAGCTGATTGAACGCAGGAGACGCCATGCGGAATTCTGATGGCCCTCCCTTCAGTGTGCAGCTCATGCCATGGTGCCCCCCCCTCAGGTGCTTCCAGCAGGGGCTCCATGTTCCTTGACCTCTCCCACTGACCCCTTTCTCCTTGGAAAAGCTGGCCTGGGCTCCCCCTCCCCCAGCCCCACTGGGGGCCCTGGGGGAAAGGCAGGATGGTGGAGGAGGGAGAAAGGCGAGGGCTGGGAGCCAGGCCAGCTGCTTAGTCAGCTCAGATGGAGCTTTGTCTCTCCCCTCGCCTCTTCCTAGAAGGGCGAAATCTCAGGGCTACGAAATACATGTAGTCCTCGACTTACAACACTTCATTTAGTGACCGTTCACAGTTAACAACCAGACTGAAAAATAAGTGTGGGGCTCCATTTACAGTCGGAAGTCGAGGACTACCCGTGAATAGGTCTGAAGTGGAAGGGAGCCCTGGAGCCCTCTTCCAAAGCCAAGGGTCTTTTCCAAGAACTGTTGTTGTTAGTTGCGAAGTCGTGTCCGACCCATCGTGACCCCATGTTCCTCCAGGCCTTCCTGTCCTCTCCCACCCATTGGAGTCCATTGAAGCTCAGGCCGGCTGCTTCGGTGACTCCACCCAGCCCCCTCCTTCTCTGCCGTCCCCTTCTTCTTCTTCTGCCCTCCATCGTTCCCAGCATGAGGCTCTTCTCCAGGGAGCCCTTCTTCCTTCTCATTAGGTGGCCAAAGTCTTTGAGTTTCCTCTTCAGGATCTGGCCTTCTAAAGAGCAGTCAGGGTGGATCTCCTCCAGGACTGACCACTTGGATGGCCTTGCAGTCCAAGGGACTCAATGCAGGAGTCTTCTTCTCCAGCACCAGAGTCCAAAGGCCTCCATTCTTTGGCGCTCAGCCTTCCTCGTGGTCCAACCTTCACAGCCATCCATGGCAACTGGGGAAACCATAAGCCTTGACTAGATGCACTTTTGTTGACAGGGTGAGGTCTCTACTTTTTAGTAGAGAATGAGGTGGGCCTTTTCTCCTCAGAACCTGCCCCCTCTCTTGCATTGCCCTTCCCGTTCTCCTTCCTGCACCCCATTTTCCTGCCTGCTACCCTCTGGGCCTTTGCAAAGCTGCTTCTGCAGCAGGTCGCCTGCGCAGACCCCATCCCTACGGGAAGTAGCAGCCACAGCCCCGTTGAGTGTGGCTTCATTGAACCGCCTTCCTTCTCCAAAGAGGTGGTGGGGAGGAAGGCCATTCTTCTTCCTCACCCTTCCTTCTCTTCCTGAGTGCTGAGGGAGGAGGAGGAGGAGGAGGAGGAGGAGGAGGAGGAGGAGGAGGAGGAGGAGGAGGAGCCTCACAGGAGATGCAGGAGGCTCAGCTGGCAATGTGCTGCTGCATCGTTCAAGGGAGCGCCGAAGCATTACACTTCATTACTGGCCTGTCTGCTCCTCTCAGGGAGACGAAAGTCCTTCTGGCAGCAGCCTCGCGGCTGGATCCGTCTCTGGCAAGCCAGCTGCCTGTCGCTGAGAGCTCAGGCTCCCAAACGTGCTAAAGTGGAGCTGAAGGTGATCCTGCCAAGACACCGAGAAGAGGAACGTGGGCAGGAGGGGACCCCCAGAAGGGTTGAGGGGCTTCCTCTGGTGGTGTGTTGGATCCAACTGGCTGAGGAAGTGCCCTTGCCAGGTCCACCTGGCTTTTTGCAATGGTCTTGCCCAACGGTCTTCGATTAGAGTTAGAAGGGACCTTGGAGGTCTTCTATGCCAACCTTCTGCTCAAGCAGGAAACCGTACACCAGAGGTCTTCAAACTTGGCCACTTTAAGACTTGTGGACTTCAACTCCCAGAATTCTGGACGTTGAAGTCCACAAGTCTTAAAGTTGCCAGGTTTGAAGACCTCTGACCTACACCATTTCAGACAGATGGCTGTCCAGTCTTTTCTTAAAAACAGCAGAAGAATCCAAAGCTCTTGATGCTTTTGGCGTGAAGCGGCCTCCTCCCAGAAAGCCACAGACCTCCCATATCGCTCCTGGAATTCAGCTTCCTGGGCAGCCTTCCCTTTCAAGCAAGTCTCAAGGTGCGGCCATCAGCCGTCCTGGGGTAGGGTGGGGGTAGGCAGTTTTGAGTCCATCCTGGCTGGGACCCTGGGGGGGCAAAGGAACCACGCCTGTGGAAGAGCTTTTGCAAACGTTGGAATGTTATTTTAACAGATTCCTTTTTTTTTTTTAATGCAAGGGGAAAAGAAAACAGGCTTTTCTATTCAAACCCTGCATGCAAAGAGGAGAAGAAGGGGGCGGGGGAGAAAGTAAAAAAAACAACATGCTTCTTTAAAGGCTGTTGGAGATGTGATCTTGTCTCCGACAGCTGCTCTTCCATTGGCACCAGAGGTGGAAATGGCTCCTGGTTGTTGGAGATTGTGTGTGTGTGTGTGTGTGTGAGAGAGAGAGAGAGAGAAAGAGCGAGAGACAGATTGAGAGAGAGAGAGAGAGAAAGACAGAGCGAGAGAGAGGCGTGCAAGACGGCTTTGCAACAGGATGAAATGGTCTGGAATGCAGATCCATCTCCCAGATGTGAGGGTGGGCTGCCGTTGCCCACAGATGTTTCGCAGGGCCCCCTCCCTCCCTCCTCACCTGAAAAAGACCCCCCAAGAGAGGAGCTTGAGGAAGGAAGGAGGCCATAGGCCAGCTCTTTGGTGCTCGGAAGCTGTGCGTCCTCTCCGCTTGGCTTCCGTGCGCTCCGGCAGAGCCAGAAGGCAGCTTTGATTCCAAAATGAGAAAGGCAGAGAGCAGCCCCAGGGATCCCTGCACGGGTTGACAGCCCACCTGGTTAGGCAGGGGACGATCCATGGGATGTTCTCCGGAGCAGGAAAGTAATCTGGGGAAGGGTCTCTTTGCTCTTAGAACAAGGCTCTTCTTCTTCTTCTTCTTCTTCTTCTTCTTCTTCTTCTTCTCCTTCTCCTTCTCCTTCTCCTTCTCCTTCTTCTTCTTCTTCTTCTTCTTCTTCTTCTTTTTCTTCTTCGAGAAACAGAGCAGCCGGTTGTCTGGCTGGTCTCTGCCAAGGAACACTGGCTGGCTGGCATATCTGCCGATTGGCTAGTAGATCCCTCAACCCTTAGCCTGTTTTCACACTGGATCCCAGAGGGGGCAGTTGATTCTCCAACCTTTTTTTTCCTTGTGGCTTTTAGTGAGAAGGCGAGCAGAAAGATGTTCAGGTAACTCTCACGCTAGCAGCCGGGGAATTGCCGTCATAATTAAACTGAGTTGGTCATCAATGGGGCTCACCCTGTGGCCACACCTGAGTTCACGTCCTTTTTGGTGGTCGTTGTTGAGTGAATGCTGCAGTCGTTAAGCGAATCCACGGATCCCCATGGGCTGGGTTTTGCTGGAAACCAGAAGTAAATGTGGTTTTCTGGGAAAGCTGTAGTACGTTGCAGTGACAGTTATGGGCTCGAAATGCAACCCTGTGGCCAGGGGACAACATTGGAACTTCAAAACTGGGTTGTTGTGAGTAGCTTGGGGGGGCGGGCTCCGTCATAACTTGGAATGATCACTAACACACCTGTACTTATTTACGGCCCAGGTCCTGTTGGCCGGTTCCTTTGCTCTCACTGAGCTACCTCTCGGTGTCCCACCCTAAGCCAAGTAGAATCTTTATTGTCATTGTACGAAATAAACACTACGAAATTGGTTACCGTGTTTCCCTGAAAATAAGACAGGGTCTTATTTTATTTTGACCCCCCGAAATAAGTGCTTGGCCTTATTTTTGGGGAGGCCTTATTCAGTGGTGGGTTGTCAATTATTTCCTACCGGTTCGGGTGCCTGATGCTTCTGTGCACAAGTGTCCGGGCAGGTGGGCAGAGCCTGCCGTTACTACCGCTACCACCAGTACCAAACTGAGTTGAACCAGGAGCAACCCACCGCTGGTCTTATTATTTTTGGGGTGCAGGAGGCGGCGAGCGTGGTCACCTCATGGCTGCTGCTTGTGTTGCAATATTTTCGGGAAGGGCTTATTTTCTGGAGAGGGATTATTTTAATGCATGCGCTCAAAAGCCCGATTGGGCTTATTATCCAGGGAGGTCTTATTTTCAGGGAAATGTTCCCCCCCCCCTTTTAATTCGATTTTGGTTATAAACTGATGGACAAATGCATGTGAATATATCAGATTCCTCCTTGGAAGGAAATGCGAGTCCTTTCGTGCTGGATTCAGCAGCAGGCAGTGTAGATCGGCAGCAGAAGGGAAGGAAAAAGGCTGGGATCCTTGTGGTGTGACTTGGGCTTCAAGCATATCGCTTCTTGGCGTGCTGAGGGGGTCCCAAGGGGGATCCTGCCGAGTATGCAGGTTGAAGACAATTTGGTTTCTTTGCAAATGCCGAAACAAAATGCATTACACCATTAAAAACAAGCGTATCCCCTCTGTGGCGAACCCTCGGTAACTCTAGAACTGAGAATCGCCTTCGACCAAATCTAGAATTTGTGGTAGTGGACAGATTTGGATAGTTGTGGCTTGGCTGATCCTTTGACGTTAGTAGGATGCTAAGTAACGTTGAAACCAGTTTCCTGCCAAAAGTGATAGGTTTGAGTAGCCCTGTTGGGGTTTGAAAGACGTTCCCTCTACAAGGTGTTCATCTAGAGAGATTATTTTGGGAAGAGTAGCAGTAGCCCTTAGACTTATATACCACTTCATGGGGCTTTTCCAGCCCTCTCTAAGCAGTTGACAGAGCCAGCCTCTTGCCCCCAACAAACTGGGTCCTCATTTGACCCACCTCGGAAGGACGGAAGGCTGAGTCAACCTTGAGCCGGTCAGGATTGAACTGATGGCAATTGGTAGAATTAGCTTGCAATACTGCATTCTATCCACTGCACACCATGGATGGATGGATGGATGGGGAACATCAATAGTCCTCAGACTTATACACCGCTTCACAGTGCTTTCCAGCCCTCTCTGATCAGTTTACAGAGTCAGCCTCTTGCCCCCAACAATCCGGGTCCTCATTTTACCCACCTCGGAAGGAGAGAAGGCTGGGTCAACCTGGAACTGGTCAGGATCAAAATCCTGGAGTTAGCCCTGCTGTACTGCACTCTAACCACTGCACCACCAGGCCTCAGAGTGCCTCTGAAAGAGTTTTGGGTTGTCCTCTAGAGCAGGGGTCTCCAACCTTTGCAACTTTAAGTCTGAAGGACTTCAGCTCCCAGAATTCTGCTCTAGAGAACTCACCAAAACGTAAAGCTCAGGAATCACAGAAAGCAAAGGGAGCAATCCTGCGAACTGCCTGACCCGGTGTTTCTCAACCTTAGAGAACCCTCTAAAAGAGGGGTTCCCAACCTTTTCTATACCCTGCACCCCCAGAATGCTTCTCATATATCCTCACACCTCTTACTAAAGTCAAGAATTGTATGCATATCCTTGTGCGAAGGCACTATAATTTTGAGCCTTCTGACCCCAGGTTTTCGCACCTGCTGGTCATCATCATCTCACACCCCCGGCTGGGAACCCCTGAGAGATGTGGACTCCAAGTCCCAGAGGTTCCCAGCTGGCCTGGCCATCACTGGGAATTCCGGGCACTGACATCCACACATCTGGGGGGCATCCAGGTCAAGAACACCCATCCTATTGGTTGAGGCTGAGCCAGCGGTGGGTGTTCCCGGGGGTTCAGTCTGAAGACAGAATTATGGATGTGCTCCTGGGTGGTCAAGCAGAGACGGGGCAGGGAGGCGCAGGGACGGGCAGGGAGCGAAGACCAAGTTTATTTGGGTGATATTAATAACCCTGGCAGGACCGGCAGGCGTCAATCACAGCGGCTCCAGAACAGGGATGGGCATTGGTGTGAATGGCGGTGTTTTTCAGCCAGGCTGGATTTTTCCAGCCAGGCTGGAGCGAAGGAGCCCCAACGATGCCCTTCCCTGAGCCACCTGAAGCCCCCTCCTCTGTGTTCCAGCCCTCTCCTTCCTTCCTTCTCTGATCCTCGGCAGTTTTTCTTTTCTTCCTTCCTGGGAAGCCTGGAGGGTATCCTCCCGAGGAAAAAAAGCATCTTGCTCAACGTCATAATTCATAATCCGTAAGAGGCAGCAGGGTTGAAGGATGAGGGGCAGAAAGCGTTCAGCAAGAACCCCCCCCCCCCCCGTGGATTGAGCCTTTGCAGCAGCCAGAGAGCCTGGACTTTTCAGCAGCTGGAATCCTCGGGGGAGGGGGGAAATGGGGGGATAGAAAGTCTCCCCTTCCCCTCTGGCAAAAAAGCCTTTGTCTAATCGATATTTCCCTCTTGCCCCGATTGCAAAAGGGGTTTGCAGGTCTCTAACCTGCAACTCTGTGTGTGTGTGTGTGTGTGTGTGTGTGTGTGTGTGTGTGTGTGTGTGTGTGTGCGTGCCTCCCCAGGAGACAAACTGGTTCTGTTTGTGCGGTTCGGCTGACCGGGCCCCCATGGCAGCCGCGCCAGTAAAAGCCCATTTCCGAAGCTCTTGAAGGGCCTCGGGTGGGGAGGGGGAAGCGCTTCTGATCCTCTGCATGAGAGCGAGGGAGACCCCGTGAGGCTGCCTCTCGGAAAGGTCTTGCTGGCATTTGCCATATCGGGTTGGAGGCGGGGAGGGGGAGAAGCCCCTTCCTATCTCGCCAGCCCTGCGCTGATCCCGCCTGGAGGAGGAGGCAAGGGAGGCACGTTGGGGGTACCTCTGGGGCACCCCGTCTCCTGCGTGGGGAGCCTGAGAAATGTGCCCCTTACAGATGGTGCAGTGGTTAGAGGGCAGAACGGCAGGCTAATTCTGCTGACTGCCGGCTGCCTGCAATTTGGCAGTTGAAATCTCACCAGGCTCAAGGTTTTCTCAGCTGCCCGAGGTGGGTCAAATGAGGGACCCAGATGGTTGGGGGGCCAGAGGCTGACTCTGTAAACCGCTTAGAGAGGGCTGGGAAGCACTGGGAAGCAGTGTATAAGTCTAAGGGCTATGGCTATTGCTTGAGTGCAGAATTTCTGTTGTTTGGTGACACATTCGTTAAGTGAGCTTCCGGGCCCTTCCTTGCCACCGCTGTTAAGCAAATCATATAAGGTCTCCTGCCTGCGGAGGGGGTTGGAGTAGGAGACCTCCAAGGTCCCTTCCCTTCCCACTCTGTTGTTCCTTCCTTCCTTCCTTCCTTCCTTCCTTCCTTCCTTCCTTCCTTCCTTCCTTCCTTCCAAAAAAGAAGATTTCTAAGAGGAAACTGGACAACCCTTTGTCTGAAATGATATAGGGTCCCCTGTCTGAGCGGGGGGGGGGGGGGTTGGACTAGAAGACCTCCAAGGTCCCTCCCAGCTGGGTTGTTCTGTTCCTCTGGAGAGGAGGAGGAGGAGGAGCAGGAGGAGGAGGAGGAGCATCGGAGAGGGAGCTGAGGAAGGCAGGGAGCTGCTTCGCTGGAGAGGCTGCAGCCGTGGAGGAATGCGTAGGACCGACTCCAAACAGGAAGGTCAGCTTCGGGCAGGAAACACGCCTTGTCTGGGTGAAAGCTGGAAGGGATAAGAGAGGGCGAAGGGCAGGGGGGGTGGAAGAGGGGCAAAGGGGGGGGGTCTTCCAGAGGAGACCCTCCCTCTCCTAATGAGGGACAGCCCTGCATTCCAGGCGCAAAGAGAGGAGAGGACAAGGCAGCCCTTTGTGCTGGGCGAGGAGCAACTGGGCTTCCCTTTGTAGGAAGGACCATGAAAGGCAAGGAAACTTTTCGGCTTCCAACTCCTTTTTAGCCAACAGAACAAGCCAGCTTCTCTGCCTCTTTCTCTGGGAAGCAACGGCAAAAAAACTAAAAACCATAACTTGGAAACAGACACCCACATCTGGCTCTTATTTCCCCCCCTCCCCCCCCTCCTCCTCCATCAGCTTGAAGGGAGGAAGATGGAGAAGAGGAAGCCGGAAGAGGTCAGTCACCCTTGAAGGCTGGCTGGATGTTTTTGAAAGGAAGCCCCCAGCCCCCCCCCCCCTCCACCGCTCCCATCTCGTTCCTTCGCCCTTCCTAACGGGGGTCCTCCAAAGATGCCCTGACCCCTGCCGGCTTTTTTCCCCCCAGATGTCTGAATCTTAAATATTTTGTCCCGATGTTTCGAGGTCACGTAAGGAATGTTCCCAGGCCTTTTTGCTCTGATGATGTTAACTAGCTGGGTCATGAAACGTCGGTGGGAAAACCACACTCAGAGGGCATCAAGTCCCCCACATCCTCCACCTTCTCCGTTCCACAAACCCTACTTCCTTCTAGCACTGATGAGGTTACCCAGTTTGGTCATGAAACATCTGCCAGGAAACAAGCAAGCTGAGAGAGTACCAAGGACCGATCCATTCTTCTTCTTCTTCCTCGTCCTCCTCCTCCTCCTCCTCGCAGACCCCTCCTAGCACCAATGAGGCTACCTACTTGGGTTATGACACATCTGCAAGGAATCAACCAAGTTGAAGGAGCACCAAGGACCCCCACACTCCTCCTCCTCCTTTCCACACACCCCACTCCTTTCTAGCACCGCTGAGGTTACCTAGTTGGGTTATGAAACGTCTGGAAGAAAACAGCCACGCTCGGAGAGCACCAAAGACTCCACAAAGCTTCTGCTGTGTGGGAAGCCAGGAAAGGGGCGTAGTTCCACACGCTGCCAGCCCTGCTGTCCTCCAGATGTGTTTTGTACATCTGGGACTAATGGAAGAAGCAAGGCGAGAGGCGGCTGTGCATTGGCTTGGCCAAGGAGCCTGAAGAGTTGCATGGCCAACAGGATTCATCCGATGGCTCTTTGGGCTGCCTGCCTTCTCTTCGCCTCTTCACCCTGCCTCCTCTGAGGCCTTCGACATGGACCCAGGCCCCTCGGCTCCTTCTCTGGGTTCTGCTCCTGGGCTTCAGGTGTCGGTCCTTCTTGGCTGGCGAAGGAGGCCCTGAATGTGCAAGGCTGTATGGTCCATGTAGGCGTCTCTCTTTGAGCCCTTTGCGCTCAGCCTCTGCAATGCACACCGAGAGGAAGGCCCTCCGTGACCCTGAGCGAGAGGGGTTCCTCCGAGGGGCTCCCAGGCACACAGAGAGGCAGAGGGAGAAGCAGAGAGAGACCAAAGAAAGAGAAGGGGAAGATGGGAAGAAAGAGAGAGCCGGGCCAGCTGGACTTTCGCTCATGTCTTGTCCACCCTTTTAATCCCCTCCTGGGAGCTAGGAGAATTACAGCTCGGGGGGGGGGGGCTGACCTTTGTCCCCTCTGTGACCCTTAATGAAAAGCGGGTGAGGGGCCTGGGGGAGGGGGGGGCGCTGAAACCACCAGGCTGCTCTTTCCCCACCGGGCAAGCAAAAGAGAGATTGGCAAGCGGAGGGACTGAGCCAGACCTCTCGGCTGCCCTTCTGCTACCGAGAGCCTCCGAAAAGCCCCAGCTGGCCTCGGTTTCCCCCTCGGCCTTCCCAGACAGCCGTTCATACAGCCCAGCCGCCAAGTGGGAGGGAGGGAGGGAGCTGGGATTGGCCCTTCAGCCATGGCTAATGGCAAGAGGCTCTCTGGGGGCCCTGAGGAGGAGGAGAGCCACCCACAGAGGTGGCAGCAGCAGGAGGTGGAGGAAGGGGCACCCGGAGATCCAAGAGAGGGTCCTGGTCAGGGGACAGTCTGGAGCTGCTGCCAGTCGCAGTCCTTGTCTGTTGTGGCTGAGCAACCTGGTGAGGGAATCCTTCCCGAATTCCCACGCGTGCCCTCCCCGCCGTGTGTGGTGGGCGAGGGGAGGGTCTCCACTGAGCAATCCTCCCCAGCAGGGCCTGGGGGGAGACCTTCAGCCCGGGCGGAAGAGGGATCCCCTGCGTGCCCCCCTCCTTTTCCCAAGCACCCTTTTGGCCAGGCTCCAGCGCCATTTATCATCATCTGTGGTCAAGTGAAGTGTGGGAGCAGCAGCTGCCGCAGTCTGCTGGTTTCCAAGGGAGCGTGCGGCAGGGGCGCAGGGAAGATGGATGAGGCGGGCCGGGGAGAAAACGCAGCCCTGCCAGCTCTGCCTCGCTGCGCCGGGGAAAGGTGGCGGGGAGCGCTAGCAGGCAGGAGAAGAGAGAAGCCCCGTGCCGCCTTCCACACTCCCCATCATCCTCACCGGAGGGAGGGCGATTGGAAAACTGGTTGAGGGAGGGGAGGGGGCCAGAGGGGGTTTAACCCACTTGCATTGCTGTGCAGGGAGGGTCGGCAGGATGGAAAGGCTTCCTTGGCTGCGTCGCCCATCTGGGTGCCAGGGGACGGAGACAGATGGCACCAGGGCAAGGATTCCATTTGCAAAAGAGGCTCCGGAAAGCCGGCATGTGCCCATCACTCCCTTCTCCCTTCTCCTGAGGTAATGTGCAGGTGGCGATGCTTCCTTGCAAGAGAAGGGGAGCTGTGGGAGAACACTCAGCAGCCAGGCTTACTCCACAGGGGTTCTGATGGCTTGGCTGATGGGCTTTGTGGTCCGGAAAAATCTCTGGTTCGGAAGGAGGGAATCTGCAACTTCTGCGTAGGGGGAAAAGATGCAGAAACTCCGGGGCTGCCTCAGACTCTCCTGCCTAACGGTGGAACTCAGAGCTGCACATCAGGCCAGCCTCTGTCCCTGGAGTCTGCTTTGCAGTGACCTGAACCTAGATTGGTGTCAGGAGTGGGATGCAAAGGTTAGCAGCTGCAGGGCCTTGGAAAGCGTGCGTTTCTGGGACTCTCAGACACGAGGTCCAAACCCAGCAGGATTACATCGACCGGAGCGCAGGTGGAGGTGAAGAATCTTGCAAAGGGGCGCTAAGACGGCAGCTGCAATGGCCACGGTGCCCATCAATCGTACCACTGAGCCTGCCATCTTGACCTTTTCGACCCCCTTGGCTCTTTCCCCTCTTCTCCTTCCGCAGCTTTGAGGTGACGCCGTGCATGGCCACCACGATCGGCTGCACAGGAGGCACCGTGTTCGTAACTTACGATCTCGCCTCCAGAGAAAGCCGGTGGGGTCTTCGAGTGAATCCAGGCTCCCTTTCCTCCTGCGCTCAGTTCATTGTCTGGAAATAACATTTCACACATCGCCTGCCGATGCTCTCTCCCCCCACCCCCCCAACGCCACAAGCCGCTGCAGAGTTCTGCATTGCTCAGGACTGGTGTGTTTATGCAGAGCGGGGACTCCACGCCACTTTCCCATGTCAGATTCCTCCCAAGTTCTGCCGTGTTTTGAATCATCTCCCTCGTTTGACTCCGGGGGAGATAAAGTCTTTGATTCGTTTGTCCCTTCGGAAAACTGCCAAAGTTTGCAAATGCTGCCAGGCACGAGGGGACGAGGGTGTGTGTGTGTGTGTGTGTGTGTGTGTTTGTTTGTGTGTTTGTAAGCAAATCATTGCTTTCCGTTGTTTTGCTCCCTTGCAACAAGGCGCTCTTGTGAATTGAAGCCAGTTGGGTTGACGGGTGAGGATAAAATTCCAGTGGCTGGAAAATGGTTTGGAGGCTGAGCCAATCGTGATTTTCATGGCTGCCTCCCACTCCCCCACTCCCCAAGCGGCCGAGACCTTTTCGTGATTTCCCCACTCTTGCAAAGACACTGGGGTGTTGTTGTTTTTTGTAATGGGGGGATGCTTCGCCTTTGAACAGGGCAGCTTCGTTTCCGTGAGTGGGGATGACGAGCTTCTCCCCCCCCCACCCCATGGCAAGATTTCCCAAGTCATTTTGTGTCCTTTGGCGGAATGAAATATATTCAGGCCGGCTTTTCTGCTTCGCCCGGGGTGGGATTTTGGGTAGCTGGAAGCTGGTCTGGAAGCAGATTTCCTAACGATTGTTCCGTTCCGTTGCCCAGTCAACCAAGGGGCTCAATCTGGATCTGGCGTTTTCTGCCCATTTCGGAGTCCTCCCGAAGGTCCTGGGAGAGGCAGCTGTGGAGGGTGGAAGGAGGATGGGAGCTGCCTTTCGCAATTGACCGATGGTGAATTTGTCAATGCCGATGGTGTTCAAGCGGTGCGCCAGATGTTTCGGGGTTGCACCCATGGCCCTGTCAGTATGAGCGCTACCTTTGCGTGTGTTTGCCACAGTCGTTCTACTCCTATTTCCAGCTCTTTGCATTTTCTTATTATTATTATTATTATTATTATTATTATTTATCCTCCTCTTGCTGCCCCCCCCCTGCCTCTTTCCCCACCGATCCTTGCCATTCTGGGCCCCACCCCACCATATCCCCCCCCCCCGCCCTGCCGTGCCTCTTCTTAATAATAAAATGATGCGAAGCCGTTTGTGGTGTGGCAAGGGGCCAGCGAGGGCTGCTAGGAAGCCCACTGGCTCACAATTAGGCACCGTCAAGGCTGACATGCTGACAGACTCACACTCTCAAGGGGAGGAGGCGGCTCCAAGCAGGAAAGGAAGGCCGGTGAACAATCCCTGCCTCGTTTTTTCCCCATCGTTGCCCCCCTCCCTTCCTCCCAATCCGAGCGAGCGTGGCTTGGATTCGAAGGTAGGCTTGAGGCGTGAGGGTGAAATCCGTCTGGGCATTTGAAGTGGCGAGGTCTTTCCTTCCCGTCCTCCTGCAGTGGTGAGCTCACATCTGTACCTCAGTTTGTTTTTCCAGGGCTGAGCCCCCACGCGTCTGCAGGCTGCCCGTCCTTAGGCGCGAAAACAAAAGGCTTTTGCATCTGTTGGCGTTTGTCTCGCGGTTCAGCAAGTTGGCACGTTTGCGAAAGCAGAGGTGGAAAGACAGCAGCCCTCCGAGAGCTCCCATCACCCCTGCAGGTGGGCTGTCCTGGCTGTGGCAGATGGAAGCTGTGGTTGTTCCAGCCCCTAGGAAGACTCCTCTTCCTTCCCCTAGCAGCCTGGCCGGGGGAGGATTCCAAATTTCCTCCTAGGCCAGTGAGATGAATCTCCAGTGGAACCTCCCAAGCCCAGGGTGGTTGATCTGTCTTTGAAACACGCACACAGATGTACGTGGGTGTCCATGTCCCCCCCCCAAAGGCCTTTTTAAGTATGGAATGAAGGGGGGGTGGCATAGGCTTAGATTTCCCGCTTCCCAGATGAGCCCAGATGAAGGGCGGAGGGGCAGGGCGGAGGAGGAAGAGAGGTGGATGGGAGGAGAGATGGATCTATAGAAGAGAAGGAAGGAAAGGAAAGGAGAGAAAAGGCGCGTGAAGGAGAGAAGGAGGGAAGACATGGCAGTTTGCGTAAAAGGGAAGAGGAAGGACGTGGACTTCTTCCCTCCCATCTTGCCTCCAGTTTGACCCACGGCTGGGCTCTGCTTCTTGTTCTCCCGTGCTTCTCCTTCCCTCCCACGATGCCCTCTGACTGTGTCCTACCTCCACCCCCATAATCCCCAGCCGCATGAGCCTTTGTGCAAGCAGGCTGAGCTACTTGGGGAGGTGGCAACAGCCTGATTGGGGTGACGGGGAAGGGGGCAGAGCCGGGAGGCTTGGCGAGGAAGAGATGGCGCGGCGAAGGCTTTCAGCTGGCATAGCGGAGTTCCTGTGGATTGCGGGAGTGTCGCATCGCTCTGGAAGGGAGTCCTGGCACCCCAAAGTGGGAGAGAGAGAGAGAGAGAGAAGGGTGGACTATGGTAACAGCCCAACAGCAGGCAAATTCTTGGCAACAAATGAACGGATTATCTTTAGTTTACAAGACCCTGTTAAAATTCCGTCTGCAAGAGCAGGAAGCAGCTGGAAAAAGGACAGCTAGATTGCCAATTGGCAGAGCGCGGGGAGTCCTTTCTCTGTGGGTGCGCGTGATTGTGCGACTTGCACGCACACGTGGCCTTCGTCGAGCAAATCTTGCCCCTTGGCTCCTTCCATCGGCTGGGCAAAGCCTCCCCACCCCGAGAGCAGAGAGGAAACCTTAAGGTAGGCAGAGAGATGGCAGCCTGGCTCAGAGAAGCCCAGTTGCAGGAGGTTCAGGCTCTGGAATTCAAAACCCCACCCCTGAAAAAGAAGCCGCGTCAAGACTCGAGCGCAAAAGGAGGTGGAAAACCCAGATGGTCCTCCAGTTATGACCACCATTGCAGCCAGCCTTTCCTCGGCTAAGCAGGGCGGTTGTTTGTGTGAGTTACAGCAACCCCTTTTGTGAACTTTAGTGCGGTGGTTGTTGAGTGATTGCTGACGTTGTTAAGCAGACCCCCTGGTGGTGTGGGTTGTCGGTTGCACATTTGGAGCAGGCAGCTCAGGGATGGGGCGGGGCCACTCTCGTAAATCCATGCCGGTGATCAAGAAGCCAAATTTTGAACCACTGGAGTCATAAGTGCGAGGACTGTCCCGTCCCGTCCCCCCCAGTCACCTTTTCAGGGCCATCGTAACTTCTGGTTTCTAAACTAATGGTTGCAAGGTAAGAAGGACCAGAAGAGAAGGCAGTAGGTTGCCCTGGTCTTTGAGGGGCTGCCACAGAGAGGAGGAAGAGGGGGGTCAAGCTGTTTTCCAAAGCCCCCGAAGGTCAGAGAAGGAACGATGGATGGGAACTGACCAAGGAGAGATTCAACCTGGGAATAAGGAGGAATTTCCTGACAGTGAGAACAGCCAACCCATGGACCAGAAGTTGCCTTCAGAAGTTGTGAGAGCTTTATCCCTGGAGGCTTTCAAGAAGAGACTGGACTGCCCTCGGTCAGAAATGGTGTAGAGTCTCCTGCTTGGGCTGAGGGGGGTTGGACTAGATGACCTCCAAGGTCCCTTCCGACTCTGTTAATCTGTAATCTGTCTCTGGAGCAAGAAACCCAGCTTGGATGTTATGGGGAAACCACAATGAACTTGGAAAAGGACCCAAGCTGGAAGACCTCCAAGCTTCTCCAGGTGTCCCCCATGCCCCTTCCTCAAAAGCCAGGGGGATTTTTTTGACTCCTGCAGAAAGCAAGCGACGCCGTTTTACCCCCAGGGCCCAGCTCAACGTGGAGGCAGAAGGGGGAGCCTTCTGAGTCCAAGGCCTTGGGATTTACCCTCCGCCTGGAATAACCCTGCAAGACCTTCTTTGAGGAGGGAGGTCGCTCAGCCTACTTGGCAACCGATACCGACGGCGTCTTGATCTGAAATCCGGAGATCTGCGACCAGGCTTCAGGAAGCGTCAGAAATTGTGCCGTCCCTGCAGCTTCTGAAAACCTTGCATTTTCCCTCGGGAGAACAATTGCACTTTTGTTCCAGCGCATGGCATCCACGTCCGTTTCTGTTGAGAGGCCTTGGCTTCCTCGCCAGCTATCGCGGGGGGGGGGGGGGGGGGGGCTAAAATGCAGGGCTGGGAAGCTTTTTCCCTCCCTCTCCTCTTTTTTGTCTTGTCTTGTCTCAGGAATTATTATTATTATTATTATTATTATTATTATTATTATTATTATTATTATTATTATTATTATTATTATTATTATTTTGTTCTTTTACCCCTGTGCTTTCTGCATTTTGTTCAAGGGCTTGTTCGAACGCTTCTGCTTTTGAGCTTCCGTGCCTAAACGAGCCGGAAAGGGAGCCGCAGAGGCTCCTCTGCCTTGACTTTCTCTGCAGGGTTTCTCTCCCCCCTTCTCCTTCTCCTTCTCCTTCTTCTTCCAAGCAAAGAAACAGCTGCAGCCTTTGGATTTGGCTGCTTCTCCGAAGAGAAAACACGGCTTTGAATCCTAAAAGGGCATCCAGCCAATTACTGGGATCTACCCCAGGAGTGTCAGCTTCCTGTCGCTGCTTGGAGGACTTCTCCAGCCAAGCTACGGAATGCTTCTGAGCCACTTGTGAGGCGGGATGGATTTGCAGCCGTCATCAAGAGCTCAGGCAGGCTGCTCCCCCCCCCCCCCGGCCTCCTCCCCTTTCTTCCCCCCCTCCCCCCCCCCCCAAGCTATTGATCCGGTCTGTCCATCTTCAGGCTGCCTCCAAGAAGAGGCGAGATACTCATTTCCACTCTGAACGAGATAGGCTAGAAAATGTCTGGCTAATTATGAGCAGGGAAGCAGCCAGTCGATGGAAGACGGAGCCTGCAGAAAACAGCCGAAGGCTCCACTGCTCCGAATCGGGAGTTTGGAAGGATTGCAAGCACAAAGCGGGGGAGGGGGGGAATGAAAAGACCTTTCTTCTCCCCCCCCCCTTTAAAAGTCCTCTGACCCCTTAACTGCCAGGCAGCCTCAGAATAAGCTACTCTTAGACTAGAATCAAAGAGCAGGAACCCCCCCCCCCCCCCCAGGATGAAGGGAGGAGATGCCAGAGGTGGAATCTGCCTCCTTGAGGGTGATCCTTCCTTTCTGGATTTCACAGGCCGCTCAGGATCAGGTCCCCAATCAGAAGCATCCCAAACGACACATCTGCAGAGGAAGGACCCGCGTTGCAACCAACACAAACCCTGAGTTCACACCAAGGTCAAGTAAAGGCAAAGGTTCCCCTTGCACATATGTGCTGGTTGTTCTTGACTCTAGGGGGCGGTGCAAATCTCCGTTTCAAAGCCCAAGAGCCAGCGCTGCCCGAAGACGTCTCCGTGGTCATGTGCCCGGCATGACTCAACGCCCAAAGTAGCACGGAGCGCTGTTCCCTTCCCACCACAGGTGGTCCTTATTTTTCTACTTGCATTTTCTACGTGCTTTCGAACTGCTTGGTTGGCAGAAGCTGGGACAAGTCACGGGAGCTCCCTCCGTTACGCAGCGCTAGGGATTCGAACCGCTGAACTGCTGACTTTTCTGATCGATCAGCTCAGCGTCTTAGCCACTGAGTCACCACTTCCCCCTCTCCTAAAACTAAGTATAAGAGACAAGTAGCAGTCCCCCCCATACAACTAAGTGTCTCTACCCCATTCATTCCTTGGGAGGCATTTCTTTGTTCTTGGGAATAAAACGAATCTCCTTCCTTGCAGAATGCCTGGATTTCATTTTTGGTTTGTTCTTATGCCCCCCCACCCCCCACCCTCCAGCTCATGGAACCCTCAAGTTGTCCGCCTAGCACTGGCTCCAGAGACGTAGGCCGTCTCGGTGGCCAAACCCTTTGGGTTATTAATGCGTGGAGAACCTATTCGTAGGCTTTCGTTTTTGCACATGAAATGGAGGTGCAGAAGAGGAAGGGGGGGGGGGCTGGCATTCAGTCTAGTGAGGGGGGAGGGCTGAGCTGGGCCTTTCACTCCTAAAGAGCCTTGTTCTCTCTTGCAAGGAAGGTGGAGGGCTCACCTGGCTGCCTTTTCCAGAACTGGAAAAATATTCCCACAAAAACCTTTAACCCCTCCTCCATGAAGTGCCCTGTTTCCTGGGCTTTTGCAGTGCGTGGAACTCTAAGCTCACCCCCCCCTGCCAAGGTGCCATAATGAAGTCTCATCGGTCTCACATCCTCGGTCCTCCAAAGGGCTCGTCACAGAAAAGGTGCCCCAGACTTTGCTGCCCCAGGAACTTCAGAAGCTAAGGTGGACTTTTCAGAGAAGAAAAAAAGAGGAAGAAACTACAGCTACACTTCCAGGATTAAAGATGAGGAGGAGGAGGAGAGGAGGAAGGAGGAGGAGGAGAAGGAGAAGAAAGAAGAAGAAGAAGAAGAAGAAGAAGAAGAAGAAGAAGAAGAAGAAGAAGAAGAAGAAGAAGAAGAAGAAGAAGAAGAAGAAGAAGGAAGAAGAAGAAGGAAGAAGAAGAAGAAGAAGAAGAAGAAGAAGAAGAAGAAGAAGAAGAAGAAGAAGAAGAAGAAGAAGAAGAAGAAGAAGACCACCTAGAATTAAGGAGGAGGGAGAGGAAGAGGAGGAGACTTCTGGAATTGATGAGGAGAAGGAGGAAATTGAGACTTCCAGGATTGATGGTGATGAAGGAGCAGGAGAGAGGAAAGCTTCACAATTTGTTCTTTGTTTTCTCCTAAAGACGCCTCACCTTAGTGGACAAAGCTGAAAAGAAGTTAGTGGAAGTTGGAAGGACATTGTCCTGATGTACAGAGAGAGAAGGAGGGAGGGAGGGAGGGAGGGAGGGAGGGAGGGAGGGAGGGAGGGAGGAGGGGGCTCATGCATGCATGCCCAGAGGCCATCTCTATGGCAACAGCAGGTGACCCAGGGCTGGCTCTTATGGAGGCGCCACCATGGGGGCTGCGGTTTATCTCTGGACAAGCTCCAGGGAGATGGAATGTCTGCTCTGCATCTGAGCCCCTCCAGACATCGCAAGGCCCTTCTCTTCCCAGCTCTGGAGCTGCCACATCCCACCCCAGAAGACCCGGGGCTGATGTTGTTCAGCAGTCGTGGCTTTGCAAACCCATGGATCACAGCACACCAGGTCCCCCTGCTTTCCACTGGCTCCCGGTGTCAACCTCAATATCTATCTCAGCATCTCCTCCTCTGCCGTCCCCTTCTTCTTTTGCCTTCCATCTTCCAGTGTCACGGTCTCCTCCATTGAGCTCCTCTTTTCTGACTTGCTGGCCAAGGTATCTGAGCTTCAGCATCTGTCCTTCCGAAGGGCAGTCAGGGTTGATTTCCCTCAGGATTGACTGATTGGATCTCCTTGCTCAGTGGCTAAGACGCTAAGCTTGTTAATCAGAAAGGTCGGCAGTTTGGCGACTCGAATCCCCAGCGCCGCGTAAATGAGGGAGCTCCCGTGACTTGTCCCAGCTTCTGCCAACCTAGCAGTTCGAAAGCAGGTAAAAAATGCAAGTAGAAAAATAGGAGCCACCTTTGATGGGGAACAGCGTTCCGTGCGCCTTCGGCGTTGAGTCATGCTGGCCACATGACCACGGAGACGTCTTAGGACAGCGCTGGCTCTTGGGCTTTGAAACGGGAATGACTACACATATGTGTGAGGGGAGCCTTTACCTTTGCTCTCCTCTCGATAAATGAGAGGAGCAAGGGGGAGATTGCAGGGGGGAGGGGGGGCAACCAGCCTCTGAGAAATGGCGAAGGAAATCTCAACCCAGCCTGCGTCTTTCATAACGAAACCGAAGAGAATCCAATCTGTCAATCCAAGCGGCACTCCTGCGTTGTTTTCATCCGTGCTTATTCCGGGAACGGCAGCCTCTCCGCAGCTTCTGCCTTTGATTTCCTCCTCTTTGTTCCTTCGTTTTCTTTCTTCCTTTCTTCCCTCCTTCCTGCTCAGGACCCGATTGGCAGAATTGCAGGAGAAGTAGGGAAAAGGAGGAACACCTGCAGCGGTTGGTGGGCCATGTTCCCAGAGCCGAAGCCTTGGCTGTCTTTTCATGGCTTCTCTGCCACGCATCTTTTTTTGGGGTTGGGGGGGGGCGGCTTCCTCGTGAAAGGAGGGGCGAGTTGGGCCCCTGCGTGGGCAGCCGCGTTACGCCCCTCTTTGCAAATCAGCAGACGGGTCTTTTCTGAAGAAAGGGATCAGCGGTGATTCTTGATGATAAGAGTCTGGGGCCCTGAGGGCGAACCTCTGGTCCATGCGCCACAAGTGGCATGCAGAGCCCTCTCTGTGGGCACACGAGCTTTCAGCCCAGCTCAGTTCCACCGTGCATGCATGCACGCCTTTCGCTGGCCAGCTCAGTTTCAGGTCTTTGGCCACCCATGCGCAGGCGGTTATACGAGCATGCGGGGCGAGGGGAAGCACAGGGGCAGGGTGCTGCAGGGAGGCCGAATAGGCCCAAAACGGGGCATGGGGGGTTGCACGCTCATACATGGGAGTGTGCAGGGGGGTTGCATTGCATTATGGGGGCACTTTCGGCATGCGACCACAAAAAGCTTAGCCGTCACTGGTCTAGGATGAAGTCCCAAGCATATTGGTGTGGTATCTGTTGTTCCAGATTTCTATGCATGTCTTTGGAGCAATGTTTTTCAACCTTGGGCACTTGGCCCTCTGCTGGGATTTGAAGTTCACCCCTTTTCAAGCTGCTCAGGTTGAGGAAAACTGCTCCAGCGCATTGCCGGTTAATGATTTCTGTGCATGCAAAAGCCCATGAAAGCCTTGGCTGGTGTCTATTTGCTCGATTGCGCGCGCATCGCAGTGGCCCTGCAGGTGCCTCCGTCTTTTGCAGTGGACAGACTTGGCGGGTATCCTTGTGTGCATCGCAAGTGAGCAGCTGCTTGGGTTGTGCTGTCAGCTGTGGTGTGCCGGTGTGCGCACGTACAGATGGCGCGTCCTCTGGACTGCAGGAAAAACCCAGGTCAAGAAAGGAAGAGGCGAGGATGATGTGCCTCTCCTCAGGCCACAGAAAAACCCTCTGAGGTGGTCCTTCCGGCATCAGCTGCCCCTTAAAAGGCTGGCTGGCTGCCTCCTCGTGAATCTAGTGGGGGGGGGGGAGTTTTAATGGGAAGAAGGAAAGGAGGGAGGGAAAGAAGGAGAGAAGGAAGGAAGGAGTGAAGGAAGGAAGGAGATAATGAAGGAAGAGGGAGGAAAGGAGGGAAAGAAGAGGAGAAGGAAGGAAGGCGTGAAGGAACGAAGGGAGGGGGAGGGAAAGGAGAGAAGGAAGGAAGAAGGGAAGGAAGGAAGTGGGAGGGAGGGAAAGAAGGAGAGAAGGAAGAAAGGAGAGAAGAAAGCGAGGGGGAGGAAAAGGAGAGAACGAAGGAAGAAAAGGAGGGAGGGAGACCATTTGTACTGGCTTAAAGGTCTACATTGAGCCACCCATAGAAATGATGGTCAACCTACTGAAAGGGTCAGAGGGAAAAACAGGATGAGCTAACGGGAAAACTGGACACTAAATGTTGGGCGATGCTCCTCAGCCTTCTTCAGACTGGCCAGGAGTTGAGGGAACTCCTGGTAGGGAAAAGCAGAGTTAACTTACATCAGACTTTTGTGGAGCTCCGTGGTGAGCCTTCTTTGGAGGGGCAGACGTCTCCCTTCGCGTCCTCTCTCTGCGCATCGCCCTCCGTCCTGACTAAAAATACGACAGCAGGCGCTCGGTGGGGTTTCCAATGCAACCAGAACTGCAAAACCCAGCATTTCTTAAAATGTATCCCTGCGCTCATAAAGAGCAGACAGATTCCAGAGCTACCGCGCCAATTACGAAGCGTGCCAGTGGGGAATAGCTGGTTGGGGCAAGGAGAGACGGGGTTTGAAAATATCCAGGGGGAACCTCAAATCCTGGGAGAGCCGGTTGCAGAGGCCAGGGATCTCGGCGCAGATGAAAGATCTTTCTGTTCCGACAACAAAGGCAGACGCTAGCCAGGCATTCTGGAATTGCTGCATCTGCGCTCGGTGCTGTGTTGGGGACCCTTCAAACAGCCTCCAGATCCTTTGTTGTTCTTGCTGGGCAGGCTGGACACAAGGGCTCCTCCGCTCAGTGCTTTTTACGGAGTCAAAGGTGGAGGGCAAACTGCCAGACGTCCAGGCGGCACAATGCCCAGGGTGAAGGTTTGCTGGAGAGAGAGGGGGGGGGGAGAGAGCAGGAAACGACCAGCTTCACCTTCTGGGGGAGGGAGGGGTTCCGATGTGCAGAATGGGACGTTTCCTTCCCAGGCTGAAGGGCGCCTTCAGAGCACAGGGCTGGGAGGAAAAATTAGGAGAGGTTGGGGCATTTGCTGAATGGGTTGGGGGGGTGGCAGAAAAAGGACGATGCAGTGCCAACCGATCTCAGCTCCTGCTTCTTCCAAGGACAGATGTGGCTGCAGCCTAGGGGGGGGTGAGCCACTGAGATAGCGAAAGAGATGATAGCATTTTAAACAGAGTATCGGCTTCATGCGACGCCTTCCTTGCCAAAGGAAGCTTTTGGGACGATGTGCTAGTTGTCTGCTGCGGCCTCAAAGGACTTTCCAATTCAGCCTGTGTAGTTTTGTTTAAGCTTATGAGAACCTCTCAAAGCAACGACGTTCCTTTCCTCGTGCAGAGCGGTCAATTCTGTTCTGCAACTCCGTAACCCTTCCCCCTGGTCTTGTGGGATGGGGAGACCCTGGGGCTGGAATCTAGGAGGAGTCCAGCCTCTGGGAAATTTAGCCAGGCTGCCCCCATCCTTCCATGAGTGACTCCTTCACCAGAGAGTTCAGCCAGGATTGGTTTATGCCGTAGGAATTGGAAGTTCCCTTCCAGGCTTCCTTAGGCGGTGAATTCTGGTAGCTGTAAAGACAAAATGGCAGCTGTTCAGTGTTGGGACCAAACTCTACGTCCTGCTTGAGAGCTGGAGAGAAATAGGGCCAGGCTTCTTCTGTGGTTAGCGTGCTGGGCACGCACAGCCCTGATGCCCTCTTCTGCCTTTGCTAAAATCCCTCCCTACTTCTCGTGTGGGCAGGGGAGGCGTGAGTCTGTGTCAGTATAGGGAGATGGAGTGTAACCAGCGCACAACGGGCCCCTTGTTGACTCTTTTGTACCTATTTGGGGGGAGAATGCAAAGCCGGAGTGGAGGAGAAACACACCCACCACCCAATGACACACACAAGCACACACACACACACACACATATACAGAGAGAGAGGGAGGGAGGGAGGGAGAGAGATCTGCCTTCAACTCCGGCATTTGTTTATTTGTTTGTAAAGCAGAACCAATGACAAAGCCACAACAATTCAAGGTGAAAAGTTGGGCGGGGCGGAGAGGGAGAGGGAGAGAGAGAGGAGGGGGGAAATGCGTTGACTTTAATCCTCCAGTTTCTGCTTTTTCTCTCCGCAGATAACAAGGCCCAGCCATGCAGTCCTTTCGCGAAAGGTGTGGTTTCCATGGCAACCAGCAGAACTACCAGCCGACTTCTTCGCAAGATTCATCACGCCTGGAGAATTACAGGCATCAAAGCCCAGCCTGCGAACGTCAGAGGCTGGTGACAAAAGAGTATTACAGCCCCCAGCAGCCACCTCCGCCGCTGCCCCCGTTGCCGTACCAAGCCTTTGGTGAAAACAGCGCCGTGGAGAAGTACCATCGGGGAAGCAATAAGCCGTTACGCGGCCAGCAGCTGCCCAGCAGGCCGGCTTCCTTCCCCAATTACCCCATCCAAGAGAATAGCCCCTACCCTTCCCGCTACGCCGGAGAGGACGGCCTGCAGGGATGGGTGTCCCCGCAACAGCAGCCGCCACCTCCACAGCCTTTGCCTGGCGGGGTGGCCAAGTACGAGGATAACCTGATGAAAAAGACGGCCACCCCATCCAGTAGCAGGCAATACCATGAACAGACGCCCCAGCTGCCCTTCCGAAGCCACGCCTTGCACCTCCAGCAGCAGCCGGGACCCCAGCCCTCTCCCCTGACGTACCCCAAGCTCCCCAGGCAGAAGATGCAAAATGAGGTGTCCTCCTCGCTCTCCTTCTCGCAGGGGTCCCACTTTCCGCAGCATTCCCAGTCCTTCCCGGCTTCCTCCACGTACACGTCGGTCCAGAGCGGGGGCCAGACCGCTCATTCCTACAAAAGTTGCAACCCTCCCCCTGCCCCACCCACGCACGAAAGGGGTCTGGGCAGTGCCGCTAACCTGCCCGCCGCACAACGGGTCCAGGGTTTACACAGCTACCAGCCCAACCGAATCAGCTATGAGCAGCAGCCACAGCAGCAGCCGCCGCCACCACCTCCACCGCCACCTCCGCCCTCTTTGCAAGGTAGACACCATGCTCAGGAGGCGCTGCACTATCAAAACCTAGCAAAATACCAACATTATAACCAGCCAGGACAGAGTTACTGCCAAGCTGACGCTCCGGTGAGGACACCGGACCAGTATTACCAAACATTTAGCCCCAGCTCGAGTCACTCTCCAGCTCGTTCCGTTGGGAGGTCCCCGTCGTATAGTTCGACACCTTCTCCGTTGATGCCTAACTTAGAGAACTTCCAATACAGCCAGCAGTCGCTGACCGCTGGGACATTCCCAGCCAGCCTGGCTGACCATAGCCACTTCATGCCTTTGCTGAACCCGTCACCAACTGACGGGGCGAGCTCCGACGCCCAGCCACCTGCCAACTGCAAGAACCTGTCGAAGGAGAAGATCCCCGAGAACCTCTTATCGGATCTGAGCCTCCAAAGCCTGACGGCCCTCACCTCTCAAGTGGAAAACATCTCCAACACTGTCCAGCAGCTTCTTCTTTCCAAGTCCACGGGGATGCCCCAGAAGAAGGGGATCAAAAGTTCACCCAGGACCCCAGAGCAACTCAAGGGGCAGCATTGCAGCCCTGAGGGCAACAATTATCCTGCAGAGCAAGCGGGGACTCCACACTCGGACCCCCTCAGCACCCCGCAGTCGGTCCATGCTGAAACCCAAGACACCGATTACCTGAGTGGCTCCGAAGACCAGCTGGAGAGAGGCTTCTTGTACTGCAGTCAAAGCCGTAGCCCAGCTCGGGTCAACAGCAATGCCAAACCCAAGCCCGAATCTGTGTCCACCTGCTCGGTGACGTCTCCAGATGACATGTCGACCAAGTCTGACGATTCCTTCCAAAGCATTCACCCCAGCCTGCCATTGGAGAGCTTTACCAAGTTTGTGTCCGGCGAAAGGGACTGCCCCCGGTTGCTCCTCAGTGCCCTTTCTCAAGAGGAGCTGGCCTCTGAAATTATTGGCCTGCAGGATGCTATCAATGAGAAAGCAGACAAAGGCTGGGCCAACTCTCCTGCTCCAAACAAAGACCCAGACAAATCTCCTTTCCACTTGGAGAACCACAGGACTTGCCTGGATTCTGTGGTCAAAAGCCCTTGGTCCAACCAGGGGGACTCCAACGCTCTTGCTGAACCCCTGAAGATAGACAAAGGACTGGGGCGCAATAATGGGAAGAATTTCACTGAGGAGGTTTATGACACCTCCCAGGTTTCCTTCTCCACAACCGAGACAAAGAATTCCCTCAAAACCACCAGCTCCGTGGGCTACAATGCCAAGCCAAACATCTCGGTGGCCTCCTCCAGTTCGGAGACCCCTGGAGGCTTCAGCTGCTATTCCAATGCCACTTCCAACTCAGTCAGTTCTGAAAATGCCATGGAGAACTTTGAGTGGCCAGATGAGAACCTCAGCGATACCTGGAAGGAGCTTGGCTCAAGCCTCCAATCTTCAGACCTTTCCAAGAGTTTGTTCTCGGGCAAGCTGAGCGAGCCTTCTGAGGAGAAAAAAAATGCCTCCTGCTTGAGTCTCTGTGGTCCCGAAGGGTCCAATGAAGGTGAGGGAATCACGGCCTTTGGTCAACAGCAGCAGCAGTCCAGCAAAGAGGAAGGCTTAAATTACGACGAAGCCACGAGGACAGAGAGCGAGCAATGGCTGGAGGACACTGCCAGGAACTCCTGTTCAGGAGAAGACTTCAGTGAGCTCCCCATGATGTCTTCTCCAGACCTGAAAGAATCTGATTTGGAACCCGAAGAGTATTCCTCCTTGTGTGAGTTAGCTGGCAATGAGCAAAAGACGTTGACTTACGATGCCTTCACCCCTAAGCCTGCAGAGAACGCTCCGGTTCTTTCTCTCCAAGATACCCCAGGATCAGCGGAAGAAGCCACCAACACCGTTGAGAAAGAGAACACCGCTCCTCCTTCTCATTTGTCTGATCCATCCGTTCTCCTTTTAGGACCCACAGTTGGCACAGACACCAAAGTGAAAAGCTGGTTCGAAACTTCTCTGCATCACTTGAAGTCCAAGGAAGAGTCGGCAGAGGGTGAAAACGTCCCTGAAGATAAGACCGAGACGTCAACTACCTTGCTGTTGAAGAAACCAGTCCTACCAGATAAGTTGACCATAACCTCAGAACCCACCTCCAGAGGTAAAAGTCTTCGGAGTAAAAAGCTGCAGTGTAGGCTGTCGGGTGGAGAAGAACTTATTCAGTCCCTGTCAAATCCATGTTCAGGCATTCAAGCAGCTGGCCTGGTGGCCAATACGTGCCCGGCTCCCAACAACTTGATTGAAATGCCCAGTAAGAACACCCACGGCCAGACTCCCAGGTTCCCCACGGAGGGCTTGCCCGCCAGAATGTGTACCCGTTCCTTTACTGCAATGACCGAGCCACGAATGCCAGACCCTCTGGAAGGTGCCAAAGCTTCAACTCCTCACGAGAAGTTGGCGGGCAAGAAGTCCATGTGTGTTTTGAAAGAGCGAGTGGCCTTCAAAGCTAGGAAGGCCAATGGGAAGGCGTCGCCAAAGCCCTGCAATCCGTCTCCTCCCCTGATGTCCAACTTGACCCAGAGTGAAGACTCCGCTGTCCCCAAGGCCAAAGAAGCCGACGCTGTAGAAACCGAGATGAAAGATCAACAATCCATGATTCTCCGTTCCAGGACCCGGACTCAGGAAGTCTTCTACACCAAGCGGAGGAGAGAGAAAAACATGGTGGAAGTGGACTTCAAAAATGCCAAACTGCCCCGGAAGGTCTTCCCCAACAACCTCCTGCCGGGGTCCTTCAAGATCAGCTCCGAGAAGGAGAGCAAGCTGGGCAAACAAATGAAAGCCAGGCCAGAAATGGCCGGCAAGATAGTCGAGAGGCCGCTCCATGCCTTGAAAAGAAAGTCTGTTTTCCTGCCCCCGATTCCGGCGAAGAAACGGAACCTGATTCTACGAAGCAACAATCACAGCAGCAGCAGCAGCGGTGGTGGTGGCGGGAAGGAAGAGAAGCCAGACGTGTCTTCTGGCCTCTTTAAGAGGATGCCGTCCTCCAGGCGAACCAACGTGAAACCGTCTCCCAAGAACTCCTGTGAAGTGATGCTGAAGTCCCCCCAGGCAAAAGAAAACCCCGGGGTCTGCATCAAAATCACCTCCCGGGCTTCCTTCCAGGGCGCCATGAAGACCAAAGTGCTGCCCCCGAGGAAAGGGAGGGGCTTGAAGCTGGAAGCCATCGTGCAGAAGATCACCTCCCCCAACCTGAAAAAGTTCGCCTGCAGAACAGTGGCCACCGCCATCCCCACCACGGTTCCCGCAGCCACTGCCGCCGCCCACAGTAATCCTCTCAGCCCTTCCCTTCCAGAGCGGGAACAGGCCTCAAAGACTACGAGCGGAACCCCAGCCGTGGGGGAAGCTCGGCCATTAAACCAGCCTTCCTCACAAAAGGCTCCCGCCGCTGCAGCAGCCGAGCAATTATGCAGAAACCCGAACAACAGATCCTTCAGAGGAAAACTAATGAACAGTAAGAAACTGTCCTCCAACTGCTTCAAGGGTGAGGCCTATTCATCTCCCGAGACGCTGCAGCTCAGCGGCGACAGCATGGCTGCCAGCACCGTCTGCCTGCTTCCCAAGAAGAGGAGCCGAAAGGGGAAAGCGGCCTCCTTCCACGTGGCCACAAATAGCTTGGAGAAGTACCCTCACCTGAGCCCGTCTTTGTTCCTGGCTGCCCAAGAGAAGCACGGGGTGGTGGCGCTGGCTACGGCAGCTGGGAAAGGCGACGAGGGACAAAAGGAAGGGAAAAAGCCCAGAGGAGAAGACAAAGGCTTGGGGAATGCCGAGGGTGTGGAAGGCAGGTCGCCCCAGGCCCAGACCCGGGCCCAGAAGCAGCGAGCCCACCACGCCAACTACAATGGCTACACCAAGAAACAAAGGAAGCACCACAAGCGCCGGAAGGTCCAAAGCGTGCCCTCGCGGTGCAAGAACAAGTCCCGGCGACGGCCCCAGCAGCAAGCCCCTCTGCTGAGCCCCACAGAGCCTGAGATCCGGCTCAAGTATGTCTCCTGTAAGCGGCTGAGGACGGACAGCCGGGCACCACCCTTCTCGCCGTACATCCGGATGGAGAAGTGGGATGAATTCCTCACCACCTGCACAGTCATCAACTGCCCAGCCGAAGAGGCGAAACTCCACAATGAGCAGCAGCAGCACACCTCTTCGTTTTCTTCTTTGTCTGCCCAAGCTGGGCTTTTGGGGACCACCTGTCTGCGGCCTCCAGCCACCCTACCTCTCTCGTCCATGATGCACCTTGGGCCAGTGGTCTCCAAGGCCCTCAATACTGCCTGCTTGGTCTGCTGCTTGTGTCGCCAACCGGCCAACTACAAAGACCAGGGGGACCTCTGCGGGCCCTACTACCCGGAGGACTGCCTGCCGAAGAAGAAATCGAGACTGAAAGAGAAGGTCAAAGTGGAAGCCCTGGGGGAAGGGCCTCCTCCCTCCTCCTCCTCCTCCTTGGCAGAAAGGCTGCTCAAAGCAACAGATAATAATTGCGCAACCGGTACGCTGGGTGGAAAGACGCCAAGGTTGGACAGTGGCGCTGACTCAGCGAGGCAGAGCGCGCTCCGTTCGAGTTCAAGGGGGCTGTTTAGGAAACTGCAGAGCTGTTACTGTTGCGATGAGAGGACAGAGGGAGAGGAGGCTACGGCAGGGGTGTCAGTAGCGGCGGTCGAGAAGCTTCGAAGGCACGAATGCGTCAAGGCGGATTTGCCCCTGCCGGACCCCGCTGGAGAGACACAGGAGCATTGGGTTCACGAAGCCTGTGCTGTATGGACAGCTGGGGTCTACCTGGTGGCAGGGAAACTCTATGGACTGCAGGAGGCAATAAAGATGGCCGCGGATGTGGTAAGAGGAATACCCTGCCCTGCGTGTACTGGTGGCGTCCCTGGGGACAGAAACAATGACAGGCTCAGCTAGGGGCTGATCAGAGTCAAGGAAGCTGCACAGCAAGAGGCGACAGGCTGCAGTGGGAGGGGAAGGAAGGCAGTGGGGTTCTCCGATCTGTATCTGCAGCAGGCTTTGGGGAACAGCCAAGGAATCCAGCCAAGTCCCCATGATCCCACTGGATTGCTTCTCGCTGGATCAACTCGAGGGGGTTTAGGGTTTCTCTACTTAATTGTGCAGTCGGTGTTCTATCAGGTTTATTTTCTTGCTTGGGAAAACAGATGCTCCCGATCAGAATATAAGAAGAACGCGGTTGTATCCAGGCCCTGAGCTTGCAAACCTCAGACCAACTCAAGGTCTGAAGACTAATTAAGGAGAAGATCTGTAGGTCAGGGTGTTCATGAGAGGTCCTTGGCGCTCTCTGAGCTTGGTTGTTTACTTGCAGCTGTTTCATAACTCTAATAGGTAACACCATCAATGCTAGAAGGGAATGGAGGAGGAGGAGGAGGAGGAGGAGGAGGAGGACTGTGAGGTCCTTGGTGCTCTCTGAGCTTAGTTGTTTTCTTGCAAATGTTTCATAACCCAACTAGGTAACATCATCAATGTTAGAATGGAGTTTGGAGGAGGAGGAGGAGGAAAAGGAGGACTGTGGGGTCCTTGGTGCTCTCTGAGCTTCATTGTTTTCTTGAAGACGTTTGGTTACCCAAACTAGATAAAATAACGCTGACTAGCACTGATGATGTTACCTAGTTTGGGTAATTAAACGTCTGTAAGAAAGCAACCAAGCTCCGAGAGCACCCAGGACCTCTCAAGACTTGGGTATAACCAGGTTTTCTTCCGTTCTTACAGGGAGTGTAATCACAACAAGGAGGCTTGGGCCTTCTGGCTCCCTACACAATTATGTTTGGCCCAAGAGGGAAGAAACGCCTGTCAAAATAACTCCACGGGGATGTGTGGAGGGAGGATGGCACCCTTCAGAACAAGCGTCTCTGCCTCTCTTGGCCTGCTGAGGGCTTCCTGGAGGCTTTCAGAGGTGGATAGGATGCCATTTCTGGTTGGTGCCCCTTGCATGCCCATCAGTGGAGCACGAAGGCTGTGGGTCTTCGTCTTTGTGTCATGCTGTGGTATATTATGCCTGTTCCTTTCAGCAAGAGTTGGTGGTAGCTACTGCAACCTTCTGGGGATCTGATTATGCATCCCCCAAAGTGTAACAAGGAGAACGATCTGCCCATGATGAGTTCTCTTGGCCGCCCTTGGCAGATCTCCCTCCATAAGTTGCCCACCCTTCCTGCCAACCCTGGCGAAGAGGGACTATTTATAGGCAGCCACTCAGCTCCTCCCAAGGTCCATGTTGAGGACCTGCCTGAAGCCTTGGCAAGCTGCAACCAGGAGGGATCACAAACACCTACAATACCAAGACTCCCCCTTTCCAGTGTCCTAATGCCACGATTTCGATGTGTCTGCAGTACCGAAGACCAGGTTGTGGTTGTGTGTTGGAAATAAGTTACTATCAGGGATCACAGTTGAATAGCAGAAGCCCAGCCAGAGGTGTTGGGCTGCACTTCATTGAGGGTGCTTCAAGCAGAATCTGCACAGCTGTCAATCTGGGGGGGGGGGGTCATTTGGTTCCCTGCACAGAGCAAGATTGTATTCCATAGAAAGTATCTTAGGAAACTCAGAGCCTCATTCCTCCCTAAGAGATAGTCCCCAGCAAGGTTTAAAACAGCTGGTTTAGAATAGAATAATAGAATTGGAAGGGACCTTGGAGGTCTTCTAGTCCAACACCCTGCTTAGGCAGGAAGCCCTATACCATTTCAGACAAATGGCTGTCCAATCTCCTCTTAAAAACCTCCAGTGTTGGGGCATTCACAACTTCTGGAGGCAACTTCTGTTCCACTGACTAATTGTTCTAACTGTCAGGAAGTTTCTCTTCAGTTCCAGGTTGCTTCTCTCCTTGATTAGTTTCCACCCATTGCTTCTTGTCCTGCCTTCAGGTGCTGTGGAGAATAGGTGGACTCCCTCTTCTTTGGGGCAACCCCTGAGATATTGGAAGGCTGCTATCTCCCCTGGTCCTTCTTTTCATTAAACTAGACATTCCCAGTTCCTGCAACCGTTCTTCCTATGTTTTATCCTCCAGTCCCCTCATCCTCTTTGCTCTTCTTCTCTGCACTCTTTCTACCACTTGGGTGGACAAGGGGCCTGTAAGAAAACCAGCATTGCTTCCACGTAATACTGGTGTTTCTTTACTTTTATAAATAACACTAGTGCGAAACAGAGACGCCACGTTCCGTGAGTTCCCAAGTGAGAAACCTTTCTCAAGATGTGTAAATTTTCTCAGGTGTGTCAAAAAAGAGCTGCGCTTGCCCAGAAGCGACCATTGGGGCTATGTCTTACTAAAGTGGGCTAGATGCTTTGGCCAGCATGATGGACTCCAGTAAAGTGGAAATGGGGGGTTCAAGTATCCCGGGAGGATGCAATAATTAAAACATAAATGGCGCAGGAGAAGGACAACTATCGTGAATTCCAATAAGTTCAGGTAAACGTCAAGAACGTTGAGCCTTCAGGAGGGGTCCTTGGCCCAAACTGGATGGAGCAGAGGTTCTTCTTGAAAAGCAACTTGGTAGAGTCAAGCTCCATTTCACTAGACCTCACGGAGTTTCTGTTTTCTTCCCCTCCCTGCCGACTGCAGAGGTGTTCTGGCTGTCAGCGAGTCGGGGCGACCATCGGCTGCTGTCACAAGGGGTGCACCCAGATATTTCACTTCACATGTGCCATCGACGCAGGTAAGCATCTCACAGGTTGGAGCAGTAGGTCAAGAACGGTGGATGGTTCTCTCCTCCCTTCAAGCAGGGGCGCATAACCTACAAAATCAAGATGCCGGCCGTGTCAGCACCACCAAAGTCCCGCCTGTTTTTCGTGGGTGCCACATGTGCACCTAAAAAAGCCAAGCAAGTTTCTTTTTTTTAATTTTTAAATAATTTTTTATTTATTCTTAAAAAAAAAAATCATACAAACATAATTTTAAACATATTGCCATCACAGCGCGAGAAAGCGATAACATTTAAATAACCCAACTTAACATTACAGTCCTAATAGTAGGCCTAATATTTAACACCAACATTTACACTATATACAGCCCATCTAGTTAACCTACCTACTTCATCAATTCTTATTCGTCCTTTAATTTCTGATTGATATTATTTACCAATATCCGATTTAAACATATATTATTGCTTCAGTTGTTATTATTCAGTCAATAATAAGCCAAGTGAGTTTCAATCATGCTAAGGTTCTTGGCCCAAAAGCAACTGGACATTCATGGTTTTTTTTTTTTCTTAAAAAGCTTTCGCTTTGCATCCAGGAAGCTTCCCCAGTTCTCCCTCAGTTTTTCAGCTCAGAACTGAAGAAGCTCCTTGGGTGAGAAGGGAACATTTTCAAGAGGGAAAAAAAACCCCCAAGAAAAAGCCATTTGGAGAAATACCTTTGGGACAACCAGGATCTGGATGGTGGAGAGTCTCCGTAGACAGCTAGGGCAGCTAGCAGGGGGAGCTTCTCTCCTGACCAGCGTTTCCTTCAAGGGAGACCAGGTGAGGAAACAGGCAGGGGTGGGCTTCAGCCTGGCGCACACAGTGGCCTGTAAATAGAACATTAAAAATGTTTTTTTAAAAATATGTTGTGGCTACCGGGAAACCAGTTCAGGGGCGTGGTGAGCATGCCGTCCCTACCAGTTCGGCGACCCACTTGCCAGTTCCACCAAACTGGTTCTACCAAACCGGTGCAAACCAGTAGGAACCCCCCCCCCCCTGGAAACAAGGCATTGCCTGGCTTTTATTGTGATGAGGGATCTCATCAGCATCTTGAAAGGCTGCCAGATTTTGCCTTTGACACACACACACCCTGCCCCCTTACACCAAAGAGAATCAAGGGGGAAAGATCTGGGGTTCCTTTCCACTGCTCCCTCCCTCCCTCCCTCCTGGGACTGAGCTGTTTGTTTTCCCTTCAGGGCTCCTGCAGAGGCTGGTCAAGGTTATCTCTCCATTCCTCTCCAGGAACTGAGGACGCCTCATTTTGAAGGCAGTTATTTGAAATTCCAGGAAGGGAGGGAATGAGAGGCACCACGCATCACAGGGGAAAGGAGGAGGAAATTGGGGAAAAGACAAGGAATGGGCTCCCTTCCTTCCTTTTCTGGTGGCTGCTAGGAAGGACGTTTCTTTGGTTGTTTTAAAAGGCAGGAGGAATGCAGACCTTTTAGAACAAGCTTCTTTCTCTTCCTTCCTTTCTTTTTTGCTTGCAATTATTTATTTGCACAACTGCGGTGTTCCTGCAGCAGAGGGGCCCAGCCTGGAGTCTCAGGGCTGCGGGAGACCTTGGAAAGTCTCCGAAGGCAGCCAGGGAGCCCCCCAAAGGTGGCAGTTGTCAAACTGTAATTTCCAAGGCAGCCCAAAGGGGAAATTGTTCAATAGAAACCATCTTTCAACTCTCTCTCCCTCCTGCCCCTATTTTTCTCTCTCTCCCGTCCTCCTCTCTCTTTCTCTCTCTCTCCTCCCCTCTCTCTTTAGGAAGGCGGCCAAGAGAACCTGGGCTGATGGAGGAGATAAAAGGGGGGAAATCTGGCTGAGATTCTGGTAGAAAGAGAAAGGAAAGGAAAATGACGTTTCCTGAACATAGAGAAGGAAAAAGGAATAGCCAGTCGTTAGGAACATGGCATTCTGGAGCGTCCTGAGTCCTCTCTGAGCTTGGCTGTTTTCTCACAGACCTTTCATGACCCACCTGGGTGTCATCATCAGTGCTACAGGTTTGTCCCCGCTCCCTCCCAGCACTGATGATGTTCCCTAGTTGGATCATGAAAAGCCTGCAAGAAAACAGCCTCCTCATTTCAGCCCTGAGCCACAAATAGTCTACCAATGTTCTCCTTGATGCGTCACCCAGGAGTTTCATGGCCATTTCTCTGCTCTCTCCTCCAGGTTGCTTGTTAGCGGAAGAGACCTTCTTGCTCAACTGCCCTAAACACAAGGTAGGTGCCCAGGAGCCAAGGGGGGGATTCTGGGCCCTCTCCTCTCCCCCTGCCCCTTCAGCTGGGTCTCTGCCCTGCTACCTTCTGCAGCCAGAAGGCCTGCAAATAGGGTCCCACAAGGGATGCCGCTGGCCTTGATGGATTGGGCTATGATTTATTAAAGACATGTACATAGCCCACTCCCCACCCTCTTCCTCTTCCTCTTCCTCTGCTCACCCCCAGTGACTGTGCCTCTCAGCCACAGCTCCTGTTTCCTCCTGGACCCCCCCCCCTCCTCTCCCTTCCCATGTTCTGCAAAGCGAAGACGGAAGAGAGGCAGGAGGGGGCATTCCTTCTGCCCTTCTTTTTCTCTCTCTCACCCCCCACCCCCCAATTAAAGACTCGGGAGACAGTCCTGGAAGGGCCTCGTCTGGTCTTGTGGAAGATTCACTGTCCAGACCTTGGGATGTAATTGAATCAGCCCACCGAGCATTTCCTGCTGGCCTCTTCCTGCCCATCATCGCAACTGGTGGTTGGCAATTTAAAGCAGACACCAGCCGTGGAGCCGGAAAAGAGAGGGAGGGGGAGAGGACGGGTGGGCGGGTGGATCTGGGCCTGAGACCCCTGGGAATCAGCAGCAAGCAAGAGAAACAGATTAATTTCTTCCGAAAGATTGTTCTAGAGCCGTATTTGCTGGCACACCAGCCGTCAGCTCCGGCGCGCATGCCCAGGGAGGCACATGCATGTGCCGATGGGTGGGGAGGGTTGGTGTCATGTGCCAGGACTGATTGCAGGTCCCTTCTTCTAATGTTGCAACTTCCAATGTTCGCTAAATGGGGGGATGCCACTCGAGGGCGTAGAGGACAAGAGAGGATTCCTGTGCATGGGAAGCCGAGAGAGCGCTCCTTCAAGAACAGCCTCCCTGCCTCGGGCGTCACTCTCATTTGCGGTGGTGCGCCAATCCACACGGCCTTCGGGTTTCCAGGTGTGCATCTCAGGCGCTTGGAAGCAGAACCTGCGCCAAATCCCTCCTTGACCTGGTTTCCGAACTCTTCTGCAGGAAATCGGCTCGTACCCGGGGGGGTGGTGGTGTTGGGGAGATGGAATTGTCTGGCTCTTCCCAAGAGAATTGGGGGAGGGGGTTGTCCCCAGTCCACCTCCCTTGACCTCTTTTACCAGGAAGACCCTCTTAGTTTGTCTCCAAGGCCTTTGACCCTACAGGCTCCCCCTCTCTGGAAGCCTGTGCTTGAAGACAGGCAGCCCTTGAAGGTTTAGAGGGGAGACCAGGCGATTCGCAGGGGAAGCCTCGGGATCTGGTAGGATCTCCTGCGTCTTCCAGGCCTTTCAGACGTCAGGCAACATCCCCTCCCTCTCCGGGGGTGTCTGTCTTTATTTTTCTGCCCCAGAAAAGAGGACAGGAAGACCTTCTTCCCTGCTTGGCTTTCTCTCTCTGTCTGTCCCTTGAGCATCTCGCAGGCTGCAAACCCAGGCAGAGTGTGGGAAGCCCTTTGTATCCCAAGGGAGGGAGGGAGGGAGGGAGGGAGGGAGGGGGCCATGGGGTAGACCCCCCCTCCAGGGTCTCCAATTATCTGAGCCCCAAAGGGAGGAGGGGGGAGCCAGGAGATTTCCTGTTGAGAAGCTCCCTCCACTCTCCTGAATGGGTCTCAGCCAGCCCAGAAAGAGGTTTTTCTGCTGCCCTCTGGTGTCACATCAGCTGCCAGCCTCCCCTTCCTTGGAAACAAAAAGAAGGAAGGGAGGAGAGGGGGGGGGGGAGAAAGGAAGGAAGGAAGGAAGGAAGGAAAAGAAAGAAAGAAAGAAAGAAAGAAAGAAAGAAAGAAAGAAAGAAAGAAAGAAAGAAGAAAAGGAAAGAGAAAGAAAGAAAAAGAGATAGAGAAAGAAGGAAGAAAGGAGAGAAAAAGAAAGAAAGAAAAATAAAAAGAAGAAAAGGAAATAAAAGGAGAAAGAAGGAAAGGAAAGGAAGGAAGGAGGGAGGGGGGGAGGGAGGGAGGGAGGGAGGGAGGGAAGCCATAAAGCAGCTGGTGAAAAGGTTTTGACGCAGGGACAATGTATGAATGTATCCCAATGAAGGCAAGGGGGGGGGTTAGAAAGGCGTTTCCCTCTCCCCGCCCCCACCAGCCAGGCTGGGTGAAGCCCAGATGCCCTCCATGGTCAGCTGGAGGGGGCCCAATCTTGAGGAGGGGGCTGTTCCCACCGCCATTTTCTTCTTTGCAGGGGGGGGGGGGGATTTAGCTGTGTCCACCAGGCTGCAGAGGAGCAGCGGAGGCCAAATAAATCCAAAGAAACTTCCGGGGTGCCTCTTCTCACTCTTTCTTCTTCTTCTTCTTCTTTTTCATCCCCTTTTCCTGCAGACGCAGCTGCTATAATGGACCCACCGAGAAGGGAGAAGCACCTGCAGCTCCTGCTGGAGTCCCGGCCCAGTGAGGAGGGGGCTCTGCTTCGGCACGCCCCTTTGCAGTAGCTGCAACCAAGAGGAACTCTGGACGGAAGGGACCAAGGAGGAGCCCAGCGCCCTCCCCTCCCGGGCCCTCCCCTCCCCCCTCCCCTTTGCAATAGTACTTCTACTGTGAATGGACCTGGTCTTGCCAGCCTCGCCTCCCTCTTCACTCAGGCCTTGGCAACTTCCTCCCAAGCTGACCCCAACGGGTGCAAGACCCCCCAACTACCCTGACGTCCGGCTCCTGGGAACCTTCCTCCTCCCACCCGTCAGGAAGCAGACCGGTGGGGCGGTGCAGCGTCCCTCTTCTTCCCCGCTGGACTTCCTCCATCCCAGATTGGTGCGGGAACCACCATGGAAATCCCCATTTATTTTCTTCCTGGTTATTCCATTTCCCTTTGGAAGAGTTTCCTGAACCGGTTCAGGAGAGAAGACAAACTCCAGTTTGGGTTTTGTAGTCCTCCTCCTCCCCTTCTTAACCCAGGAGCTGCACCCAAGACTGATCCAGCTGGCATCTACCTAGGCTTGGCCGCTGACCCAACCTGTCCACTCCCAGCTCTTCTGGAGGAGAGCCTTGAGGACTTTGGAGGGGACATCGGATGGCCGGAGTTGACCGGCAGAGGCACGTGGTGGTCGGCACGTCGCAAGAACATTTGCTGGGGTCTCTTTCTCTCCAGCGAAGAGAGCAGACTCTGGTCCCGGAGGGAAGGAAAGCCTTCCGAAGTCCTTGGCTCCCTCCTCTCTTTCTCTTGGCTCCAAAGGCTGGACTGCAGGAGGTCTCCAGGTCCACCTTCTCTGTTTTCTGATCTGATCAACTTTTTGCCTTCAGCAAACCTCATGGTGTGTGTGCGTGCGCGTGCGTGCGTGTGTATGTGTGTTTTCTGTATATAGATGTGATCCGCGTGTACAAAGAAGCGCCCCGAAACCTTTTGGGGGCAGCAAACAAGGTTGCATCGCTTGAGTTCGTTTGCGCATTTTTGTTTTTGCCTTTGTCCTCGTTCCCTCAAACTCCTCGCCTGGCCCTGACACGTCACCTGCCTTCTTTCTCCTCGCCCCTCCATGTCTGACTCGGACCCCACCCGCTGCCCCACATTCAAACCAGGAAAGCCAGCGACCCCCTTAGGCCAGCTTTCCTCACGCTTGAGAACTTCAAGACAGGTGGGCTTCCAGAATTCTGGGAGTTGAAGTTCACCTGCCTTGAAGTTCCCAAGGTTGAGAATTGCTGTGGGATTCTGGGAGTTGAAGTCCACCTGCCTTGAAGTTCTCTAAGGTGAGAAACGGTGGGGGATACTGGGAGTTGAGGTCCAGCTGTCTTGAAGTTCCCAAGATTCAGAAACACTGAGGAATTCTGGGAGTTGAAGTCCCTCTGTTGAGAAGTTCCAAGGTTAAGAAACGCTGCCCTTGTGTTGGGAAAGCTCTTGATTGGAACCTTGCCGAGAGTAAGAATCTGTGATTTCGTCCCCCATTTTGACTTTGAGGGAGCAGTGTAACGTTTCGAGGAAAAGAAACGGGGGTCTTTGAGATTAGCAGAACTTGTTAAGGTGCTGTGCTGTTCCATCCATCCGGATGGCCACTGAAGCCAGCTCACTGGTTCTGAGAGCTCTTGTGCATTACAGGTTGTCCTTGATGACTTGATTTTGAAGTTCTGATGTCCATCGATTTCCCAGTTACCTGATTATATTTGGGCCACTTGGTAACTGGCCTACATTTATGGCTGTTTACAGTGCCCCATGGTCACATGACTACAATTTATGATATTTCTTGTTGGGAACAGGCGTTTACTTCCAATTTCAGGCAAACAAACCCCACCCAATGGGTACAATGGGCTTATTGAACAATTGCGATGTTTGTTTAATCCTGGCTTCTTGACTTCTGACATGTCTAAGGCTATCAGGGACCTTAGTAGGCTACGAATGTTCTTGTCCTCAGCCATCTGCTCCCCTCACTGCCTTCATGAGTTGTAGCACCCCAACAAAGCTTTCCTACAATGGATCTCTCCTAATATAATGACTACAACTCCCAGAATCCCTAGAGAGGCTGGGCAAACCACCCTGGACATCTCTTCCTGGGTTTGGTGGAAGTTGTAGTGGCACAAAAGATGACGTTCTCTTGACCCGCACTCATCAGCTTCCCATCATGGAGTATACGTCAAGCCACCTTTGGTAGCTTACTATGCAGTGTGAACCTGAAGGAGAATGCCATTCGGAGGAGTGGAAACCACGATTGACACTCCAGATTCAGTTGTGGGGGCTCTTTGGGTTCCAACAACACCAGAAGCCATAATGCACCCATGTCCATTGTTGGCACTTGTGCAGTTTGAAGCGAGTTTTTCAGCTGGGGGCATTACACAAACTCAGCCAGAATACCAAGCAAAACAGAAGCATAACTTCTGCAGATGGTATTGTCCCACCTTGCTAGGAGCTGGGTAGGAGAGAGCCTGTCCTTGGGGTTGACCCCAGACGTTGAAGGCCAATAAGGGCAGGAGGAGGGACCTCTACAAGACAGCATACAACTCTATTTGATGCATTTCTGGACTTCACAGGGCTTGCCCCAATCCAACAACGCCCTTGGTTACCATGAGCTTCGGGGGAAGCATCCAGAATCCTCCAGGGTTTATCATCCAAGACCATCAAGGTCCCTTCAAAGGTAAGGAACCTTATCTTGAAGAGTTCCTGAAATGAGTTTGACTGGAAGATTTTTATTGGGTTGTCATTTGTAAGGAACCGACAGTCACAGGGGCAGGCATCGGATGGATAATCTATCTTGGGCAACCTCCAAGCTGTACGTTGGCTCAGGGTGGAAAGGGACTTAATTCCCGGTGGCTTCTAGAGCAGGGGTCTCCAACCTTGGCAACTTCAACCCTTGAGGACTTCAACTCCCAGAATTCCTCAGCCAGCTTTGTTCTGGGAGTTGAAGTCCACCAGTCTTAAAGTTGCCAAGGTTGGAGACCCCTGCTCTAGAAGACTTTGAAGGAGGTCTAGATCAGGCTCACTCCGATGGTTAACCTGGGAAGGTAGCAATCAAAGGACACCTGAGTTGCAGAACCTGTATATATCTTCCCTGGCTCCCATGACCGCCATGCCACCCCCGCCTCCACAGCATTCAATCTGATGGGGCCACCTCCCCTCCCTCCCTCCCTCATCCGCTTGGTTTTCTGTTGTCGCTGTGAAAGAGCAACAATTCTCGCACTGCCCTCTGCTTGTAAACCTTTCTGTACACGGTACTCTGTGCGCGTCGCCCGCTGTCACCTCCGCTACGCTGTCCTCTCGCGGCAGGCCCCTCAAGGCTTGCTGGCAGAGGAATGCCCGTTCCAGAAGCACACCTTCAGACGGCAGGCGGAAGACACACCCCGCCCCTCCCCACCGTCCTCGTCCCCACAATTCCGGCTCCCTTTGAATGGAATCTTGTACATAATGACTGTAAAATGGCAAAACATGTGTGTATTATATATATTGCCTCATTCTATAGTGTATATATATGTATACATATACATATATATAATATATATGAAAGATGTAAATGTTAAAACTAGTGTTCTTATTTAGTATATTGCTTCACACTGAAGATTGTGTGTAACGAGCTGTTTCTAAAAGAAGTTTATTTTCCTTAAGAGTTAAAAAAAAAACAAAGAAAAAAATCAGGTCATTGCATTCAGAACACCAATAAAGATTCAGCAATTGTTTTGGACATTTGGCAAGTTCCCTACTCACCTATTTTTCAGCCCTCTCCTCGGGGTGGGGCTTGGAGAGGAGATCAAAGCAGAGGAAATAGACCGCCAGGCCTTGTAGAATCCTAGAAGCTCCTCATGGCAGAATTCCTCAGGAATTCTTTGCCCGTAGAAGTAGGGTTGAAGCCCACTCAACGTCAAAATACGTAGACGTGTATGGGGGTGAAGCTGGTGGACATTTCCAATAGAGTTGGGCTTGAGATGGCCCAGACCATATAATTTGCTACGGTAAATGGGTGAGTTCTCACATCACCCTGAGCCACAAAATGTTCCACCCCTTCTCTCCTTGCCGAAGAACCTGTTGGGTGAACCTTGTGAACATTTGTGGACAACGTGTTTGTCATCTGGGTGGATAAATGTGGACATATTTTAGAAAGCACCACAGAAGGTGGCAGGATTAATGACCCATTTCCACTAGCATCTTGTGGCTTGAAGGATGCAACCACACTGCTACTGCTGTGGGTGACCCACGTAGTGGGTGTGAAGGTATTTTTAGGAATGGCCATTGCTCAACAGAAAGGTCTACTTAACCATCTTGATGGACTCTTTTGAGGCCAACCCTACATTGAAATAGAGTGAGGTGTTTTTCCAGGGAGGTCAGTTCAACATATCTGCTGGCCAATAACAAATCGTAGCTCTCTGAAGATGTTTTCACACTAACAAAATACAATTGCTATCTTCACAAAATATGCCCCCCTCGGATCATAGGGTTGAATGAGATGGTCCTGCTTCACGTTGAAATGCTCTGAAAACCTGCCACACTGCGTGCTTATCTTGATCCATCTTTTCATCAAGTCTCGTGTGATGTTGAAACCGATTCTTTGAAACGTCCAAAAGAATCTGACCCACTAGCCCAATTCAGTTAGGAATTCTGGATCCCCAAAGACTCGAGTCCTCCTGGATTGAATCAAACCCAAATGTCATGGTTCTGAGGAAGGGGGCCTCCAGAAAGCTTCCCACTGGGGTAGGAAGGAAGCAGGTAGCTCCCTCCCACACCTTCACTGCCCCAGATGTGCATAGTTGTAACCCGGAGCAGAGAAGAACTCTCTGTTGGTACATTTCAGAGTAGACAAAAGAAGAACTTGGCCAACTCAAGCAGGACGGGACATCTGGGAGGCCACAAGTCTGTTGAGTCAAACCAGAGATGGCCTCCCATGGTCTTCCCAACCCTTGAAGACCTCACCACAGCATGTCCAGGAGAGGACAGCTTTTGTAGAGCTGGTGAGAATCCATCCATTTAAGAGACTAGCCAGGCTGATTCCCACCATCCTTTGTCCATCTTCTCCTGCTCCAATTAATGTCCAGACTAGGAGATATAAATAAGTAGCTGTTTTATTTTATCGTCTGTACAAAAACCCCTCCCCCGAATCTATGAAAATAACTTTTGAAAGGAAGAACCATGGCTGAGCAGGGGTGCGTGTTGGCCAAGGTGAGTGCATCTCCTCCCTCAAGCGATGGGCAGCAGTAGAAACCCTCCAGCTCCTCCACCAACCCTCACCCTCACCCTTTGGGTGGTTTTCCTGTCAACCACTATGGTGGGTCCCCCAAACTACAGTCCGAGGTGGAAGTGGGAAGAAGGTTAGAGTAAGAAAAGGGGCTGTGGCTTTCAACAGAGAGCTTTGTCCCAAGGGTGGAAGAGAATCCCTCGCAATGCCTGCCTTCTATTTTCCTTCTAGAAACTTTTTCTAAAAATCCTATTAAACTTTTTCACGGCATGTCCTCTGCCACGAAAGTGGACTTCTTCTCCACCTGAGTCCACCTTAAGAGGAGGAAAGGTGGTCCTCTTTTCATCCAGCTGCTTTCCAAAAGCGACAGTTGATATGTCAAGAGAGGAGAATTTGACTCAGCCACCAGGCCGGTAGGTCCACCATGCCTGAAGCTCATCCAAAACCACCACACGACCACCAGAGGTTACACTGAATTATACTCTCATGCCCTCAAGGGATGGGGAGAAATGAGCAAATGCCAAGCAATTCACAACATATCAGATGGAAGCCACCCCCATCCCATGCCAGGCTGGGCTCTACCGAGAAGCTTCAGAAGAGATAGATGGACATGGATCGCCAGCAAAGAGGGGGAGGGTAGCCAGGGGGGAATGGAGCTGGCTGCAAAAGATGGAAGGGCAAAGCCATCACCTGCTGGACAGATGATGGGAGACATTGAGGGCTGGTTGGTCTCCAAAAGATGAAGAGAAACTACCCTGCCCACCAAATGCACCCTGATCGTGGGGAGTCTAAAATCCAAGAGACTCGCAAGAGTTGTGAAGACACCCTTCCCCTGGGAAGAGTGGGAAGCCAGCCAGATCCACCCAGTTCTTCCATGGTGGGTTGTCCCCTCCTGTTATATGTCTAGATCCGTTCAGACTGACGCAGGAGGAGGAGAAGAAGAAGGAAAGAGCTAGTTGAGCATCCTTGAGCAACCAGATCTGCCTCAGCAGAGAGCGTGAAAGAGAGTCACCCCTGCCAGGCTCTGCCAGGCCTCCCGGCCACTTTCACCAGCACTGCCACAAGCCATGCCGTTGGGGCCACGTCGGGTCTCCCCCTCCTTCCTAGGACTCTTCCAAATCTCTAGCTGGAGGTGACGGTGGAGCCACTGCTGAGCCGGACAATCATCTGCTGGCATTCATGGAAGGTCCATTTGTCGCCCAGCTTCTCCAGGGAGCGGGCGGCCTCGGCCAGCATGCCCCCCCTTTGGCCTGGTCCCAAAAGCAACGCAGGAGGGAGGTAGGAGCAGGCCAGTTGCAAGGCTTCTGCTTGTTCCCTGGCGGTGGGGCGGCTCTCTGGCTCACCAGCTGGGAGGGAGGAAAGAGAGGAGGTCACAGGTGGACCCCACAGTGCCTGAGGTTAGACCACCCTGGTGCATCTGTGGCACCCATAGATGGGTACTGGCCCAGAGCCACGTTTTCAAAACCCCATGCCCACCGTCAGAAGACCTGCTGCAGCTTGTAGGGGCTCACCTCCTTTGGTAGTGGAAGGTCCTCTCCTGCGGAGGCTTCGGTCAAGCAACTGGTGGGTCCGAGTGGGGCTGGCTCGGGTCATCAGTCGGGCAGTTGCCTCATGGAGGAAGACCTGGAGGAAGAGGTGGAAAAGTTATCTCCCAGGACAGCATTTTCACTCCCCCAGAAATCTCCCCCCTCCATCCATAGGACGGCCATGACCTCAGAAGCCAACTCAATCCAAGTGTTGAACCTGGGCCATAATTTGAGGTTGAAGGAGGCCAACAATGGAGCAACTCCCAAGGACAGGGGTCTCCAACCTTAGCAACTTTAAGCCTGGAGGACTTCAACTCCCAGAATTCCCCAGCCAGGTTGGCCTCCCCGCTCTTTGGCCAACCCAGAAATCTGACCCATATTTTATCACAGGAAAGCTTCTACCACCTTCCCCATCCACCTGGAGTACTTTTCAGTAGCTCAGAGGTACCCTTCGCTCTCCCTACTGTAAAGGAGGGACACCCGGTGGGCCGTCATTCACCCTGTGCATTGCAGGCTGGTCCGCTTGTGCCAAGCGTCGGAGAGTGCTGAGGTCCTGTTGAAAGCCACGCAGCTCAAGGGCAGAGGCCTGGTAGCGGGCTCTGTGGGGGGGAGCCCCCTGCATCTGCTGTTGCCAGAACCTGGTGCGAGTGATCAGGAGCATGTCACACAAAAGGAACTGCACTGCCTGGAGGGAGAGAGAGAAACACACACACGCACACACACAAAGGAAGGTTGTGAATGGAGGGTGGAAGAGCACCAAGACATGGCTTCCCACAAGTCCCCTGGGCTGGTGGAAAAAAGGGGGTCTCTCTCTTCCTCTCTCTGCACCCCGTCTTCAGAACTAGAGAGGTCCTGCTTCTGTCACCTTTCAGCAGGGCCTTCCGCTGCATGGGTGCTGCCCCAGGGCTGCACTGAAGGGGCATTGCACATCTCCAACTGCACATGCAATGCAACTACAATGCACCACCGACACAGCCATAGCGTCTTCCACATTGCCATCCCTTGACTGAGATGGGACTCTCTCCACTCTGTACTTCCCTTCCCGCCTGTTATCCAGTGGTGAAATTCAGTTCTGTTGCCGTGGCTTGTTGTGGCTTGGTGGGCGTGGCTTGGTGGGCGTGGCAGGGGAAGGATACTGCAACATTCCCATTCCCTCCTCATTCCTGGGGCCAGCCAGAGCTGGTATTTGCCGGTTCTCCGAACTACTCAACATTTCCACTACTGGTTCTCCAGAACCTGTCAGAACCTGCTGGATTTCACCCCTGGTCCTGTGTCTGGAGAGCTGAGATTTGCAGCTGAGAAACTTAACCGTCATCCACCGGGACGGTGGAGCTCTCGCCAAAGATGAGCTAGAGGGTTGGTGAACAGATGGATCAGATGGACCATTCGCCATTCCCTGGCACTTCACTCACAGTGAAGATGGACCAAGAGGAAGGTTATGGATCGGCCCTCTTTGCTTTGACCATGCTGACGCCCATCCCTGGTTTACCCCAACCGCCACATTCAGAGCTCCTCCCTCCAGTTCTGCAACTCCAAGAGACTCTCTGGAACTTGTGAGCCCACCAATTCCACCCACACCAGGACGCCCCACGGGTGACGTACTCTGTCAGTAGCACTCGGAGTTGCGTTCCCACCCAAGCTCTCTCGCAAATATTCGCCAGCTTTGTCGCACTGCCCCAGGCTGCTGTCCTCTTTGCCCAGCACCCGGGCTGCCTTGAAGGTGTGCAAGGCTGCACGGGGAAGAGGGTTCCTGCAGTGGGGCAGAAGAACACACGAATTTCAAACTCATCCAGGTGTGAAAACATCCGTCTTGGCAGGCACCGCCACAATGGGAATCCTGGAAATCCCCGAAGTTGCAGGGTACACTTCTGACATCCGAGCTCTCAAGATGGTGCAGGTGTCCAAAATGTGCTATTTTACGGAATCCAGCAGCAGGAAGGCCAAAGGCTCGGCTCCCCCTTTTTTTGCCACCCTGCAAAGAATAATTCTGCAAAGTCTGAGGAATTAAGGAAAGTCGTGCGGATCCAACTGGAGTGCAAGAAGAAACATTCGGCTTCCTTCTATAAGGACGTGAGCATTGCAATTCCGAGTTCTCTGTTCCTTCCCCACTTCAGCTTTCCTGCGGAACTTGCCCCTGGGGGTATTTTAACGGTTTGCACCCGTGTGGTTCACTTACTCAGACACCTGGAGAGCTCGGGGCATGAATTCCACCAGAGGGTAGAGGCGCTCCATGGCCTCCTCGTCCGCTTGCAGTCCATGGATTGCCATGGCCACCACAGACGCCCACCAGTGAGAAACAGGATCAGTACCTAGAGATGGGGGAGGAAAGCGGGCATCGGGCTTCTGAAGTGATGGGGCCAAGGTGATGGGGAACAGTTCCTTGCCCCCAAAGAGGTCCTCCGTCTGCCTTGCACCTCAGCTCAAGGGCACCCCAATCGTCTCCTTGTCTTGGGGTTGCTAAGCCATTGACCTCCTAAGATCCTGCTCCTTCCCATGCATCCAGAAAGACCTGGTAAAGGTCTTTTGTTGGCGTGATCCAGATGAAGCCTGGTACCTTTGCTTTGCCAAGAAAAGGTCCAGAGTTCCACCTGTGTCATTTCCAAGTTGAGTGGGGAAAATTGGCTGAAACCCTGGCCAACACTGCTGACTTGGGTCTGGATTCAAACCTTGCCTAAACCAACATACTGTTGTCTTAATCAGGTTTAGTAACTTCTTTTTAGTGTTTTTATAACCCTGTAATCTTTTTTTATTTGGGATGGAATCAGGGTGACTAAATGGAGCTGAGAATTTACTGACTGGATGCCCTTCCTGACATCTACGCTGAGTTCATAGCAAATATTTTCTCTTTGCGCCTTAATCCTTCACACTCACCATTCCTAAGCCTCCCTCGGCAATTCTTTCTCTTGCCAATTCCATTTCAGTTTCTCCAAAGTCCATCTCTGCCTTCCAAACCCCACTTTTGGTCAAAGAAGTCCCAGGTTTCGGAAGGCTTACCTGTGGCCGAGTCCATGTTGGTACTGATGGAAGGTGTTGGGTTAGGGACAGCATCTGCACAGCTGTTGAGGAAATGCAGGTACTCCAGAGCATCCGAAAATTCCCTTTAGCGAGATGAGACAAAAGTCAGCTACCAGCTCAGAAATGCAGAGAAGTCTCAAGACCGGGAGGGAAACGGCATCTTCTGCCAATCATGTTTTCCTTTGAACATTTCTACCACTCTGGAAATTACTCCTTCCCCAATGGAAAAGGAAATATGGGTTCCTTGCCATGAATCCCTTTCCTTTATGTCCTTCTGTGAAAACGCCAGAGGGTTGGGTGAGATATGGAAAGAGTTGGAAGGATGGGTGAAGTGGTCATTGCTCTTCTATCCCATTGAGCTGAACTAGTGGCGTATACACCATTAGAGATACCGGCTCAATCTTGAAATCTCTCACCATTGTTGCTAAGGACAGGAAGGCCAACCTCCTCTAGGGAAGGACTCCTCAACTGGAGCCCAAAAGATTGGGAGAAATGTGGTCCTTACCCTTCACTGTGACTGGCAGGGGCTGGATTGTCCAGCCTGGAGACGCAAGAAAGAGCCTTCTCAAGCAGATGTTCTCGGAAGAGTTGCGTCACCTGAGCCAGAGGGTTTGCTGGTGAGAGAAGCAGACCAGTCAGATGGCTCAGCCCAGACATCCGAGTCTCCCAATCCGATCAGCCACTCAGGGGCCCCTTTAGCCTAATGCAACAACCTGACTTGTGCCAACAATCGAAGCCTCTCCAGGAATTACAGTCGCAGGGACCAGAAGAGACAGAGATGGAGGACTAAAAACTATGTGGTCAAAGTCAACATGTGTTGGCCTTTAATTAATCAACTGGTCAATCAATCAGATCAACAGGGGGTCTTAGTTCAGAGTCAGCTCCACACCAAACAAGAAAATAAACTAACTCGCTGGGTGAAGGATCTACATTATGGAACTTGCAGAATACTCTAAGCCCCTCCCCACAATGAAGCATCTTGCCAAGCAGGGCAATTAGTCCAGAGGGTCCTCATGTCCAGCAATTGAAGGGAGAGGCCCCCGAAAGGACAGAGAATCGCATTTTTACCAAATGTGTCTCTCCCATTGAGCTCTGTAAGGTTTCTGGTGATCAGTTACTGCAACTGCATTTCTAGACTTTTCTTCCTCCAAGAATTGTCCAGTGCAGACAACCCACATATTCATAAATAATAAAAATTCCCCTTTTTCAAAAGCACAAAACCATTAAAAACACTAGGCGGTCTATTTGAAAGGCACAGGTGGGTAGTCACCTGCCTCTTTTGGCCCCCTGAAATCTTCAGGGCGCAGGTCAGCTCCCCAATCTCCCTGCTCCTTGTACCCCCATCTACCTGGGTGGCTAGTGGAGCTGTAGATACTTTCCCGCGGAGAGCTTTTCACCGCCCAGTCGCCGTCCACAAAGAACCGGTGTCCCACGGGGTGGCAGAGCCACTGGAGCGCAGGAGGGACCGTCCCGTTGTGCGAGAGCAGCACGTGGCGGGCGCTGCTGAGGAAGAAACGCTGCGGCGGGCAAGAAAGGCAGGGTCAGTCTGTGGCGTGATGGGTCAGCTGCCTAGTCCCCCTGGGGAGTGGCCATTCGCAAGACTCTCTTACAGCAAGGAGAGGTTGGCTTGGGGGTGTAAGAGATGGGAGGAACGGGGTGGGATTTCAGGGACTCACACAACAACTTATCCCTTACGACCATTCGTTTTGTGAAGTTACAATGGAGCTGAAAAAGGTGACCCACAACCAGGCCTCACACTCATGGATGTTGGCTGGCTGCTGGGGAGTTCTGGGATTTAAAGTCCCATCAAGTGGCCACGGTTGGACATTTCTTCCCTGTAACCTTCTGGGCAAATGGCTTCCCCTTCTCTTCTTCGAACCCTCCAGGGATGGAGCAGCCACAATGTGTGGAGTGACACACACAGACTCACTAACCGCTAGGAAGTGGCAGCAGTGGTGGAGGCTGGTCTTCACACGCAGGGCAGCGGCCACGTAGACTTCGGCCAGCGTGGCCACCGAGATGGCATCCCCAGCACACTCGGCCAGGTTGACTGCACTCAGCGCCATGTTGATGGCGGACAGGTGGCCTGCCACGTGCTTCCCTGGGGGAAGAAGAAGGAGAGGAGGAGGAGGAGGAGGAGGAGGGGCACTCAGAGGAGGCCAAGGGGTGGCCTGCACAGTGGGGAAAGCCAGCAGCTCCTGTCTTCAGCCTTACCTGTCATGTGAAGCTGATGCAGCCGGTGGTAGACCAGGGCCGCGTCACAGGCGCTCTTGCGCACGTCGGCCTTCAGCTCCGGATCTCGGAAGAAGCCCCCAGCCCGGCCAGCCAGCCAACGCCCTACCCAGAGACGCTGGAGGATGTGCCGGATCAGGTTCCACAAGAGGCTGCAGGTGAGGTCCAGGTTGGATGTGGGGAGGGGGCGTCTAAGCGCTTTGAGGGCCGTCCACAAGTTCTGGGATGCCTGTGCAAAATCCCCCTAAAGCAAGAGAGGGGGCTTCGTAAAAGAAGGTAGACTAGGAATTAGAATCCAGGCAGACCCTCCAAGGACTGGGGGAGCCAGCTTTCTACCCAGGCTTTTGTGGTTCTTCCCAGTCGTTTCTCTTCCAGTCTCTTAGACTACAAACCCCATCCTTTTGGCCACTGTAGCTGATAAAAGCCAGGGCTTGGTGTATAATTGGGTGTGACTGACACCTGCCTTTCTTAGTGATAGAAATTCTGCTCCCAACTGTGATTGCAAGTTGAGGGCTGCCGCTAGGGGGAAGATCCTCCACGCTTAGTTAAGGACGGGGTTAAGGAATGGCAGGTACTACCTCAAGATCTTCCTCAACCTGGGAAGATCCGTCTCCCCTGTTGCTTTATTTCCATGGACTTCCTGTTCATTTCTTTATCTTGAGTCAAAGCATTAGAGGTCCTGCTGGGCTTTGAACCCGGTGCTGCATTTCCTTCCCCGGGGGAGGGGAAAGGCCCTTCCCTGGAGTTACGTACCCGAGCCAAGTCCAGATCTGCCTGCTTGCGGTGCCTCCAGAAGATGACCGAAGACTCCGAGTGGGGCCGCGTGATGGGCTCGCCGTAAATGAACAGCCGGACGAAGGCAGCACAAACAATCAGCAGGTTGATCGTCCAGAAGAAGAAGGTGGGGAGGAGCCACCGGAACTGGGGGAGAGCAGCGCCTGGACACGAAAGCCCAAATCGCACGAGTGAGGGGGCAGCGCTCCCACCTTGAGAAGCACAAGGGGGCTACGGCCCCTCCCAGGAGGAGAAGGGTAAGAACAGCAATGCAAATCCATCTGCATTTTTCTACACAGCCACTCCGAAGAGTTTACAGGGGGCAGGCAATCTTTTTGGGGTACGCAGGGAGATAATGCCCAGCCACCCGCTCACCTCTTCCCTGTGTGCCTCTTGTTCCTTTCCTTCCGGAAAGTTTATAAATCACCTTTATTGGTGCTTTCATTGGTTGTGGGCAGCCTACAATTGCCTGCACATGAGATGGGCAGCATGTAAGTGGCATTCACCCGTTATGATTACATACATGACAGCTAGATCAAAGTTCCTCCACCTTGGCAACTTTTAAGGTAGGTGGACTGCAGCTTCAGCTCCCTGTGTGAGCTGGAGGATTCTGGGAATTAAAGTCACCTTAAAGTTGTCAAGATTGAGAAACACTGAAATGGATGGATGGATGGATGGATGGATGGATGGATGGATGGATGGATGATAGAGATATAGAGATATAGAGACAGATAGATAGGTGGATGGATGGATGGATGGATGGATGGATGGATGGATGATAGAGATATAGAGATATAGAGACAGATAGATAGGTGGATGGATGGATGGATGGATGGATGGATGGATGGATGGATGGATGGATGGATGGATGATAGAGATATAGAGATATAGAGACAGATAGATAGGTGGGTAGATGGATGGATGGATGGATGGATGGATGGATGGATGGATGGATGGATGATAGAGATATAGAGATATAGAGACAGATAGATAGGTGGATGGATGGATGGATGGATGGATGGATGATAGAGATATAGAGATATAGAGACAGATAGATAGGTGAGTGGATGGATGGATGGATGGATGGGTGGATGGATGGATGGATGATAGAGATATAGAGAAATAGAGACAGATAGATAAGTGGGTGGATGGGTGGGTGGGTGGATGTACATAACAATGAAGCCGCCTCAATGGTCCCCATCATGCAGGCTCGGCCCAGGTGTTGTCCTTCACTCACTTTCTGACTCGTCCATAGCCAGGATGCTGCGCTTGGAACCATCATGGCTGAAGCCCTCTGAAGAACCTCCGAGGCCGACGCCTCCAAGCAGAGAAGCGAGTGGGTTGAAGGAGAGGCAGAGGAAGACGAACGTGCAGAGAGCCATGCGGGATCTGTCCGGCATTCCCAGGCTGCCCGGTGGAGGAGCTTGATATTCGGGTTTCACCTACAGAGAACAGCCAGCAGGTAAGTTGGAGAACAAGAGCCGCTTTCTGAGTTGAAAAGAGGGGGCAGGGCAGATTCATGAAAATCCTGGTCAAAATCTAGTCATCCTTGGGTCCTTTGGAGGAAGAAGATAAAGCAGCTCCCCCCCCTCCCCAATTTCAATTTCTTTAGGAGTTGTTGATCAGCAGATGTTCCTCGTGGTCTTCAAGCCAACCCAATGCCCCATGTTCTCACCTTGGCCTCCTCACACGAAGGGCTGTCTGGCTCCGAATCGGTTCCACTGATGCCACCGAAGGAGAGGGGGCTGCTGTGCGAAGGGGAACCGGCATCTGAGGGTGGGGGCGTCAAAGCATCCATCATCTTCATTCCCTCTGCCGGATCCTCCATGTTTCCACCACACGTGGCCACCAAATCTTTCAGAGACTCTGTAGAATAGAAAGAGTAGACCAACGGTAGAGCCAAGGTGGGCTTCTCACCTCCTCTGGATTCTGTGAGGAAGTAGCTTTTCTTGAGGGAGGCCGAAGGGGTTGGATTATCTACAGGGGCAGCAACCATCCAATAGAGCCACATGTGGGTCCAGCCAACGGTCATTCCAACAATCAAAGAAAATACATTCATTCTCTGCAGAAATCAGGTCAACATCTGCCATTCGGAGGGAGTTGACAGGAAAAAGTGTCTGAGAGAAGAGGAGTTTAGGCAAGAACGTCGTTCTCCCCAACAAGATCCAGCCGTTTCTGCTGATCACTAGGCAATGTTGACGTTGGCTTCCTGGTGGATGGTGAAAATCCACTCCAAGTTACAAAAAAAGACTCTTTGCTTTCCACCACAGCCTCTGAAGGGAGACCTGGAGGCCAGGCAACCTGTGGGTTAATCTGCCCCCCAGCTGATCTCCTGGGTCTCAAACCCACAAGGAGAAAAGGGCCCCTGGTTCTTTTGGGGGGGGGGGGGGAAGGGAGTGTATGTGCATGAAACTCACTGTTCTTCTGGGCCGCCATTTTAAGGGCCATGTTCTCCCCCTTCAGCTTCTGGTTGGTCTGCTTCAGGTAGCGGATGTAGTCGATGGCTTTGCGCAAGATGGCCGACTTGTTCAGCTGCCAATGGAGAGAAAGAGACAGGCTGGATTCAGCCAAAAGCGAGATCAGAAGCACCTTCTTGCTACAGGAACAACTGGAGGTGCATAAAATGGATGAAGCTGCTTGGGATATCCCTGACCCAACCCCATGTCTACATGGGTTGCCTCAACTGAAGTCACCCTCAAGGTCCCCAGGAGAAGAAGTCATGCGCTTTTTTCTTCCTATATCAATGATGAAGAACAAGATAAGAAACCATCAGAGGTTCCAGAAACATGATTGAGGCCAAACACCCAAGCATCTACCATGACTTTCCTCCCACAACAAAGGAAGAGTCATCCACCTGTCCACAGGTGAAAACTCCTGACAGCTAAGATAGGAGAAAGTTCCCCAAGCAAAGACTCAAGGCTCTGCACTCCCAGGACTTCCACCCAACAGAAAGAGGAGTAGCTACCTTGGCTTCGGTGCCCACAACCAGAGCCTTCAGCTCGGATATCTTGTCGTTGATGGAGGAGCGATAGCGTTTCTCAATCGCATTGTGAGCGGTGCGTTTCTCGCCCTTGTTCTGAATGACCACCGGCTTCCCGGCGGTTAGGCGGTTGATGGGCAGCTTGTCGGTGTCCATCATCAGTGGCACTGTTGCCAGGATGGTGCCCCCGCTCACCAGGGTCTGCAAGAGAGGGGGAGAGATGAGCTGCAGAGAACTTGAAGGCTTCACCGTGGACATCAACTGTCCTGGGGAGAAGAAGTCCAGCTGAGCAGGAGGTGGTCTCTGCTGGCTGAGGAGAGAGCTAAGGACGGAGGACATTCCAGGAGGACTCTGGGACCACGGACTATTAGCCCAATGAATGCATTGACACATTTCATGCCTCGGCTTTCACGCACCATGGCTGAGTCTTATCAGCGGAGGAAGTGAAGGAAAAGTTGATTCAATATGGGAGCAGCTGGGAAAAATTCTGCTTTTCCCCCAGCACCCTCTCACTATTGGGGGACCCCAAAATAAGCGGCTGTAAAGGAATGAGGTGAAATCTTTGGCAGGTATTTGTGGTGTGCAGAGGGGAAGAGAATTCTCAACCCAAAGTTTGAGATTTTTTTTTTTTTTAATGTAGAAAGAGCCAGGGGAAGCAAGACTCGGAGAAATAAGGCCTTACTGGCATCTGCAAGGCTGTTGAGGTGACCACTGAGCTGGTGTTGGGTGTCTTGGCTCCGGAGACAGTGGTCAGGAGGAGGGAGTCGGCCTTGATGAAGTGGGACTGCAGAAGGACCTGTGGGGAGACGGTGGGAAGTCACGGCCAAGCACAAAACATGGACCAGGGAAGAGGGTGGTCCCACCCGCTACGTCCCACTCACCGGCACTTGCTGGACCACCTGGGGGCTGCTGCTGGCAGCCAGAAGCTGTTGGGGGGCGATGTTCTGGAATGGCATTGGTTTTGGAGAAAGTTGCATCTGCTGGGGCTTGGTGGAAGCCTGTGGGGGCTGCTGGGGTGTCCCTCCTGGCTGGGGAGCTGGGAAAGAAACCCCCAAGGATTGGAGATGCTTTCTACAGCAACTGGGCAGACCTCTGGGCCAAGCCTACCCACCCACAGAAGCCTGGCAAACACAGGTAGAGCTGATCTTGAAGGTGCCCTCAAGAACCCTGCTGAAACACAACGAGCCAATGGAATGATGGGTGTTGTGATCCAACCTCTCTGGAGGGCTCTCCAGATATCAAGGCACAGGCCTCAGGACCTCTCTTTCCAACCTTGGGAGACCTTGGAAGCAGCGTCCACAAGCGCCCGTGAGCCTTTCCTGAAAGATGGCCTGAAAGCCTTGGGTGTGGTGGTGTGATTTTTCAGACCCACCTCCATCCCGTCATCCCTCCTGGGACAGCCAACTTGTGGTTGCGTCTTTAGCAACCACCGTGCTGTCAAGTTAGCAGGCGGAGGAAAGTTTCACCCTACTTGCTGAGGGAAGCTTTGATGGAAGGCAAGGGCCAGTTCGGATGACTTCACGGAGGTCCAGTGGGAAGCTCAAACAAGGCACGCATTACAACATTCAGCTCTTCACCCTTCCCATGCTTACCAGAAATGCTATTTTGGTTCTGGAAATCCATCAGGGGCTGGGTGGAGAAAGGCAGCTGGGCAGCTGGAACAATATTTGGAGAAGGGATCCTGCTGGCAGGCAGCTGGCTTTGAGCTGTGTTGAGCGTCGGGGCCAAGGGTTCTTCTTTGACATCGGCCGGAGAGGGTGGCATGTTTAGGCAAGCAGTGGGCAGGGTCTGGAAGCTGGGTGGAGATGGGGTTGGAAGGTGGAACAAGCTTGTGGAGGAGGGGGCCTCCAAATAGCTGCTGAAGAGGCTGGGCCCATGGGGGTTCAGATCAGGAGGAAGCTGAGAGCTGAAAGGCGTCTCCATCATGCCCGAGAAGTCGTGGTCTTCGGTGGTGATCAACTGGAGCATATCTACAAAGCCCAGAGAAGAACGAGAATCGTGGCTGGAACCGGAAGGATTGTTCTTTTCTTTTTTATTCCCATTCAAGGTTTTTTTATTTTTTAATACAAATTATACATATTATACAAACAAAGAATTGTCCGGTTCTTTTCTTTTACATCCTCTTAATTACATAGTCCTTTTTACAGCATAGTTTTGTTTTCACTTTAAGCCAAATTATTCCTTTCCATTGTTTTCCATCTTTATAGCCAACGGCACCATGAGGAGACCCTCTCTATGGGAGCATAGGGGCCGGTGGGAGGCTCTCGGTGGCAGAAGGCGATCTCAGAGGCAGGTAGGTATTATGAATGCATTCAAGCCAGAATTCATGAAATTCCCTCCTTCTAACCCTGACCAAGTCCCTAGAAGCTGCCTGAGGACTGCAACTCTCCGCAGGGGGTGGGCGGTTGAGAAACACGCCATATGAACAAATAGATCGGCGTCCAGAACTCGTGTCAAATGCCTCCGTTCATTCCTCAACTAGAAGGGAAACAGAAAAGAGCTCAACTGTGACCACAAAGAGCGCCCAACTCTGGTCTTCAGGAGTGGGGAGGAATATTATAAGATCTGGGGTAAATTTTATGGAGGGTTGGAATATAAAAGAGAAAGCCTGAAATAGGCATGAGCCAAGATTTATAGAATGGAGACTAGAATTACACATCAGATGATCAATGCGAGAACGTACAAGGAAGACACAAACCAACATGGCTGGAAACAGGATACCTTTTTTTATTTGTAAATACGGTGTGGATCAAACAGGGTGGCTACAATGTACAACTTGATATCTTAGCATGTATGGCATAGATTTTGCCAGGATGGTTTACACGTTGTCTAACGTTTTAATTTGTGTTTAATAAAAAGCTGTTTTTTTTAAAAAAAGAGGAGTGTGGAGGATCTGGTCCAGAAGAGAGAGGCTTCCAAAGGTGGGACCTCTTGCAGAATTAACATGTGCCCTTCTAGCCTGTGGCTTCTGCAAACCAGGAGTGTCCTCTACACCCTTATGTTCAGCCAAGGAAGTGAAAGCGGGTAGAATTGGGTTGTGGGGAAGGTTGACCCACTTACTCTCTACGCACGTTCAAGGAAACCAGCCTGGAACCCTAATCCTGGTGCTACCAAATCTGGGTTCCAAATTCCAGGATCCAATGTCCCGTATCACCCATTTCCAGTCATTCCCAAGAATCACATCTCAGCATTCAAAAGCTGCCCTGCTCCTATTTTGGCTGCCTCCCACGATCTGACCTTAAATTAACTGAATTCCAGCTGCTCTTGTCTCATTTTCTGGCCCAGGAAAGGGTGTGGGGGGGGGGGGGAGAGCAGGCTTCCCTGCATGTTGTAGTCATTCTAAAAGGAGCATTCGGTTGTATGCTAAATTCTTGGCGCTTGGAACATCTGTTGGGTCTGACCGAGAAACCTTTGCCCCCTTATTCATAAAAGCTGGCGAAAACAAAATATTGTGTCTTCCTTCCTCTCCAGCAAACAAACAAACAAGCAAACAAAGAAAACAGTTGACCAATTACCATTTCAAATTATGGAATGGTTTGCGATAATCCTGTGGGCAGAAAAAAGGGGTGGCACAGGGCATCAAAGTCGCCCCTGCTACAACTCCTCCGAGGGGCCCATTGTGCCCCAATTCCTCCACCCTGCAGGACCGTTCCGGCCCCTACCAGAAAGGACCTGCCAACGTCCGCTGACCCGCCAGTGGTGCAGATGCACATCTGGAGAGCCAGAAAAAGGGACTGAATTTGCAAGAAGAAGTGTGGGGAGGGAATATGTCCCGTTGCAAGAAGGCAAACCAGGCGCCTTCCAGTCCCGGGGGAAAATAAGGCTGGCGTACGCTGGTTGTGCACCTTTGTGGGAAACTCCGGATCTGGGTTTGTTTGGCTGGTTTTTTCCTTTCCTCTCTGGGGCCTCCTCCTCTCCTCCTCCTCAGCCCCCCCCCCCCCAAACCACCAGTAGCCTGCTGGAATGAGGGTTGCCTGGGTGAATCACAGATTTAGCATGAGGTGATCAGGCTGGGCCAATCAGGGCTGGGCAAGCGGGCGCTGCTGCAATGCTGGAGCGTGTGGCACCCGGGTTACTGCCGTGCATCCGGCGTTAACCCTTTCCCTGCCTCTGGAGGCAGCGGGGGTTACTCCAGGTCATTGCACAGTTAACCCACACGGGGCCGGGGCGTTGCAAAGCAGCAGGGAGGCCCAGCTTCTCTCGGGGGTTCTTTTTCTGGGTTCGAAACATCCTTCTCCCCTTAGCTGGGAGAGGTGGCACCCCGAGTTAAATGTCGCAGGGGCTACCCCGATTTTGATCTCATTAAAGGTGGAATGAGGAGGTTAAGGCTCCGAAAAAGCCCCTTGTCAATCTGGCCCCAGAGGCAGAGGGGGGGAGGGGGGGAAACCCACAACTTTCCTTGTGTTTTTAACCACCTTGCCAGCAGGCAGAAACGGATCTGGAGCTGCTTGTGATTTCCCTCCAGCCCTATCCGACTCTGGCTTCCACCAGAGGCAGCCTGATCGGTGGCTGGGGATGATGGGGGGTGAAAGTCTTGCACGACGGGCAAGCCAAGGTTTGGGATGGACGCTTTCAGCAAAACCCTTTTCTAAAAGCCTGCCAAAGGCCTTGGCTTCTGAGGCTGCTTGGCTTTGAGGGAAGCTGGATTCAAAGCTTCCCAGAGTTGTTGTTGTTGCTGATCAGCATGGTCTCTGGAGATCAAGCTACTATTAGGTGAGGGGTGCAGACAGTGAAAAAGCTGGCAACTAACAAATTGTCAACCATTGTTGTGTGGCTTGGAGCACAAGAGAGTCTAAGGCAGGTGTAGACGTTGCATGCCGACTCAACATCCTCCTCTTACATCCTCAAAACCTCTTGGGAGATTCTGACCTCACCTTACCAAAACTTCAGAGCAATCTGGTCGCCCTTTTTTTGGGCTAACCAATGGTCTTCGAGGGCACAAGTGTTCATAAGCCACATCTAAAGCCACTTCACACAACCGATAAAGCACGCTGGGGCTCACAAAGGCATCTGGCTCTGAAGAGCATTGGCTGGTCAGATTCCTCCTGGATTCTGGAGACCAAGAGGGGTCTCCTCCAGCCACCTCATCTCTCATAATTGATCAGGAGTTAGATCCATCTCATTTTGGGGGAAGGATGGGAGCCTCCACACATTTGGAGGGCCACGGTGTTGGAGAGGAGAAAAAGATAGGAAGGAGGTGCCACATTTGGGATGACACCCAGTGATGGTGAGAGGGTCAAATGGTGTCTCCTAGACGCAAAGCGGATTTTGCTTGGAAAGAGCAAAGGGAAGGATTTAAGGTGTGGGTAAACACACCTGGGGTTACCTGTCTTCCAGAAAAGGCTGAAAAATTTTCCAGAAGGATTTTAGGGGAGACACATAGCCATGCGTTGTAATGTTGGGTTTCTGATGTATCCTATAGTTTGCTCTACTGATGCTTCGTTCACATTGTGATTTTTGGGGGGAGGATGATTTAAAGAAGTTTTGGAAACTGCCTAAAGCCTCGGGAGGCAGGAAGTAGAGGAAAATGCATAATAATAAGCCAAAAAGAAGCAAATCGGACCTCAGACAACCACCAAAATAGAAAGTTTTGCCACCAAAAGGAAAGTGGCGAGATTAAGGACAAAGCTGACACTTCTCTGGCTGATCTGGGCCCTGCTGTGGGGCACAATCTAGACTTAAACAACAAATGCCGGCCTCCCCTCCGCCCCCCCACAATCCTGCCTGTTACACTGCTGAGTTTTCAAAAAATCCAATCTGATGCTAATTTTTAAAAGGCACCTTAAATCTGTCCCTTGAACAGATCTTTTTTAGGACCAGAGTCATTTGATCTTTACAAATGTAGAGTTAGCTCAGGTTAGAAAAGAAAATGGAACGGCAGAGGAATGATTGGGGGTAAAAGTTAAGCACAATGAAGTGTACAAAGAGGGACTTTAGGGGTGTTGAAACTTTTAGAGGTGTATCATCATCCTCTTTTAATGACCCCATAATCCCTCGCAGGGTAGAGTTTAGGCAACTGATGGAGTGTTTACTGACCAGGTGCCCTTCCTGTCACCAATGCGGAGTTTTATTCAGCAGATATATTCCCACTGTGCCCAGAGAGAGAAATATCTGCCTCTACCTAGGATTGAACCCACAGCCTCCTGATTGTGAGGTGAGAGCTCCACAACCTTTTAGGGGTGTATAGAAAAATAAATTTGGGAGCGGTCACAGAAGCTGAGAAAAACTCGCTAAAATTTCTTGGCAATGTCTCCTCAAATCCTATCACAGCCCTTCTCCATCTAGACAACTTTGGCGGCCATACCCATCATCCCCAGCTCACATGGATGGATAGTGACGATGGCTGGAGAGCATGGGCATTCTGATCCAAGACAATGGAGAAACCTTCTACCCTGCCAGCAAGCCTGAACACGTGTGTCAACTCCTTTCTAAATTAGATGCATTTCCCTCCTCCTCTCCTGCCTGTCCAGGGAGGTTTATATCACACGTGCTCCTTGGGGTTTTTTCCTCCAGAACAACAATCCTGCCAGGTAGTCGGTGGGGGTGGGGGGGATGCACCTGGCCCAAAGCCACTCAGGCAGCTTCCCCAGCTGGGAGTGGACTTGAACCCAAGTTCCTTACTCTCAATGTTTAGCTTTTTTCCCCCCTGTCCAGTTTAAGACTGTCAACTCATCGGGGCAAAGATTCATCTGCTAGCTGTTGTAAAGCAGAACACTTTGATGGTTGGATAAGCAGAGCTATTGATCGTCTTTCTCAACCAAGCAACCTGAAGATGCTGGCTGGGGGATTCTGGGAATTGAAGTGCACTCGCCTTCAAGTTGAGAATCGGGGGCTTTAAGAAGGGGAAGGGGAATGAGGAGGCGCCCAGTTATAACTCCAGGCAGCAAACGTGCGTTTCAGTTCCAACTGCCCACTGCAAGGTTGCCTGGGCAGCATTTCCAAACCAGTCCAGGCTTGGGAAGCCCCCTGCCCAGCTCCTCCTTCTGCAGAAGACCCCCAGCCTTTTCCACCCAGCGCAAATGACCGACAGTAACCCAACCTGTGACGTCAGGCCCCTCCACAGACAGCCGGGAGGAAGAGGTGGGCGGGGCCTAGAGGGAGAGCAGCCAGCCCTGCCTCCCAGTGGGTGGGGGACACACTGGGGGGGCTTTTTCCACGCTGTTCTGCCCCAAAGGCTGGCCTTGCGTTCCGTGGATCTTCCTCTGCTCCCCGCCGCCTTGTTACAATGACCCAAAGGGATTTCATGGTCCTTTGGCGAAGCGCGTGAATCTTGGCACTCTCTCAGCTCCACGTGAAGCCCAGCCTGCCCTGGCCAAGCATGGGACCTGGAATCCACCCCCGCCGGGCCCGGGAGGGTCTCTGCCAGGGATGCCACCGGCTCTTCCGCCCAAGGAGGGAGGGGGATAAACCCTGTCCCCCAATTTTCTGGCAGTCGCGCTTCCCATCTTCTCTCGCCCCGTCCTGCCTCGCCAAAGACGCCCATCCTTTCCCACGCGCGACGGATGGGGGAGCCCCGCTTTTCCTTCGGAACCTGGGAGTGCCATCCACCTGGAAGGCACCGCGGACCGGCGGGAGGACAGGGGTGGGCAAGCAGCCCGGGCAAAAGGCTGAGTAGGCACTTTGGGGGCGCGCGCGCGCTCACACACACAGAGAGAGGCTCGGCTGCGCCCGGCGCTCTTTTGCAAAATCCCAGAGAGGGAAGTCGGTTGGGGGCGGGGGGGGGGGGGGGGAGACCCGTCGGAGGAACCTCCTGACCCGACGCTCCCGGGGACGAAGGGGGGGGGGGATCTTCCCCGGCCAGGGCTCCCCAGGAAAGGGCGAGGCGCCCCTTCCCCATCTCCCTACCGTCAATGTCGCTCAGGAGGGCTGTGTCTATCTCGGTGCTTTCATGGAGAGTCAGCGAGAGATCCAAGCCGTCCAGCGAAGGCTCTTCGAAGGCGTTCATCGCGGCTGGAGCTGTCCCCAGCACCCCTCGCCCCCTGGCTGAAGGAGCCCCACCTTGAGGGGCAGGAGGGGGAGAGGGGAGGGAGGGAGGGCGGTCGGAGGAGCCCCCTTCGGGGGTGATTCCCGTCCTCGGTCAGAAAAAAACAAAAAGCCAGCCAGGCAAATCCATCCACTTCCCCACGGGGGTCTGGCGCTGGGGGTCTCCCGGCTGCGCGAGCCTGCTGCCGCGGCTGGAAGGAGACGCGGTCAGTTGTGAACCGGAGCTCAGACCTGTGACCAGAGCTGGGGAGGAGCCTGGCCTGCTGGGCTCCGCCCCGCCGCTTCTTTCAATTGGCAGAGGGATTTTTGGGGGGAACGGGTGGAGGGAGGACGTGAGCCGAGGGGGCTTCCCGACACTGGAGGCATCTTTGCGAACCGGGGCAAGGCGGCGCATCTTTCCGCTTCGAATCTGGTCCACTTGGCTGGCTGATGGGGGGTGGGGGGATTAGAATTGGGGGCGGCAATGGGAAATGTGCGTTCCGCGTTCCGTGCAGGAAGAACTGCACCTGTTGGATTCCTGCCACACATCTGGAAGAGGCACATCTGGGAACAGGGGGGAGGAATATGGAGAACAGGCTCTTCAGGGGGGAAAAGTTGGGGGACAGGAGGAGGGGGCCGTGGCCCCCTTCAGCAACAGGGTTTCTCAACCTTGGGCGAGTTAAGCGTGTGTGACTTCAACTCCCAGAATTCCCCAGGCAGCGCCTGCTGGTTGGGGAATTCTGGGAGTTGAAATTTCCCCCTTACAAAGTTTGCCAAGATTGAGAAAGCACATGACTTTTGCAAAGAGCAGCAATTGTTTTCCTTACCTGGGAACGGAGTGTGGGAAGCCAATTGGTGTAATTCTGCCCACACAGGCTAATCTATCTGGCACCCCACCCTTTAAAAAAACCCCAAAAACCTCTCATCCCAGTTAATTCAGAGAACCAGTTCAAGATAGGGTTAAGATCTGCGATAGTGGGGAATATCTGTAGCTTGGATGAGGGTGTGGAGGTTGGTTCTCTGAGTTGGTTTCCGAACATTTTGATACTATCTGGCCACACAAAGCCCTTATAAGAAGGACACAGACATCCCATGAATTCTGCTGAAGTTGTTATCACCCTCCTAGCATTAAGAACTACCACAAGCATGAAGTGACACAACAGACTTTGCAACACCAGAATGCAAAATAACAGAGTTGGAAGGAACCTTGGAGGTCTTCTAGTCCAACCCCCTGCCCAAGCAGGAGACCCTATTGCATTCTGCACAAATGACAGTCCGGTCTCTTCTTAAAAATTTAGATTCTTTCACGTGATTTCTTTGCTGCAAATACCCTCAGTGGATTCTAAGAGATTTTCCAGAAAGCAGATTACAGCTTTTATAGCAGTTTAGGAAGTGAGGAAAGGAAACTTAAGATTTATGAATGGAATTTTTGACTATCAGACTAAGACGGAGCACCACAATATGGCAATAAAACTTGGGGGAGCAGGAGGAGGAAAGTGGGGACAACACAAACCCTCAGCCATGGAATTTGCAAACAAGACCAGCTCTGCCTCGCATCGTTCCAAGAAAGGCACCCAAAAATCAAAGAGGCTTGAACATTTCATCTCAATGCAGGCCAATAAAGTTAGAAAAGTGCTTCACGACACTAGCAAAGGAAGTTTGGGGAATGTGGCTCCCTTGCACGTATACAGAACAAACTGAAGATTAAACCTACGGAACCCACTGCCACCGGATGTGTTGACTGCTTTGATAGGTCTAAGATTCATTTTTCTCACTATGTACGTGTAGACATCTGAACTGGATGGTGTTGTTTCTCTGTGTCATATATGTGGGTATATGCAGATTTATTTATTTAGTGAGTCATGTTTATATAGTGTCATGGTGACGAACCTATGGCATGCAGTGCCCTCTCTGTGGGCACTTGAGCCAACACCCCAGTTCAGCCACCCCCTGCACATGACTGGGGGGGGCATGGTGCATGGGGGGAGCTGCGTAAGCATGCACAGGAGACGTTCTGCATGCAGGGGGTGCGCATGCATGCGGAAGGTGGGGGGAATGTGTGTGTCGGGCCGCACACATGCATGGGGGCAGGGGTATGTGGAGGTTCGTGTGCATGCATGCATGGGGGTGGGTGAGCTGCATGCATGGGAGCTCACATGCAATACATTTTGGGGATTCAGGTGTGCGTGTGCCAGGGATGGGTTGCTGCTGGCTTGTCTGAACCGGTCCAAACAGGAACACACCTCTGGCGTGTGCACTTTGGGCACTCGGTCTGGAAAGGTTAGCCATCACTGATATAGTATATATTGGAGGTGGCGACTCTTTGAGAACTGTATCCAACAAAATTTCATTTTAATGCATGCCAATTAGTGTACGTTCAAAGTGATAATAAAGTTATGTCTAAGTTCTTTTCTCTATGGAATCTAAAGTGGACTTTTGAAGAAGACAGGAAGAGCATTAATGCCTCTGAACTTTGGTGTTGGAAAAGATTCTTGAGAAGGTCATGAGCGGCCAAGGAAACAACCCAAGGATCATCTGATTAATCAACTCACTTGGGGGAACAAAATGACCCCAAATGATCCCACTCTGGACATATTACTAGAGACCCATCTCTCTGGAGAAGGCTCTGATGGTGGGGAAGAGAAGAAGACAACCGATAGTTGCAGTGATGATGGAGCCACTATTGGAAGACCTGAAGGATCACGTTGGGGAAGATCCTCCTGGGAAAAACTCGGTGTTATTGCCAAGAATCAACAATAACTCCATGCCATATTGCCCATCCATCAACAGAAGCCCTGTCTCTCTGGAGAAGTCGATGGTGGAAAAGGTGGGAGGAAGAGGTCAACCAGCAGCCGGGCAAGGGAGGCATGGTTGGAAGACCTGAAGGACCAGTTTAGGGGCAGATGCTCCTGGAGAACATCTCTCTCTCTCTCTCTCTCTCTCTGTGGCAGCTAGGAGTCGAAAACATGGGCACATAATCAGCCAATCAATCAAATGAAGCAGCCGGTAATTGCTTCTTTATGAGTTCAGAATCTAGTTGGGGACGGATTACCCTGGAGGAAGTCTATCCATGCTGTTCTTAAGAGGCGGCCATGAAGGATGGCCATCTTTAAGCCAAGATGAGCGTTTCCAATGGGGGGGGGGGGTGGCTTAAGTCTGCTGACTGCTCAGAGAGAGGCAATGGTGAAAGTGTCCCAATATTGGGATATAAATGAATAAAGAGTCCGGCATCAGGAATTAAGTGCTATGCACTTCTAACCCTGGGATGAGATGGGTGGCCAATAAATTAAACAAACAAACAAACAAAAGTTCCATTTCATGAGCCATTGCCAGGCTTTTTTAATTGTCTCCCTGGATTTGTCCTCAATTTGGGGGAGGAAAACCTCATGCAACTTTATTTGGCAACCTTGCAGGGTTGTTGTCCCCTCCTGGTTCGGCTCAGATGGGAATCCTACAGCTCCTCTCAAGAGAGGAAAAGGTTAATTCTTGTCCGCCCGCGCCTGGCCGCGGCCCCGAGGCAAGCAGCCAATCGGCGGGAACCAAAACAGAGCTGCCCCCGCGGGTAAGCTTGGTTGAGCCGTGGGGAAACACCCACGTAGTACCAGCCGGCTCAGCCAATCAGCGCTCGGCTCCGCAGTGGAGTGATTTCGCATCACGGCTCAGGCTCGAGGATTACATCATGGGGGCGGGGGATTCTCCCTCCTCCACGTGGAGAACGCGAGGACCAGCCCACCAATGGTGACGTGTCCTGGGAAGGCGGGGCCAATATTTAAACGGGCCGCGCGTATTTATTTATATTTTTGGTCCTTTGCAGGAGGAAACTGGGAAGCGGGTTGTCCACTTAGCAGGAACAGGCTCGGATTCAACTTTTGGGATTCCCCCATTGTGGGAGATGGGGCAAGAACATCTGTGCAAAGTTTGCAACATAGCTTCTGAGCATGGGCAGAAGGCTCCCCTTCCAACCTGCTCCACTATGCTAAGCTTTTCCCAGCGGATGGCCTCCAGAGAAATCGGACTACAGCTCCCATCATCCCCACACACTACAGCAGCCAGGGTGGATAAAGGAGGGCGAAGAACCCACGTTTCCTAAAGCCGAAGCAGCTGCCCAAATGCAGGATTTGCAAGGATCATCCAAGGGTGGCAAGACCCCAGAGAGCCTGGGGCTAGCTGCCCTGTGCCCACCCAGCCCTGCTCTAACGAGAGACTGAACTGCAAAAGGACCGAATTGATTGGGCATAAATGGAAATCTTCTCCCTAGCGTTATTCCCGCAGGTGCAGGGTGTGCTTTGAATGCCACTTTGCATGGGCAGCTGCCTCTCCAGGGCACAGGCCTGCGGCTTGCATATCTTTGTTGATGGTGCCTTGTCCTCTCTGTTTTGGATGCCCGCGAGGTCCCTCTCTGCTCGTTGATAGGCAGTCTTGGCCACAGTGGAAGGTGTTGCACTCTGCACATGTCCATCCCAGCGGAGCCGGCCTTCCCTCATCTTCTCTGTAATTGGTGTCACACCCAAATGTTGTCGAATGGTGTCATTTGTGATGTGGTCAAGAAGGGAGATGCCCGAAATCCAACGCAGCCTTCGCATTTCCATGGCATGGAAGATATTTCACAATTGGAAACAACAGTGAAGGTGCTACTAAAAAGCAACCCACGTCCTTGCAAAGTTCAACCTACCAACCTTGGAGTGGTTGGGGAGGATTCCTTTTGCTTTTTAAGGGAGGGTCCTTCTGATCTTGGCCTTTGATCCAGCCCTTCCTCTGGATTGTTTCCCAGAAATTCAACCGGGACCCGCGGCACCTAATCCCAGGGCTGTGAGGATGGGAAGGAAAGCTCCCCAGCGCATCTCTGCTGGCCTTAAAACGTGCCAGGAGGGGGCAAAGTGCAACCCAACCTAGGACTGGTGATTGTAATGACTCGCCGTCCCTGCTTGCTTGTCCCTTTATTCTGTCTGTGGGAGCCCCTGCCCTCTGGAACGAAGGGCCCCCGGAATTAAGAACTATCCCTGACTTACGCGCCTTCCGCCGCGGTCTCAAAACCTTTCTCTTTCAAGAAGCCAGGCTGGCATAAAGTAGGATTTTTAAATTTTTAAATTTAAATTTTTAGATTTAAATTTCTATTATTTTAATTAGGGTTAGTTTGGGTTTTTTACACATTTCAGCCAATATTTTAATTATGTTTTTTAAAAGCTTTTTTAAAGATATAACTTTTATATATGTGTTTTTATATATTTTTATATTTGTTTTTGTTTTGGCTGTACACCGCCCTGAGTCCCTCGGGAGTAGGGCGGTATAAAAAACCAATAAACTCAACTCAACTCTCTGGCAGGGCGAGAGAAAGACCTGCTGGGCTTTGAGAAATCGGTCTTGTTCTTTTCCAGCCTTTTCCTGCACCGCCGGGGCATCTGGCCTGACTCTCTGCTCAACAGAAGCTGGCATTGTGTTTCACTAGAAAGGTGTAACCCACAAAGATGCCAGGCATGCGGTGTGCCGGAGGGCACAAGCGCTGGGAGGAGGTTTGGTTTCAGGAGTGCTGCGTGGGCAGGCTCCACTGGCTCCCTTCGGGTCCCCCGTCGTTGTGCTCTTTCAAAACCAACCGGACTTCCTCTATCTCCGAGCCCCTCCACCTTGCCCGCTTTAAGACAGGTGGATTCCCCTGGGAATTCTGGGAGTTGAAGTCCACCCGTCTTAAAGCGGCCAAGGTTGGGAAACCCCGTGTTAGAGTAAAACGTTGCCTTCTGCCGTTTGGGTAGAATGGGTGATGCCCATGATGGGCAAGAGAGTTCTGGAAGGCGAAGCCTCTCTCTTCGTTATCGGCAGAGACCCCGATGCGTCTCCTGGGAAGCTCAGCCAGAAGGGCCCGGGGGGCAGGGGGGGGGCTCCTTCCCTTCTGCAGGCATTAGGGCAGGCGGGAATTAGGAGACAAGGTCCAAAAAAGCTGCCAGGAAACCCCAGGTGTGCTCCTGTCGCCAGCTGCTGTGACTTGAAAACGGAGCTGGAAAGGACCATTACATGATTAACTCGCCCCTCAGAGATTGGGGTGAGAACTCTGAATTTTCAAAGCGGAGAGGGGGGAAAATACTGCAACATACAGGCAGTCCTCAACTTACAACCACAGTTGAGGCCAAATTTCTGTTGTTCAATGAGACATTTGTTAAAATGAATTTTGCCCTAGGTTACGACCTTTCTTGCCTGTTGTTAAGTGAATTCCCGCAGTTGATAACTTAAGTTACCCGATGGTTAAGCCGATCTGGATTTCCCCTTGACTAAGAGAAGAGTTTCCCATTAAAACGATCACTAGTATCGTTCTGCTTGTCAGAAGGTTGCAAAAGGGGATGACATGACCCCTGGATGTTGTGACCGTCGTAAATGTGAACCACCCGCCAAGCCTGTGAATTTAGATCGCCTCACCCTGGGGAGGCTGCGGAGGTTGTAACTGTGAAATCGGCCATCAGTCACTTTTCTTCCGTTGTAACTTTGAACGGTCGGTAAATAATTTATAATAATTAATAATTTATTACATTTATAAACCGCCCCCTCTCCCCAAAGGGACCAAATGAACCGTTGTAAGTCGAGGACTACCTGTATTGCCTCTTTCCAGGTGCCACGCTTCTCCTGGTGTTTGTGCCCAACGAACGGCGGGTGAGAGAGAGAGAGAGTCAGTGGCCGTTGCTCTCTAAGATTGCTCTATTTTTTGTTTATTGGGACGATTCGGACATGCAGAAACAATATATATATAAATATGTACAGAGACACAGAGACATCCAAAAGGAGAGTTAAGTGACATCGGTTAATACAGCCTTATGCAAAAAGAAACCAAAAAACAGATTCCAGGAGTTTTTTGCTCGCTCTCTCTCTCTCTCTCTCTCTCTCTGGCCTATTGTCACTAGGAGGAGAAAGAGAGAAGCCAGGAGAGCATTAAAGGGGTTTCAGTGTTGTTAAAACTACCACTAGTATCGTTTTTTTTACACCGTTAACCTTTTACGCTTCCCTTCAAGCCATGAATCCCATCCGTCCGCCCGTCCACGGTCTCCCTCCAATGAAACAAAACGCTTGAGCATGGTTTGTCAATAAATATTATCCCTTTTTAAAATCGGGAGAACTAGAGAAGAAGTTGTAGCTTTAACTATACAGATGGCGAGGCTACGAAACGGGTCTGGGGGAAATGGAACGAGATCCTGAACCGTTAGCAGTGGGGGAGAAACAGGGACCAGCTGAGGGCAAACCAGCAGGAGACCCCATGCTTTGGAGGGGAGCAAAGATTGGGGGGGGGGGTCGGTTCTTGGTTGGGAGCCAGGAGGAGGTCGCAGGCCAAGGGGCTGGAGCCTCCCTGAGGGCTGCAGATGAACTGGCCAAGGGAAGGTCCGGCTGCTTTTCCTGCAGAGCCCTGATGGCTTCATCAGGATGGCCTGGAAACATCCAGAGGGCTGACCGGGCACTCTATGCCAAGTGACGGTTGGCAGAGGGGAAATCTCAGGACAAAGGCTGCGTCGCAGGCAAGAAAACGCCGCCTCTTGTCCCGGGAGGGCAGTGGTCCTGCCAGGTGGCAATCCACCCGGGTTCCCTGCCCAGGAGCATGGAAGGGCCACTTCCTCCTCTCCTGGGGTAAAGGCAGGGCCGCAGCCTGCGGTGCCCAACCTGGATGGGTGATGGGAGGCTTTGAGCCGGCGCATTTAAGTGCATCTTAATTCCACTAGCAGCCGGTTAGTTTTGCAGCCTCTTAAAAGGCTTTTCGGTTGGCGCCTGTCCTGTGGGGATGGGCCCTCTGGAAACCTTTTCCCTTTTCTTAAAATAAAGCCAGCCCCAGGAAGGCTACAATCTCTCCCTGAAGTTTTTTTCTAAAAAGAACTGGGCCTCTTTTCGGCTTCGACATATGGCAGCATTCAACAAAAGACTGCAGGAGAACATTCAGGGAGAGAGAGGGACAGGAGAAGAAAGGAAGGGGGAGTGAGGGGGGGAAGAGGTAACAGTGAAGCCCCCCCACACACACACACTCTGGCAGGCAGTGTTGAAATGCTGGAGTCAGGGGGGGGGGCAGAAGTCCCCTCTCATTCCAGCAGGGCTGCCCCCACCCCCACCGCTTCCCACCCTTCCGTTAGTGTTTTTAGAAGAGAGTCCCGCCGAGAATATAGTCCATTTAGTGCTTTAAAATACAAATAAGGTTCTAACACACACACACACACACACACACACACACACACACACACACACACACAGAGTGTTTCATATCTCCAGACACAACTGCGGTTAACATTTCCAGTGCAAAGTGCAATCTCGTCCCTTCTGTGGCTGCCTTTCCCTTATCAATACCGTTCTTGTGAAGAGGGAAGGCGGGAGGGAGGGGCACACTGCCCTGTCCCCCCCCCCCACAGGTGGGACTGAATTTCTGACCTACTTAGAGAGACCGGGGTGGGGGGTGCCAAGGGGAGAAGAAGAGGTGCAGCCGGGGCCTGCAGAGAGAGAGAGGGGCTCCTTCCCAAGCCGCAGAACCCGCGCAGGTATCCTGGCTAAACAAAGCTGCCTTCGCACAGACAAACAAAGCCTCCTTCCCACTGTAGCTTTACTAGAGCTACCCCTCCAGTCAGAGCTGAGAGGGGAGAAGGTAGCCAGGGTGAGGGTGAGGGAGATTGTTGCAGCAGGAGGGACCGCAGGCCAGGCGTTGGACTCGTCCTAACCAGAGCTGAGCCAGGGCTGAGTGCATGGCTATAGTGCATAAAGCAAGGGCAGGGGCTGGGGCTGGGGGGGGTAGGGCCGGAAAGTCAGTGGGAACGGAGTCTGTGCAAGTAATCATGCAGATCTCTCACTTAAAAAAAACAAACGGGAGGGGGGGGAATCTCAGCCTCATCAGAGGGGTGAGAGGGAGGGGAGGGGTAGAACAAGGCCCTCCCAGGATTAAGGAAATGGGGCCGAGTCCCGGAGGAAGAGGAGGAGGAGGTGGGGGGAGAGCAACCTGTTCTGGGGGCCGCTGGGGATGGGAAGGGGCCCGTGGCTAGCCAGGTTGCTCTTGGCAGGAGCTGCTGCTGCCGCTGCTTCCTTCTGTGGTGGGGGTGGGGGTCGGGGGGTGGGGGTGGGAAGGGCCGTTACAGAGCGAAGAGGGCGTCCTCGGACCGCTCCGGCTTCCTTTTGCTAGGCGGGTTGGCGGGTGGCGGTGTGGGCTCCTCCTGAGGAGGGGAGGGCAGGTTGGGGATCCTTTCTGCGGCTTTGGCACGCTCCTCCAGGAACCGGTCGAATTCTGCAAGGTTTGAAAGGAAAGACAGACACAAAAAGAAACCCCTCAAGGCTCAGAAACTAAATGTCCTCCTCCAGCTCCCGCTTGTCCCAAAGGGGCTTTTTTCCCCAAGAGGCAGCTGGACTTCCTGGGTTTTCTTTGAAGACGTTTCGCTTCTCATGCAAGGAGCTTCTTCAGCTCTGGGGCGGAGAAGCGAAAGGTCCTCAGAGTCCAGCTGCCCCTTGGGGAAAAAAAGGCTATTTGGAGAGCCACCCCTTCGACTCTTCCCTGTCAAAAGCCACCCGAGGACGGCCTGAAGAGCGCCTGGTTGCCGGTGACTGCCCTAGGGGTCAGCTTTGACCCCGTCTGCTGGAAAAGGCAGGGCTTGGAGTGATTGTCCAGAGGGGAGATGGCTGGCTGGCTAAGTGGCCGGCTGCAAGCTTTAACAGAATAAGAGAGCTGGAAGGGACCTTGGAGGTCTTCTAGTCCAACCTCCTGTTCAAGCAGGAATCCCTACACCGTTGTCCAATCTTCCTTCCTGGCCTACATTTCCCACATACCCAGTGTGCAGAACTAGGGGGGGGGGGCACACATTTCCCCACCCTGCTGGGCTTCCTTCGCTCCCCTCTCTCGGATGCTGTGGGAGGGGGGGATGTCCCTACGGTCCGTGGCTGGGGGCAGCTCAGAGAGGGGTCTTCCCCATCGCCTGGCAGCTCCTCCTTTTCACCTCCATCCCTGGGCTGCTGCTTACGTACCTTCGCTGGTCACGCCTTCCTCCAGCTCATCTCCTTTCTGGAATTGGAGGAAGAAGGAAAGGGGGAGTGGGGAAGAAGAGAGAGAGAGAGAGAGAGAGAGAGCTTACCATCTTTATACCCGTCCTCCTTTAAGAAGAACTGCAGAGGGTGTAAGTAGGTTGCCAGCAGGGCGAGCCAACTGAGGCTGGTCCCAAAAACTGGGCCCCAACTTGCCCCAACTGGGGATTAAAACAAAAGACAACAGCAAGAAAATGTGGTCCACAGATTTCTGACCCCGCTTGGCTTTGCCAACAGAGGAGAATCAACCCTCCAGCGGATAAAAGGGACCTTCTGGATTCAGGGGTCGGCCGACTGTAAAATCCCCCAAGATCCCACCACTCGCAGCTTTCTTGCCCTTCTCCCTGCCAGAGAGGGCTTGTCCTACTTGGAGTAAGGGGCCACCGTGGGCCTCCCTCTTCCCAAGGGCCCTTCTTGGCATCCCTCACATTCAGGGCAAATGCACAGGCCTGGGAGGAGGGAGCACCTCCTTCTCCGATGAAATCCAAAGCAAAGGATCAGCGTGCACGGACAGCCACACGGGATCTACCGTGCAGGAGGCGGTGGCCCTGTCCAGCCAGCCGTGTCCTTCGGAGCAGGCAAGACATTTCCCCATTCCATCACTCAGCCAAGTCCTTTCCCTCCCCCTCTTCCTTTGGATATTTTTCTGCTCTGTATTTTGTAATGTATTTCTATAGACCCGTGTTTCCTAATCTTGGCAACTTTAAGAGACTTCAACTCCCAGAATTCCCCAGCCAGCTCTACTGTAGACCAGTGATGGCAAACCTTTTTGGCACCGAGTGCCCAAACTGGAACACGCATGCATGTGTGCATGCCAGAGTGCCAGAAACCGGGAGGCCAGCTGGCCGGTGTGCATGTGCCTGCCAGCTAGCTGGTCTTCGGGTTTCCAGCATGCATACTGGCCAGCTGGTCTTTGTGCAGGCCAGAGGACTGGAAACCCGAAGACCAGCTGGCCGGCGCACATATGCCTGGTTTTTTTTACCGTTTCTCAGGCTGTTTTCAGGCTGTTTTTTGGGCCAAAATGGTCTGAAAAATGTCCTGGAAAACGGCCCAAAACCAGCCTGAAAATGCCCCCAAAACTGACCTGAAAATGCCCCCAAAACGTCCTGTTTTTTGGCCATTTTTCAGGCTGTTTTCCAGCACTCCGGCGCCCGGAAAGACCAACTGGGGACGGCAGGCATGCCCACAGAGAAGGCTCTGCATGCCACCTCTGGCATACTGCCATAGGTTCACTATCACAGCTCTAGACTTTCCTGCTGGCTGGAGAATTCTGGGAGTCGAAGTCCACTTCTCTTAAGAATTGCCACGGTTAAGGAACATTGCTTCTACACCTTTTAAGTTCCTCAGAGTTGGCCAATCCTCCCCTCTCCTTCAGCACACATGTGTTCCAGAGGCTGCCCACCTCGGATGGCTTCGACCTGCAGCTCCAAACCCCCCCCCCCTTCCTTTCACCCCCCCCCATCTTTTTTCCCAGGAGTGCAGGAAGTACCTCGACTTACGACCACAACTGAGCCCAACCTTTCTATCGCCAAATGAAATATTTAAGTGAGTTTTGCCCCCCTTTCATGACTTTTCTTGCCACTGTTGTTAAGCGAATCGCTGCCATTAAGGGAGTCACACAATGGTCCCGTACATCTGCCGTTCCCATTGGACTCTGCTTATCGGAAGGCTCCAAGAGCGGATCGCGTCACCCGCGACGCTGCGACCATCCTAAATACGAGCCAGTGGCCAAGCATCAGTTTGGATGGCGTGACTGGGGGGGAGACGCTGCCACAGTCCTTCAGGGGGAAGAAGGGCCGTAAGTGGCTTGGCTCAGTGGCGTTGTAACTTCGAACAGTCACTGAATGAACTAGTGTAAGTCGAGGACCGGCTGCCTTTTAGAGGCGTGTGCCAAAGGAGAGCTCCTACCTGGGCAGCGCCCTGCCCTCCTCGGAGGCCAATTTCTTAAAAAATAAAGGAGGACCAAAGCAGAAGAACCAAAGAGTCTCTTACCACGTCGGTACTCAGCCACTCCTCAATGTCCTCCATGACAGAGGATTGTGGGACAGGAATCTAGGCAGGGCAGCAAAGACGGAAAAACAAGACCAAAAACACACCCAGAAATATGGGCCCAGAATGAGACAGGGGAGGGGGGGGGGAGGAGAAAGAGAGAGAGAGAGAGGAAGGAACAAAAGAGAGGAAGAAGAGAAACAAAAAACAGAAAAAAACAAAAAACAAATATAGGCTGTGTAAGATGCATTGCTGTCGTAAAAAAAAAAAAAGTGCATTGTTGTCATCGCACGGGGGGGTCGCAACCGAACGGAAAAAAAGCACACGCACAAACGAAGCAGTGCGAAAACGAGGCGATGTGGCTGGCAAAACTCAACACAGGAAAGGTTACGATGAGTGAAATGGGGGGGGGGGAGCAATGGGGCTGCCGCCTGCTTCCCAGCCGATCCCGGGAGGTAGGAGAGCAGGAAGGATGCCCTGCGAGGGGAGACGGTGAAGGCTTTGGGGGAACGGTGCCGAAGTGTGCGGCTGGGTGAGAGAAACAAGACTGGGGGAAGCCCGGTCCATAAGGGTCAATCTTGGACCGGCTGCACGGACATCCGAAAATCCTTTGGGATTTAGTGGGATGGTTCTGAATTCCGAGATTCCTTTGGTCCCTGTTCCTCTTTCATGGGCACAAAGACGTGGTTGCTGGGCAAATTCTGGTCCACACAAGTTTTAAGGTGCTTCCACATACACACATTCACACACACAGCACACGCCTTCTGCCCCCCCCCCCCCCATGGGACAGTGGAGGGCGGATAACATCAGGCTGCCAGGCGATGGTCTAAATCAACATCGCAGCCGATTTTAATCTCAATTCTGTTGGTCAAGCGGGGGGGGGGGGGGGGCTCTCGCCTAAATTGATGAGCAACCCGAAGAGCCATTCAACGTTCAATTGGGATCCCGTCGTTTGCCGCACCTGTCCAGCAGATGCTTTGTGCGAATCGGTCTAAAAACCCCTTCGGCCCATTCCCTGCTTGGTAAAGATGGCCTGGCTCAAAGATGTGGGGCTGCTCCAGACGCAGATCAGGGGCAGAGGGGGAGAGAGAGAAATCAATCGGATCTTGACCAAATCTGGGCCAGGCAGAGCTGGCTTCACACCTAATGAGATTTCCCCCAGCTCAGGCCTGCACAGAAACCGAACGCTCATCGAAACGATCAAATTATACTCCAGCTTTAGACCCAAACCTGTATCTTGCCGTGTCGGAGATCGGAAGGGCTGGCTTTTTGGTTCCCATTTGCCAAACGTTCCCCTTTCTCCACTCCTGGGCTGTCTGGAAAGAGGAGCGGCCGCTATAACCCTGGTGCCAGGCCTGCAGTCCTATTCCTTTTGGGATCTAATTCACCACACGGCTGGAGAATGAAGGGACATTCACCCACTGGCCGACAAGAAGATTTTGGAACGCTGGCACGTGGCTTGTGGATTCAGGTATGGTGTGGCAAGCCACGGCTGGGGAAGCCACAGCTCGGGCCGGTTTCCGTGCGCTGGTCAAGGGTCAAAATGGAAGGAAGCCCCTTCAAAGCCACTTGGCTGCTGAGTGTAGGCTACGAGGTGCCCGAACCGAACGGGACTAGCAATCAAGACTGAGGCACATGGAAAAATATTGTCTGGAAGAGAGAATGAGCTTCAGGGTAACTCTGACCCACCGTGCTTCCCATCCTTTTACGTTTCCAGCCTTTGGAGGGGGACTCCGGCTGTGTCCTTGCACTTCCTTCTCACCTGTCTGCTTGCACATTTGGGCAGGTCCATTTTATTATTAGGTGCCTCTGCTAAAGAGACCCCATTATCGGCTTCTGCTGCTGGGAACACGGTTAGGGATTAGTTGGAGAGAGGAGGTCAAATATGTCCGTGTTAAGAACAAACAGGGATGGGGGGCTTGTGAAGGACAGACCGGGGAGCACCAGCCTCTCCGATTCTGTACAGGTGTTATTGAAGGGTCCATGAAGGGGGCAGTCACCTTTTTTCCAAGCTGAACAAACACAAGCTAGCAGTGTGGATGCTTGGAACACCGGAGGAGGGGGAGCAGAATGTTCAAGTCAGGGGGAGAAATATAGGGGGGGAGTGTCTTAAGGGTCTCCCCAAGAAATTGAAACAGCAAGATGATCTGGTCTGGGGAAGGGTAAAAGATGCCTCTATTCTCTCTTGGGGGGGGGGCTCTTTACAAGCACTCTAACTCCCCCTAAATGTCTGTCCTCTAAACCAGGGGTCCCCAACCTTTGCAACTTTAAGTCTGAAGGACTTCAACTCCCAGACTTCTCCAGCCAGCAAAGCTGGCTGGAGAAGTCTGGGAGTTGAAGTCCTTCAGACTTAAAGTTGCAAAGGTTGGGGACCCCTGCCCTAAACAGTTTGTACCCACTTTTGCAAACCAAATTCCTTCCCCTCTTTAATGTTTTTCTAAGAATTTGTCTCCTGAAAAAAATCACATTTCCTTTTCCTCCCTCCCCCCACCAGATTTCTATTACTTTTTAAAAAAAATTCTCTTTGTATTTTGTATTTTGACAAATCAATAAAAATGTGATTTAAAAAAAATAGGCTGGGATCAGCAACTTAAATAATGTCCCACTAACTCCTGCACTTTTCCTGCCTAGACGTATTCAGGGTTTTTCCTTCCCCTCCCTTCCTTTGCAAAAATAATAAAAATAATAAATATGGTTCAAAAGAATCAGAATCTTCCAGGTGAAGTTTATATCCAGCGTGCTCTGCGTTCTTGCAAGCTGGGGGGAGGAGGGGGGCAGGGTTCTCAGATTGCCAGCTGTGGGTGTGCAGAGTAAGGCTGTAAAATACAGCGTGCAGAACAGGGTTTCTCAAGCTGGACCACTTGAAGACGCGTGGACTTCAACTCCCAGCATAACTGGCTGGGGAATTCTGGGAGTTGAAGTCCAGGCATCTTCAAGTGGCCCACCTTGAAAAACACTCAGGTAGGAGAGTTTGCTGTCTGCTGTTTTCGGTTTTCTGCTCTTGCATGACACGTTGTTGTTATTTTCATCCTCTTCCTCCCAAGATCAGCAGGAAGGCGGATGACCCTAGGGCGGCCCAGGTGCGCTGAGCTTCTGGGCTGCCCAGAGGAGGATGGGAGTCGAAGTCCAAAACATCCGAAGGCCACAGAGAGGAAGAGGAGGATCAAGCATCTTTCACCTGAGCTCAGGTGGCTCTTTTGCGCTGCCTTTTGCAAACCCCAAACGTCGAAGGACTTGTGTTTACCAGGGAGGGGAAAAAGGCAACACTGCAGGTATTAAAAAATAAAGACGCCGACAGTACAAGGAACCAGTGGAGAGATCCAGCCAAGTATTGGAAAACAAGGCCAGCGGGTGAGCAAGGTGTCTCTGTCCCTGTCCACCCCCCATCTCCAGAAATGCAGGTAGTCCTCGACTTACAACCACAATCGAGCCCAAAATTTCTGTCGTCAAGGGAGAGATTTGTTAAGTGAGTTTTGCCCCCTTTTACGACCTTCCTGGCCTCTGTTGTTAAGTGAATCCGTGCAGTGGTTAAGTTAGTAACCCGGTGGTTAAGTGAATCTGGGTCCCTCGTTGACTTTGAAGGTCGCAAAAGGGGGAAATAAGACGTGATCTCCGGACGCTGCAATGGTCATAAGTGTGAGTCAGTTGCCAAGCGTCTGAATTTTCATCGCCTGGCCACAGGGATGGTGCAAAGGTGAAGAAGGATCCCTAGGTCATTTTTCCCAGTGCCCTGGTGGATTTTTTAACAGTCACTAAATGAGCTGTTGTTAGGTCGAGGACTACCTGTATGCAGCCCCACCCTGAGGGGCCCAGCCTTCCATCTCCCCAGATGAGGCTCCCCACCCCCCACCCTCCTTTTACTGCCACCACGCTGGTACTGTTCGAACAGGTTGAGTGACAGGTAAAGAGCCCGGGAGGGGGGGGGGGTGAGGCTGGCAGAAAGGGACACCAGGGGGAGTGAGGGCGACATGGAGGGGGGATGGCAAAATGGTGCTCACCATTCCTTGGGAAATGAGCCACCTGTCTATGGGCTCCATGGGGCAACTCCCACCTTTACCTCTCTGCTGTGTGTTGAGAATAGAAAGCCTCATTACCACAGGTTAGAAAAAAACCCACCCCACGTTCCTCCCCCTCCCAAGTCAGATGCGGGATGTCCAGCTGCAGGCCCCTGGGAAAAGGCTTTGGGCCTCCCACCCTCCCACCTGGGTCTACCTGCAGGTGGCCCTGAGGGTAGAGGAAGCGCCCCTTCCCTGAGCCCACTTCCTGAGACAAGAGGGCACTGAAGCGGGCAGAAACATTCTACGCCTTTGCTTGCAAGGCTCTCAACAAGCCATGTTTTGGGGACTGGCCAGACAAGGCTGCAGGTGGGACCTCGGCTTAGCACTACAACTGGGACCAGGATTTGTCGCTAAGCGAGACAGCTATGGAAGTCGTGCTTGGTTTTACCCATTTTTCAGCCACGGCGAAGTGTATCATGGCTGAAAATTGAGAAGTCAGTGATGGCTACAGTGTACAAAGGTTGCCGACAGCTTGACGTCAGCTGGAGAGCAAAATAAGAATGTTTTCATCTGTGGGCAAAGTCGGGGGGGGGGGGGGGAAGGAGAGACACACCTTCAAGTACTCTGACCCTGGAGGCCCTTTGAGCTGACAACACACGAAGCAGTCTGCCCTCCAGACCTGCGCAATCCATTCTCCCCAGACAAACTCAGAGGTCTGAACCAGGCCTTAAATGGGAGCAAAGGTTCTCCATCGCAGATTATTACCACTGGAGGGATCTGGGTTCAAATCCTGGCCATCAAGCTGACTGAACAAATGCAAATCTCTTGTTTTAACGGTGAGGATCAAAATGGGGACAGGGGAAGAAAACAGAGCCCCGGGGCACTGCCTGGAACAAACTGTGTTTGCGGGGAGCACAAACCATTTATTCTGATGAAGTAACATTAATTAGAGATAGACGGATATTTGGATGCTACAAAGGCCAGACTATGGAAGGACATGATCAGCTGGAGAAAGTACAAACCCCTGGGGGAGGAGGGGAGATTGACAAATCAGGTCTCCATGCTTAGCACTCAATCTGGACTGCAGGGGGGCGGAGGGGGGGAGGAAAGGCTCCCCTCACCTGGGTCCCAAAGTAGTACCCCGTATTTCTGCACTCTAAATCAGCAGCCCTTTTAAGTACGACAACATCGAGATGAAGCTGAGAGAGAAGGTGAGTCTCTGGGCCGTCCTCCAGAATTTCCCACCAAAAACACTGAATATCTGGTCCCCAAATACTTCTAGATTGATGAGCCCCACCTCACCCCATGACCAAACAAGGAGACGACCCCAGCTCGCTCTGCCACACTTCCAGTCAGGTACCCCAAAAACAGACAATTCCACACAAGGGAACACACTGCCCTTCCGTGTCCTCAGCTTAAGAATGACACACGCACACACACACACACCCCTACCTACCTACCTACCTCTTTGGTAATACAGCAGCTCAGACTTACCCCTCCTGATTTGGGTTTCCGGATATCCGGGGCAGGTGCCATCCCTTTAGATGTTGGTGGATCCTCCCTTGTCCTGCTGGGCAAAAGGAAAGAAAAGAATTGCTGGAATAACCAGAAAGCAACAACAGCAGCAAAAGAAAACGTACGAAAGAGAGGCCCAAAAGCAGGGCGATTTTATTTGGCAGAAAGAAGGAAAGGAAAACAGCCAGTGCAGCCAGATGCCAGCACACGAAACTCTTCCGCCTGCGGGGGCAGATTGGATTATGGGGAGCTGAATAATACACCCATGTAGAAAGTCGCACTTCGCTACCTCCTAAATCTGGGGATTTCGCGTCTCCCAGAAGCCCACCAGGCCAATCCAATTAAGGCAGAGGGAGCTGATGAGATGGAAATCCCTGCCCCCTCCTCTAAATCTGCCACAGGGTGGAGCCAACGGAACAAAGAGGAGAAAGCATCATTCATGCTTAACTAGCGCTGAGTCTCTGGGAGGTCCCTGGAGGCTGCCATTCATCCAGAAAGCCAGGAGGGCTCCATTCTTAACAGCCCCGAGAGCGGGGACAATCGTATCACCCAAACAATGGCTTGGCGAGGGTGAAAAGGTCCCATGCTGCCTTTCTGATGGCCTTTGATTTTTCAGTGCATTTGGATTGGCTCTGAGTAGCCCAGGAATAGTCTGAAATACGATCTAACTGAGCGATCCAAATTCCCTCTCACAAAGCCCCCGGGATAAGATCTGCTCCAATTGTGTAATCTAGAAAAGGAAAAATGTATTCGCTGTAGCGCAGTGGCCACAAAATGAAGGCGCCTCATCATTTGCTGGCTCAGGATTTGAACCTGGGGCCCAGAGGACGACTCTTGGCCTGAGCAGCTCTTTTGGCCCTAGGAGCCAGTTTTATCTAGTGGTCAAGGCGCCTGGCTAGGAAGCAGGAGATGGTGAGTTCTAGTCCCGCCTTAGCCATGAAAGCCAACTGGCAACTGTGGGCCAATCACCAGGAGGTGGAGAGTTCTAATCCCGCTTTAGGCATGAGTGACGGAGGCTGGGTGACTTTCGGCCAGTCCCTCTCACTCAGCCCAGCCCACCTCCCAGGGTGGTTGCTGAGAGGGAAAGCAGGAGGAGGAAGGTGTGTTGGGTCTGTTCACCACCTTGAGTTTCATTTGTAAAAAAGATAAAGGCAGAACACAGAGAAGCAATAAGTTTTCAGAGAGGCCACTTACGTTTTACGCTGATCTGCCCCGGAGACGCCTCTCGTTTGTGCAAACACGTCAAAGTCATCCCGGGGGTTGCTGTGGGGGAGCGAGCTGAGGGCCCCGCTCACGTTGTTTGTGCCCAAATCTACGGAGGAGACCCAGAGGACAAAAAGCTAGAAATCTCCAGCAAAGGAAGATGGGACCGTTTGGCTTTGAACCAATCCCCCCCCCCCCCCCCTCAAACAGTGGGCCCCGGCCGTTTGGTCATGGGGAGCCTGGGTGCCTGCACACGTTCCCTGCAGCCAAGCCTGAAGGGGGCCAGGTGTCCTCCCCTTCTTCCGTTCACAGGGGCAAAAGGGCCCAAACCTCCCCAGTCTCCTCTCCCTTGACAAGCCCAGCGCCAGGATCTGGAAGATGAGCTCCGATCGAAAACGCTTCCTTGGGGAGGCGAGGGAAGAGGAAGATCAGATTCAGGAGGAGGAGACTCCGAGCCAGAGAAGGGACCCCGGAAATCAATTAAATGAGACACAGCTTGAGTGTAATATGGGACGTAAATTTTTGGGTCAAAAAACCCTACTGGGACAAACGCAGATTTGCACACAGCACGGCTGACGGCTGAGCGCCAGGTAATGGAAGGTTGGCTCTTATCGCAGAGACTTATCATGCACCAATCTGCTATAAATGAAAAAGGGCTTCGTTGTATCTAAATGCAGAGTGTTGGCTCCTAGGCCTTTCCTCCTACAGAGCTGCCAGCATCCGACCTCTCCAGTTTCAAAAGCCCTCGCTGTGGACTAGCTTCTTCAGACTCCCTCCAGAAAGGAAGCTGCAATACTCACCGAGCCCAGCAAGCTGAGAGGAGAGGGTGGCGGCGGGGGCTGTGTTTCCCACCATGGGGCTGACCACTGCTGGGGACCCAGGGCCCAGGTCTATTAGGTTGTCCTCGGTCACCTCGTTGAGAACCTGCAGGGGCACACAGGGTAGCAGCAGAGGTCACCCGAGAGCAATGGCGGCCCTACTGGATCACCGGAGTCAGAGGCAGCGCCAGGCGGCTCTGTGGAAGCCCAGGATGCTACGGCCGTGAGGGTGAGGTGCATACAAGCACCCCTTCAACCTCGCTTCAGGCGTTGCCTTTCTTTCCCTGGCCAGGTCATCTCGGCTAAAAGGGGCAGATTCCTACCAGTTGCTGAGCCTTCCTTCCCAACACATAGGAGGAGAACGATTACGACCAACTACACACAGAGAAAAGCACAGGCAGAACTTTGATTGAGCCATTTGGGCCACCGTCCTGATTTTCTGATTAGGACAATGAGGTTCCAAGAACAGGCAAAGGTCGAATTTCCACGCTGGGTATTTCCTCATTATCCTTTTCCTCATCAGCGTGAAATGGCTGGATTCCTCCCAATCTGAAGGCAGACCTTCCACTGTTGCTTTGCCAACAAAGGCACCACCCGTTACGCTTAATATTCAGGGCAAATATTCCCAATTCCTAGGGGCCGAATACGCTCTGGTCTCAAGGACAGGGAGTAGCAGTTACACTGCTCAGAAAGGCTGGCGGGAGGACTTACTCCGTTGCTTGAATTCTGCGCTGATCGGCCCAGCCTGTATCGTTCAAACCTACAGGAAGACAAGAAGAGGTGAAAAAGGAGGGCAAGGGGCACTTGAGAAGAAGTGCGGGTCTTCATCCAAAAGCAGGAATGGGGAGCAGAAACGACTCTGGAGACAAAGGGGGAAGAGTTGATTCCAGGTAAGACCTCCCCAGGAGAGCACTACAAGGCCCATATGCCATTCTTTCCCCATCTCCTTTCCTTCCTTCCTTCCTTCCTTCCTTCCTTCCTTCCTTCCTTCCTTCCTTCCTTCCCTTCCCTTCCCTTCCCTTCCCTTTCCTTCCTTCTCTCTCTCTCCTCCCTCCCTTCATGCTGAAGCACTTAACGGGACTTGATATCTGCTTCTAGGCAAACAATCACGCCCTTGCAAAGCAGATGAAATGCTTGTGATCGGTTTTGCAGAGCGAGGCCCTCATCTGGAATGCAACAGCCGTAGCAGCCCCCGCCGCTTCCTGTCTTTGGATGCCTGCCTGGCTAGCATGCATGATTTCCCCCATGGATGCTCTTGCCAGGACATCTAGCGTCCAATGGTACACACCACACCCCACCCGGAGCGGCATCAGTGTAGGCAGCCGGGAGTCAATTCTAGGCAGCTGAACAGCCGAGAAAGAACCCAAGTGGTTTAAGGCAGCTCTGAGACTTCCGAGAGTTCTCTGCCCTGCCTCCTGGGAGGGAAGGGGAGAGGCTGAATGGAGAAGCCCAGGAAGTGGAGAGAAGGCTGCGATTCGGTACAAGGAAAAGACTCCTGAAGCCCCCCCACGACCACCCTCTTCTGGAGGGGACACCAATGCGGTCCCTGAGAGAAGGAAGGCCCTGGCTTGCCCTGTCCTTGTGCCAGAGGATCTAACTTCTGAAAGGGAAAAGAGAGAGGGCACCTCTCGTATCGGAGGAAGACGTTATTCAAGTCATCGTTGGCATGAAGCAGCTCCTCGGTGACTTCTTCGTTGGACACCCTGGAGATCAGCTCCACGATCCGTTGCTGCATCGCTCGGCAGGTGCGGTTCAGCTCCTGGGAGAGGAGACAGGGAGACGGCTGAGAGCAAGGAACAGCCTCCAGGGGTGGCACCGCAAGCGGGAGCCTGAACGTTCACCTCCAGGAGGAGGCCCTGCTGCCTTTCGAGGGTAGGTTTGCTTCCAGGGGTCTCTTAGGGAGGCTGTGGCTCACATCCGGCCTCTCTGGTCAGCTGTTTTGGCTCCCTCGGCAAAGGGGGCCCGGCCTATCCAGTAGATCCACCTCTGCCCACTGGACCTCACGCCCACAACGAGAGAAGCCAGCTTCCCCCACCAGGTTTTTCATCAGTGGTGACCTTTAACAACATCTAGCCTGAATCTGGAGGCTTCCCTGCCAGTGGAGAGAGAAAGCAGCAGAGTGGTGACAGCTCCAACCTCAGAAGGAGGAGAAGCTGCCTGGGCTGCCTCTGCCGAGACTGGCATTCGGAGGGTGGCATCCGTCTCTACTCAGGTCCTCCAGCTGCTGCAACAGCTTGAAGGCCAGGTTTGCCAACGTTCCGCTTTAATCTCGTCGGTTGAGAGCCAGATGGTGGCATTTCAGGCGTTTGGACTCAGGGAGTGGAGACGGGTTGACACCACCGGCTGGTGTGGCATTGGGAAGTTGCCTGGTGCACCAGGGCTCAGTGGCTTCCCTTGTTGGGCCCTATTTCTAAGAGGCCACAACCAACCACACCTTCATCCCGGTTTCTTCGGTCCAAGTCACCAAAGGGACACTTGCAGACCACGGCTTGCTCTCTGTCATCCCGGGAGGCCGGGCAGAGAATAACGGACTGAAATCCCAGGAAGAGAGGTCAAATTCGCATCTGGTTGAAGGGAGCCCTCCCGCACAAAACCTCCTGCCATTGGTCATTTGGGAAAAGGCATATGAGGCTGCAGGTGACCTCTGGCGAATCAGAGGGGTTGGGGGGAGAAGGACTGGGGGGGGGGAGTTGCTCCGTAGAGGAGTAGAAACAGAGGTGGGGAAACCATCAGTCATGAATGCCGGACACTGGATCCTTCCCCCAAGCAACAGATCAGTCATCAAGAACCAAATGATCCCTTCCGGCTCTGGATGGTCTTTGAGCCCATCAAAACCAGGAAAGAGAAAACGAACACAGAAAGCCCTCGACTTACGACCATTACTAAGCCCAAAATTTCTGTTGCTGAGACATTGACAGTGAATTTTGCCCCATTTTACGACTTTTCTTGCCACAGTTGTTCAGTGAATCGCTGCAGTGGTTAAGAGAGCAACACAGGGAATCTGGTTTCCCCATCGACTTTGCTGGTCAGGTGGTTGCAAAAAGGGAATCACCTGACCCTGGAGAGGCTGCAGGGGTTGTGCGAAAAATGCTCATGTAAGTCAGTCACTTTTTCCGGTGCCATTCTAACTTTGAATGGTCACTAAAGGAACGGCCGCAAGTCGAGGGCTACCTGTGCAGAAGAGCTAGGAAAACTGCCCCTCTCGTAGATTCACCTGCAGTAACTCGAGGTCCGAGGAATCCTCTTGCCCGGGGACCATTTCCGTCAGCATCTCTGACATCACTTTGGTGTTGCCACGAACAACGTCCAGCTCGCTGCGTAGTCGTGCAATCTGGCGGGGGGGGGGGGGGGGGGAAGTAGGGGGAGGGCAGGCAGGGAAGGAGGAAAGTGCTTTTGTCCGTCAAAGCCGACACATCTCCTGAAGGAGCGCAGGGGAGGGGCCACAGCTCCCCCACCCCACCCCGGAGCCCCTGCCTCCAGAGACCCTACCTGCTCCGTATTTGCTATGATGGGGCCGGTCACGCTCAGAGGGGGGGTCTGAGGAGCCGGGAAGGACGTGGGGGAGGTGCTGGAGCTCATCTTTTGCTGAGACTGGGACTTGTGCATGTTGGCAGCTGGGTCGATTTCAGGGACGCTCTGGCAAAGGAAATGGCAGTTGGTGAAAGAGAGACCCTGCCCAGATTTAAACACGCAGAGGGGAGGGTGTGTGTGTGTGTGTGTGTGTGCGCGTGCTTGCGACTCTGTTTTCAGCAGTCACCTAAATGGTCTGGAGGCCCAAAGATTGTGCAGCCTCCCATCCAAGCAGCAAGTAGCCCATCACCCTGGCAGACGGAGTGCTAAAATTGCCCAGAGTCAGATCCCACGAGGTTGTTCTAAAAGGCAGCTGCCTTTTCCTGCTCAATGAATGACCGGAGCTATTCTAGGGTTCGTTCCTCTACAATTGATCCCACTCTTTAATTTGCAGCCTGGGTTCTTGGGTGGGAGCCCTTATTTCTCCACGCTCAGAGACTTACTCTCTGTGGGGTGTGTATTGGAGACAGGGCATCCAGATCCGCCACGGGAAACTCTATGCCTTTCCTCTTGAGCTCTTCGTAAATGTGCACCACTCCTGTGAGGTCAGGGCTGCTTCGAAAGGCGTCAGCCCAAGCCTGGCGGGGAAAATAAAAATAAATAAGTAATAGGGAGGACTTTCAGGCTTTTCCTACACAATCCATATTTCTTCACTGGGGCACCAGGGACCAGTTCCACGGAGAGAGGTTTTTCTGCAGACCGGAGGGGGGTTGGGGGCTTTCATGTGCTGCCCGCTTTCTGGTGTGCTGCAGCCCGGTGCCTGGAGGTTGGGGACCCCCTGCACGAGGTTGTCCGAATTGATCATTTTTTCTTGGATTCATTACAACAGAGGGATCACGAGAGATCACACCCCTCAACAGCCCTAGGAGAAGGGCTCACTAGAGACCCTCCTGAAATTACCCTGCATCTTTAGCGTGATGGAGAGAAAAGCTATGAAACAGAGTAGAAACAGTCCTTCATCTTGACCCCGTTACTTTGGGGCACGGAGGCCATTATGTGCTACTCAAGAGTCAAAAGTGAGATTCAAACCCTCAAATATTGCGCAAATGAATCAAATATATATCGAGATTAAAAGGGCTATCAACCTGTTACAGCCTGGCCAGTGGGAGCTTCAAAACTAGGTGGCCTTAAACCTGTTAGGATTTGTGATGCTAGCTCTACGCTCAGGAAGAGAGAGAGAGAGAGAGAGAGAGAGAGAGAGAGGGAGGGAGGGAGGGAGGGAGGGAGGGAGGGAGGGAGGGAGAGAGGGAGAGAGAGAGAGAGAGAGAGAGAGAGAGAGGGAGGGAGGGAGGGAGGGAGGGAGGGAGAGAGAGAGAGAGAGAGAGAGAGAGAGAGAGAGAGAGAGAGAGAGAGAGAGAGAGAGAGAGAGAGAGAAATCAAAACAAGATACCTGAATCAGGGCGAGGACTTTATCTTGAACGATGGTGGGAGGATTGTTCTTGGGTGAAATTATTTTCACCAGGACACCATCTATGAAATCTCGGTTTGCTACGAGGATATGGAAGCGATGGCCGCAGTTCTTTACACACGTTTCGAGGACCTTGGTGTGAAAAACACATTTCAGAGGCGGAAGAGAGAGTCAACACTCAGCATCCTAAAAAGAGAGAGCTGCTAGGTCGGGTTCTAGGGCGACGGTCTTGTTCCCCCCAAGTCTGCAGATCTTGATTTCTTGTACTTACCGTTAGAGCGAGCATCACCTCTCTGTAGTTTTTGTTTCCGTTCAGTCTCTTCTTGAGCGCTCTAACGGCATCCTTTGGGCTGAGGAGGGAAGGAGGAGAGGATGGTGAGGCCCCAGGTGCCTCTGAAGCACAGAAACACAACAGCCCCGGGTTTTAAGCTGTTTGTGCACACCTGTTTTGAACCTGGGTGCTTGGAGGCACCGGTGTTTGCTGAATTGCAGTGGAGCATCTCAAAGGAGAACACAGTCCCCCGAGGGAACGCACAAATACTTTCAGCAAATAAAAAAAAAAACCAAGCCAGGCCAGGAGCTATGAAGATGCTGAAAAGACGGCAGCAAAATGATAGCAATAGTGCTTAGACTTATATCCCGCTTCACAGTACTTTTTCAGCCCTGTCTAAGTGGATTACAGAGTCAGCCTCTTGCCCCTAACAATCTGGGTCCTCATTTGACCCACCTCGGATGGATGGGAGTTTGAGTCAACTTTGAGCCTGGTGAGATTTGAACTGCCGAACTGCAGTTATCAGTCAGCTGAAGTAGCCTGCAGTACTGCACTCTAACCACCGCGCCATCCCAACGAAAAGATGGTTTTGTGATGCTTTGGTCTAAAAGGAGACTGCAGAACATGGGCCAACAATAGCGCTATGGCGTTGAAACACAGAGAGCTGCGTTGGACTAAAGTATTCCAGCTACCTGAAATATTATTGAACAATTTATTGAACAACATCTTCTAGAACAAGCTCTTCAGGCTTAAAATCAAATGCCGGGGGCTGTTTGGCTCATACAACTGACTCATACAAGTCATTGGTCCATTTATCGCCATCTTCCCTGCTTGATTAGGGTTAAGGCAAGCGAACACTGTCTGCAGTTAACAGGAGGCAAACATCTAAACGGCTGGCAGAGACCACCTGACCAACAAGCCACTACTTTGCTCAGAAAAAGACACCTCCAAAATCGCAAAAGGCAATTCTGCCATCAGCTCACAGGTTGTGCATAGACATACCCTTCTTCTGTCTCATTGATGATGTCGCATATCTCCATGTTCAGCGTCCAGTCTTCGCTCTGTAGGGAGCCATCGGTGGCTTTTTCTGTAAGGCAACCAAATACGTTGCTCATTTTCTGTGAAACTGACAGGCAAACTGGCTACCTTTACCTGTAGCTCTGTGCAGTACAACACAAGGTATTCCATCAAGATTTTCTTCCTTTCGAACAAATGGTGCAGAATTGTTCAGAATTACATAAAATATAGTGCCAACAGACTGTGTCACAGTTTGCAAAACCTGAAGGGCCTGAAGTTTAGAAAATGACCCATAAAAGGTACCAGGAGAAAGAAAAGATTTCAGAAGTAGCTTGGAAGGGAAATAGTTTGAAATCAAATGTTGAGTCTGCCAGCTTTCTGCCATCTGATAGAGCAACCTCTTCTGGCCAACAGCACTAAATCACCTGTGCTGTCCTTTTACCTTTTTCCTTTTGTGCCAGAAAGCCTCTTAAGGAGGGGAAGCCCAATAGTTCATAAGCCATTTGACTGGTGCCACATGCAAAATGAACCAGACAAGAAAAACCCATAACCCTTTGCTAGGCGGAGTGGGGGTGTGTGGAGTAAAGTTATTAGCAAAGTCTAGATCAGGGGTCTGCAAAGTTGGCTCTTTTAAGACTGGTGGACTTCAACTCCCAGAGTTCCCCAGCCAGCATAGCTTTGCAGACCCCTGGTCTAGATCATGCTATCAAACTCAGTGCACAATATTTTTTGAGGCCAAGAACTAAATTTTGAAAGATATGGCAAAAAATAGGAGATGCCTTGGACAAAAAATCAGTTTAATATTTGCATTGAAATGTAATTATCATGGTAATACACCAATTATCTATTTACTCTCTTGCTCCATGAAAAATTACTGTTTGGCAACAATTTTCAAAGTGTACGTCTTTTCTAAAGAGGCCTCTGATCAAGGTGAAAGCTGACAAATTATAACTGGGTATAATGTGAGAAGGGGAGGGTACACGCGCACACCCACGGACACACCCACAAATACCGTTAAATACTTCATATTAGCAAGAGATAAAGCATATAAGTCAACCAATCTATTTCTTGTTATATGTTCCTTTTGAAGATTTAATGTTCGGTTCCTGAGGATTGCCTATTGCAATATATAATCCATTTGAAATAGGTTTAGGTCACCCTCAAAGCACTTTACAATATGGATGCATTCTGGTGTGTACCATGTTATGTATCTGCAGAAATATTCGACCACAAAATCTTGCGTACCAATCGCATCCTGGTCTGAGGCTATTCCAGCATCTTATGAAGTTATTCATAGCAGCTAATTTACAAGTACTGCAGAGGACTCTAATTTGATCAGAGGGGATAATAGGGGAGCGTTTGGGTTTTGTGGTCCGAAGTTGAAAAATAATCACTCCATCTTCTGTTTCAAGAAAATGGTCCTTTGCTATTTGGAGGAACTGCAGTGTAATATGATCTCCAGCTGATAAAACCTGCCCACTTGTAGATACTTTCGCCAACCTCATTTACTCCCTCCTCTTAAGTCACTGCCTGGATGCTGGGAAGGGTCAGCTGCAGACCAGCAAGTTAAGGTCCAATTCTTGCAAGACAGATGGACTGTGCTAAACAATGGCTTATTGAATAACCTCTAAGTGAAAGGGTTGCTGGATGATGCAGAAGCCGTGGTTTATGCACCACAATAGCTAAGCTCACATGATATCTTCAGTTGAAACCCAAATAAATTCCATTTTGGCTTAGCTTGATGTGCGAACCAAGCCATTCTCTTGGTCAGCAGGCAATCTAATTGGAAACAGCTGTTCAGAATGGGATTTGGAAGGGAAATTGTCTATTTTTTGTTAATGTGCAGGCCTGTGCTTGCTTTACAGATTTATCGTCTTTATTCCCGTTGTGCTACTGAGCAACCTGTGTGCCAAGCCATATTTTGTTTCCATTAGCAATATATTGCTTCAAACTAGACCTACTTGATTTTTTAAATATGTATATATATATATATGGGGGATCCGGCACAGAACTTAAACATTCTCATCCCCCCCCCCCCTTTAAAAAATAATAATAATTGCGGATCTTTCACCCTTTGGATTTTTGTCTTCAGGAATATTTTTGGCATTAGCATTTGGCTATTAACCACCGGATATGCCAGAAGCTACCATACAATTTTGCACGTTTGAAAAAAAAGAGTAGGGAGGAGCTAGAGGATTCCAAGGAAGATTCCATGCTTAGGGAAAAGGAACTAAAAAGCATATAATCAGCAATAGTCATGGACCTGTTGACAGCAGTCATTTAATAACCTTGCAGTTTGCAGGGAGGATCTAAGAAGAAAGAGGGAGGGCAGGCAGATTCTCCCTGAATCCCTTGGAGAAAACAGACAGTATCGAAACAACGTACCATCCCTCACTGGTTTTAAACTGGGAAGCCATGATTAACACAAGCCTAGGTTGTTGGTGTCCAACAGCTTTCACTGTTCGAATATTTCTGCTAATGTCCACCCCAGTTGGACCCCAAACTTGGCAACTTTAAGACTTGTGGAGTTGGCTGGCTGAGGAATTCTGGGAGTTAAAGTCCACAAGTTGCCAAGTTTGGAGACCCTCGATGAGTAGTCACCAATGAGTAGCCAACTAAATTTAAAGCCTGAAAGAATGCACAATTTGAGAAAACCCGGAGAAGTTCTTCCTCCAGCCTGAATTATCTTACATACTGAGATTCTACCTGTACCTTCATTAACTCGCTCTCAGCCTCGGGGAACAATTACGATGGTCTTCTCAGAGTTCAACACAGCTCTGTGGGCTCACTTGGCCAACTCTGGGCTTTCACAGAAATCTTGCCCAATCTTTCATGGTCAAAAAATTCTGGCAGAAGAACCTTCTGCCATCGCAAATACGGCAAACACATAGAGGGAGTTGCATCAGGGATGAATGAATAAACACATTGCTCATTAACCTTCAGAAAGTGTTTATCCCTTTACTGCTTCAACCTGTTTCACAGCTGAGTTATTTACATTTTACAAGAGAGAAAGATAAGCCTCTGATCATCTCAACCCTTTCCTGAACAGGGTTTGCTCATGTTTACCCAATGTCCTCATGTGCTGGCGATTAAATTTTCATGGGAATCAATGCCATTTACTGGCAGAGGAAGTACAATGCTGATGCATTTCTAGCCCCAGATATTTTCGGAGGGCACCGGCTTTAATTGCAGATGCCAAAGCTCTCATCAATCCAATAGGTTTTCATGGACCAGTCTCCATCTCCTCTAACATCAAAAGGACGCCAAACAGCCAGACGATTGCATCTCCCACACCAGCCCGAAAGAACCACAGAAACATTCAACAAGGAAAATTCAGTGAACTATGAACTACTTCAGCCAAGGCTATACAGCAGATACTTCATCCAGGGCATTTTTGCTTTTCCCTCCCCTGTTCAAATTAAGGTGAAATCCCTCGCAGGCTTTTTAAGGTCGCTTGCCCTCTGCCACCAGAGGAAAACTTGTTCTACTCTACACGATTTGCAGATCTTCAAAAGATCTTCAAAATTCCAGGCTGAGATGGTAATCATAGGTTGGATGCCTTTTCCCCCCCAGGATATTAAGCAACCAGGTCACATAATGTCAGTGACATCCATACCAAAGCCTGCAGGATAACTTAAATCTTCAACGCTAAAATTTCAAATCGGGGAGGAGGAGGAGGAGATGCGTGCGATTAAACTTTGGACAATTTCTGACCTTTGAAAGCAACTATTTCTCGACTGAGATCAGATCCCGCTCTGCAAGTCCAGTGGGATGTTTTGATCTTTTGATATACACGTTGTGTTTAGCCAACCTTTGGTTCTTTTACTTTAAAAAAAATCAATAGCCAAAGAGGCGAAGGCAATCGGTTACTATTAGGCATTTTCTTCAGAATAAAGATTTTCAAGCTATTATTTCCCATCTCTTGGCTAAGAGGGCAGAAATAACGAGCGTGTAAGTTGAACGTCTTTTCTCATTTTGGAGTTGGCCAATTTTAGGCTTAGGAAAGAGCTTCAATTTTCCAAATGCAGCTACTTCCATTGTGAAGTGCTACCTTTGCTTGTGCCTTTCGGGCTGGGCTCACTCACTGAGCTAAGCTATAGTTATGTTTAATAACTCCTTTAAAAAATAACAATGGTTGCATTCATACAACATCCTAAACCAAGAGGAACTAAATCCCTTGCTGGCTTAGTGCAGTGTCTGAACTAGCCTCTATACACTCTAATTCAAAGACCTGACAACTTCAAGGCAGCAACCTTTCAAGGAATTCATTCAAAATTGCCAAAGTCCCTTCCAAATGAAGACCACAGAGAAACTGTTCTCTAACAAAACAAAGAATTGAAAAAGAAAAGTAGCAATGCCCTGTTTTGATTGGTATCTCTTTCAGAGATTTTTACGTTTTTCTCTCCCAACTGGTGTAGAGCCTCAGGACTTTCAGCTTCACAGTATATACCAATAAATTGCAACAATACATGTACTGTAAAGAATATTCTTAGAATTGCAGCAATGTCTCCTTTTAAATAAAAGGATGTTCCAAGTGGCTTATTCAAGGTCTTGGAAAAGGTCAACAGAGTCAGGATGTAAATGACATTCCTTGGACTATACACAACACTTTCATTATGCAACCCTCTCTTGTCTGCATTGGGAATCTGTTTTCCATTGAATAAAATGTCACAATTTGTTAGAAAAAAGGCCAGAATCTATTTTCGATTCTCCAAGGGCAAAAGGAAGGCACCCTAATTAGACTGCTGCCCTTTAGAGCAGGGTTCTGATTTCATTTTCAACGATTTAGCATCTGCCACAAAGAAAAATGAGCTCAAATTAAACAGCGTTTACCTGCTTTCAGACCAAGCGTTCCTACTGCATTAACAAGACTATGCAACCATAAAATGGGTGTTGAAGTCTACTCTAACAATGCACAAGCAAGCGGTGAGCTTCATAAACTGAGATCCTCCCCAGTAAGAAAAGCTTGCGGCCCACTTCCTTAATTTTGACTAAAAGCTAGGTAGAAACCGACATAGATTTTGTATTTCTCAATTTTTCCTTCCAATTTCTCAATTCTTCTTTTCAATTACTGTGCTATATGTCTCAACACGTGTGTATCCTCTCCCCCACATTTCTCAACCTTGCGCCTCAGATCTGTCCACTCTTTCTCCTCTCTCCAGACTGAGTTGAAGAGTGATTTGAACGGCCACTGATTGGAAAAGTCCACTCACCAAACAATTGTTGGGTTCTTCGATTCTTTAAAGGCATGTTACATCCAGGAGCCTCCCAACCTGCCGTATAGCCCTTTCCTTAAAGCGCACAGGCATTTATGCAAGGCGTTGCTTCTTTTAAAAAGAACAATTGGTGCACATCGCAAGGCAGTGTCATCAAGGTCCTTGCACTCCGACACGTGGTTTTTGTACAACCATCAACCTTACCACACCCCTGCTTAGTCACTGTATTTTAAGCCAAGAAAACCACAGCTTCTTGAGCCTTAAGTGGAGAAGCTGCCATAAATATCCACAAACAATTCAGTCATCTCTTCTTGCATCCCCCCTCAGGAGATCTTTTTCAAGATTACAGGGCCTTTAAATCTGCACCTTGCCGTGTTTTCAAGTCATTTCCCCCTCTTGGGCATCCTCTGTTTCATTTCCTGCCAGCATTCCTAGCGCCAAGATTATTCACAAGTTCTGAGCATCTCTAAACCTCCCCTTCTCCGCTTCACGATCTCTTCCTTCACTCTCAGGCTGCAACCTCTATCGCTCCCCCCTCCCCGACTTCTGTCCCCCTCTGCCACAGATCCTCCAAAGGCTTTGCACCCCTCTTATTCTCACACACACCTCCAGAAAAAAACCCTGACATCTCACTGCCAGGCAACCTCGCCTTTTATATCACTTCTCTCCCAAAACATCCCTCAGCTGCAAATGTAGATATCTTTTTTTTTTATGCATGATTTTTTCGTTTTGCTTTTTGAAAATCTCCCACAAAACGTAAGTCATCCTGCAGACGGATCCAGGTTTGGGAAGCCACTGGGCGTGTCACAGTCGGCTGGCCATACACTTTCATGGCCGGGCACAAGCCGCACCGCCACTCCCACCCTGCTCCAGGGACACAGCTGGCCTTTGCCTGGAGGGTCTTTGCAAGGACCCCTCCCCCCCACCCTCCCCACGTGCCTTCAGAGAGACTCTGTGCAGGCCTGTATAGAAAGGAAGAAGCTAATCTGCAGCTGCAGCAGCTGATGGCCAGCTGGACCAGGCCAGGCCATGCTCATCCAGCAAGGCGCCCACCCCCCAGGGCTGATTGGGAGGGTTGCACATCCCAGTATCGCCACACATTGAAGCACACCACAAAGCCCCCCCCCCAAAGGGGCCCCAGGGACCAACCCTCCCCCCAGGGAGAGATGCTCTGCAGGGACCAAAAGGGGGGAGGGGCTGCTTTTCCTCAGCCAGGGGAGGGGGAGGGGCACACCTGTGCAGGTGGGCTCTTTGCAGACGTCAGAGGGGCTGGGGAGTGTCACTGGGGAGGGGGCGCCTGCAGAGCTCCCCCTCCCCGCCTAGAAGGGCCTCCTCAGCCCAACCGACCCCGGGGGCCCCAAAGCGGGCCTAGGGGCCTGGGAGGCCCCCTCCCCACCCGCGGCCCATCCCCCCCCCCAACCTGGCCTGAGGGCGCCTCAGCAGCTCCCGAATCCCCCCCGGCTCACCCAGGCTCTGCCCCACCGGGGTGGCGAAGGGGTTCCCCAGCAGAAACTCCATCTTAAGGATGACAACAAACGCGGCCGGCCTCCCGGCCCGATACGCCTCGCGTCGCCTCTCGCTGCGCCGCCTCGTCCCGCCTCCCCGGCTTGAGCGGCGGCGGCGGCGGCCAAGGGCGGCGGCGCTCGCGCCTCAGGACGGCCCCCGGCTCCCTCTCTATTGGACGGGGTTCCCCGAGGGGCGCTTTGTCATTGGAGGAACGGGGCGCCCATCACTGTCAGGCCAGCCGGGACTCGACTGGAAAGCGGGTAGCTTCTGAGGAGACGACCGACGAGGCAGGGAGGGAGGGGACCCCGACTTCCGAGCTTCGCCATTGGAGGACACTGCGGGAGAAGCCCGCAGACTATTGGGTGGCGTTCGCAAGTGATTTTCAAGCCGTGGGCCTTCTACAACCAATCCCGAGAGGGAACGGCTGTTTATGTGGAGCTTCATTGGTAGGCTTGCTCTTGACAGACGTCCTGCAAAGCGAATGTGAATCGAACTCGCCTGCTAGCTGCTCCCACAAGAGAAGAAAGGCAGGCGGTCTCCGATAGGGGTCACGTGACCATCCCTAGCAACGGACGCGGCTTCCACAGCAACGAGGCCTTCCTCCGGCAGGGCCGAGGGTCCCCGAGGGTCACGAGCTGCCGAGTGCGGACCGGAGCTCGGGATAAGCCGAGAGAGGCTTCAGTACACGCAGGGCCAGGTAGGCCTCGACCCCCCTAAACAAAAAAGACCGGCAACCAAGACAGCTGCAGAAGGGATACAGGCAGTCCTCGACTTACGACCACACTACCACCCCAAATTTAGAGAGAGACCGTTGTTAAGTCAGCTTTGCCCCACTTTATGACCTATCTTGCCACCGTAGCTGAGGGAATCCCAGCAGTTGGTAAGTGAGCCATACGGTCGTTAAACAAATCCGGCTTCCCCATTGACCTTGCTGGTGAGAAGGTTGCAAAAGAGGATCATGTGACACACACACCCCTGGGATGCTGCGACCGTCATAAATGTGAGTCCATTGCTGAGCGTCTGAACTTGGATGCTGCAACAGCCATAAGAGTGAAAAACAATCAACTCACTTTTTTTCAGTGCAGTTGTAACTTCGAACGGTCACTAAACAAGACTTACTGATGTAAGTCGAGGAATGCCCACTAAGGAACACTGAGGTCCCTGAGACTCAGCAAGGCCTGGTGGTCGGTGGTTGCCAGGAACTGCATCTCTGGAAGCTTTCCAGAAGAGACCGGGCTGCCCTCTGTCAGAAATGGTGTAGGGTCTCCTGCTTAGGAGAAATGCGCGGTAGCCACCAGGCTACCGCGCATTTCATCAGCCGCGGGCCCTAGGCAGGGGTGGTGGGGTAGCGGTCATTATCAAGGAAGGCCTGGAGCCGAGAGAGACCATTGTGCCGCAGACCTCCGGCTGTGAGTCCCTTTGCATGAAGTGGGGCCTAGGGAGGCAGTTGGGCTTGCTGGTTGTATACCTGGCTCCCCGCTATGTAGCAGCAGCCCTGCCCGAGCTCCTGGAGGTGATCGCCACGGTGGCAGTGGAGACCCCCAGACTTATAGTTATGGGGGACTTTAATCTGCCATCGTTGGGCGAATCATCCGCGGTAGCTCGGGAGTTCATGGCTTCCATGACGGCCATGGACCTGACCCAAGTAATTCAAGGCCCCACTCATGAGGGTGGACATACGCCGGACCTCATCTTCGTCTCGGGCCAATGGAAGAGTGATCTGGGTACAGGGGACATAGACATCATACCCTTGTCATGGTCAGACCACTCACTTCTCCGACTCGACTTTCCGACCGCTGCTCCCCTCCGCGGGGAGGCGGAACCAGAGTTACCAATCTGGTACCGCCCCAGGCGCTTGATGGACCCGGATGGGTTCCAGACAGCGCTTGGGCCATTTCCTGTATCCCTGACCCGCGCCCCGATGGAGGACCTCACGGCCGCATGGAATAGTGCGGCCGTGGGAGCCTTGGATCGGGTCGCGCCCTTGCGGCCTCTCTCGCGGCGGCGAACCACCCTGGCTCCTTGGTTTACTGAGGGGCTGCGGGTGATGAAACGCCGCAAGAGATGCCTAGAGAGAAGATGGAGGGCTAGCCGCTCTGAATCTGACCGGACACAGGTGAGAGCCCATTTACGGACTTACATTGTGGCGCTGAGGGTGGCCAAACGTCATCATTGCGCCACCCTCATAGCATCCGCAGAAAACCGCCCTGCCGCCCTGTTTAGGGTGACCCGTTCCCTCCTTCAACAGAGGGAGCGGGAAGCCCCGTTACAGGGTAGGGCAGAGGAATTTGTGATTTTTCTGCAGGAGAAAACCGCCCAGATACAGAGTGAGCTAGCCACCATTCATGGCCCAGTGGGATGCCACGAGGGAGATCTTGTTTGGGAGGAGTTTGACCCCGTTACTTCCGAGGATATGGACAGGTTACGTGGGCGACTGCGAGCCACCACATGTTCATTGGACCCGTGCCCCTCCTGGCTTGTACTGGCATCCTGGGAGGTGACACGAGGCTGGCTCCAAGAGGTTATCAACGCATCCTTGAGTGAGGGTTCCTTGCCTGCCTCCCTAAAAGAGGCTATGGTGAGGCCCCTCCTCAAGAAGCCCTCTTTGGACCCAGCTCTTTTGAACAACTACCGTCCAGTCTCCAACCTTCCCTTCTTGGCGAAGGTTGTTGAGAGTGTGGTGGCACAACAGTTTCCCCGTCACCTGGAGGAAGTTGACTATCTAGATCCGCGCCAGTCCGGCTTTCGGCCCGGGCATAGCACCGAGACGGCATTGGTCGCGTTGGTAGATGATCTCTGGAGGGCCAGAGATGGGGGATGTTCTTCCATCCTGGTCCTATTAGACCTCTCAGCGGCTTTCGATACCATCGACCATGGTATCTTATTGCATCGGCTGGGGGGGTTGGGGGTGGGAGGCACCGTGTTGCGGTGGTTCTCCTCCTACCTCTCTGGCCGATCGCAATTTGTGCGTGCAGGAGAGCAGAGGTCGACCCCGAGACCACTCACATGTGGAGTGCCTCAGGGGTCGGTCCTCTCGCCTCTCCTGTTTAACGCATATATGAAGCCGCTGGGTGAGATCATCCGTGGTTTTGGGGTAGAGTACCACCTGTACGCTGACGACACCCAGCTGTACATATCTACCCCAAACCACCCCAACGATGCCGTAGCGGTGATGTGCCAGTGCCTGGAAGCCGTGCGGATCTGGATGGGAAGTAACGGACTTAGGCTCAACCCGACCAAGACCGAGTGGCTGTGGTTTCCGGCTGCCCGATTCAACCAGCTTTCTCCAACGCTGGCCATAGGGGGCGAACATCTTGCCCCTGTGGATGGGGCGCGCAATTTGGGTGTCCTCCTGGATACCCGGCTGTCTATGGAAGAGCAAGTGACAGCCGTGGCCAGGAGGGCGTTTTACCAGGTTTGCCTGGTTCGCCAATTGCGCCCCCTATTGGATCGGGACGCCCTTCGCACAGTCACTCATGCCCTCGTGACATCCCGACTGGACTATTGTAACTCTCTCTACATGGGGCTCCCCTTGAGGTGCACCCGGAGGCTTCAGTTAGTTCAGAATGCAGCCGCGCGAGCAATTATGGGCACCTCTAGGTTTGCCCATGTAACACCGCTCTTGCGCGAGCTGCACTGGCTACCTGTCGTCTTCCGGGTGCGCTTCAAGGTGTTAGTCATCATCTTCAAAGCGCTCCATGGCTCGGGACCTAGCTATCTGCGAGATCGGATCCTGCCCCACACATCCTCACGACCGATTCGCTCCCACAGAGAGGGGCTTCTCCGGGTGCCGTCCACTAGACTTTGTCAGCGGGCGACGCCCAGGGGAAGGGCGCTCTCTGTGGCGGGCCCGGCCCTCTGGAACGACCTTCCCCCTGATATTAGAACGACCACCGACCTCCGCTCCTTCCGTGTAAAATTGAAGACCCACCTCTTTCGACTGGCCGGCCTTGAATAGTTCTCTCTGTCTTTTAACGATAAATTTTAATGGGTTTTTTTTTTTTTTTTAATTGTATTTTTAGCACGGGTAATTTATTTAATTCTATTTTAGTAATGTTTGTATTATCGTATATTGTTTTAATTATGCCTGTGCACCGCCCCGGGTCCCTGTGGGGAGAGGGTGCGGTTAATAAATTCCAATTTATTTATTTATTATTTATTATATAGGTGAGGGGGTTGGACTAGATGACCGATGAGGTCCCTTCCAACTCTGTTAAACTGTTCTGTTCAGAACTCTTTGCCCCTATAGAGAGATCCCAGCAATGGGGCTCATTTTGCCTTGCATTCCAGGGCCAGCCAGGGAATCCATTTAACCTCATCCGGGCTTTCTCCCAACCATGAGTCGCTTCTACGACAGCATCGAGCCCAACGTGATCAATGAGGAGATGCTGCAGAGAGCGGTGGAGGAGCAGGGGCCTCAGGACGATGCAGGCCAGCTGGCCAAGAAGGAAGGCATCAACTTCAAAGAGGTCAAAGCCCTCCAACTGGACTTCAGAAGTAAGGGCTGGAGCACAAAAGAGACCATTTTGTTTTTCCAAAAAAAGGGCCTGCCCACTTTGCACTGCCAAGACTGGCTGGTCTGCAACTTGCCGCAGAGAACGCCTCATAGTTCCACATGGGTATTTAAGGAGGTTTGTGAAAAGGATTAGAAGAAGCCATTGCAGGAAAGCATTCGACTTGTTGGGCATAATTTGGAGTGATTTTGCTAACTCCACTTTATGCTACAGTGTGGTTGGTATTGGAGGACCTGGACCTGGTTGGGCACAGAGAAAGTCTATCCGTGTGATTGCTAAGAGTTGTCACTGACAGGATAGTCCATAATTCGTCTGTTGATTAAACCTTTCCCCCTTCTCTTTGTACTTCTTGTCTTTCTACTCCATCCTCCTGTAATCTGTTGGCCTCCAGATGTGTTGGGATCAGGGGTGGGTTTCAAATTTTTTAGAACCTATTCTGTAGGTGTGGTCTATTTTGTGGGCGTGGCTTGGCAGTCATGTGACAGGGTGGGAGTGGCCACCTTTTAAAATGTGGTGAAACTCATTTAACAACGCTCTTGCTTAGCCACCAAAATTTTGGACTCAATTGTGATGATAAATTCTTTCTTTCTTTCTTTCTTTCTTTCTTTCTTTCTTTCTTTCTTTCTTTCTTTCTTTCTTTCTTTCTTTCTTTCTTTCTTTCTTTCTTTCCTTCCTTCCTTCCTTCCTTCCTTCCTTCCTTCCTTTTTTCCTTCCTTTCCTTTCCTTCCCATTGGGTCACTGGCAGCGGCAGGCCAGATTTACTTCCAGTTATGCCGGTGGAACCCCCTCTCACCGGTTCTCTAAATTTCACCAACCGGTTCTCGCGAGTAGGTGCGAGCCTGCAGAAACCCACCCCTGGTTGGGATGCTCTCCGAGGTTGCTAAAATCTGCCCAGTTCTTTGTGAACGTTGTGAGGGACTGACCCACGGTAACAATGTGGTAAAATTGGGTCTTTCAGACAATTAGATACTATGGAAGTGTGAGCGTTTGTCATTCAGTGCTGTGATTTGCCTCAGTTAATATCTACCCTGGTATTGCTAGTACATTGACTATATTTATAGCCAACTTGAAGTAAGTGGTTCTTTTCTTTCTCCTGCGGTCCCAGATATCCTGAAAATCGACAATCTTTGGGAGTTCGTGAACCTCACAAAATTGCAGCTCGACAACAATATTATTGAAAAGATAGAAGCACTGGACTCTCTGGTTAATCTGGTTTGGCTAGGTAAGGTAATGAGAGCCACATCAGATAAATCTCTGGAAGTGCCACCCTGAATGTATATCTCTCTGATCGCTGATGTTTCTACATGTCAATAAGGATTCCATCTAGCAATTGCGGACCATCTGAAATTGTGTCAAATGCCACAGCAAACAGAAACTATACTACTGCTTGGCAGTTTGCCCTGCCCTGCCCTGCCCTGCCCAGTGCATCTTGACCTGAATAGATAAAATGCTTTATTTCTCAATGGCTAGGATTTTTGTTTTTCCTGTTATGTAGAATTGAAATTAGTGCTGTATTCCCGTAACAGAATTTTTTAATCTTTCTGATCAGATGATATCCACCTCTGATATGAGAAAGACCTGTGATTTCATTTGCTTATTTACTGGATTTATTCCCAGCCCCATTCAATAGATTCTCAGCAGCTTTTACTGTTGTTTTTTTCAGGAGCTGTGAAGTTCTTTTATCATCAATGCTCTACAAATGACCCTGTGGGTTTGCGGGTCTTCTCTGGGAGGGATTTGATGGCTTCCTTTTGGGACTCACACTTTCCAACCTTGTTCCCACAGATTTGTCCTTCAATAATATCGAATTCATCGAAGGCTTAGACGCGTTGGTTAAGCTGCAGGACCTGAGTCTATACAATAACAGAATCTCCAAGATTGAGAATCTGGATACACTAGTAGAACTCCAAGTCTTTTCCATAGGAAACAATAATATCAACAATCTGGAAAACGTAAGTTTTTGATTTATAATTTATAAATTATAAATTTATAAATCTTTCTTGGGCATTCAGTCAGTTTTGAACTCAGAAGATATATTTTAGTTTAGGCTGCTCCTCTTTTGATTTCCCCTCTATGTAAAGGTGATATAAGGGGACAAGGACACATCTGTAGCTAGACAATGAATCACCAGCTAAGGAAGCTACTAGTGATGACCTTAATAATTAGGATTTATTTAATGCTAAATAAATATAAAGGGTGGAAACCAATGTGATCTTTACAGCATGTCTGTGGGTTGAACCACCTGAGAAATATAACAATACATTATAATATATTGTGGATCTCAATATTTTAAAAGAAATTGTTGAACTTGTATTAGAAATGTTAAAATCTGAGAACAAAGTTTCTCCAGGCCCAAGCACTGTACTACATTTTCTAAACAGAAGCTTCCCGAACCAAATATCCATACTTCTTTTGTCATTTGCGACTTGCAATATTTGTATTAATCAGTTACAGGCTTCTTGATGACCCGGATCTTTTTCTCCATCTACCGCAGATGATCTATCTCAGGAAATTCAAAAACCTGCGCACACTGAACCTCACTGGGAACCTAGTGTGTGACAATGAAGTGTACTCCATGTTCATTGCGGCTTACCTGCCCAATCTCGTGTATCTGGATTTCAGACTGGTGGAGGAAAACAATGTAAGGCTCTCAAGAGCGGCTCCTCATTATAAATCGATATTAGTGAGACTCCCCACTGCCATGCCATCCCACTCGGGGAGATTCTGCAGGCATGACCTTAGAACCCAGTTTGAATCTCAGGTTGATGGCTATTCCCGTCTCTCCTTCCTGCCAGCGAGAGATGGCCTTGATGAAGTACCAGTATGCCATAGAAGAGATGAGGCATGGGGAAACGCTGCTCCTGGCCAAGCAGAAAGAGTGGGAAGCCAGGGAAAAGGAAGTGGAATACCACAAGGTAAGTGACACTCTCACTGGCTCTGGGTCATGGGACCCTGGGGAGCAGCTCCTGGGTGCCTTCCACCTTCCAGGTTTTAATGGGACCTTAAGAATCACCCAGTGAAAAGAGAGTCAGAAACCCTTTTGCTGTTGGAAAGGAAAAATGGTCCGTGTGCCATTTGCTTACCTCCCGAGCGAAATTCCCTGCGCTGGAATATAAAACCTGAAAGGTTTCAGGGGGAGTGCCACAACTGGATCCACACACCAAGTTGGCTGAACAAACTACTGGATCCTGGTTAAGTCCCAAATCCTAATTTACTAATCAACACATCCTGCTGTGCTAAAATCAACAAGATGCAAGATGTGAGTTTACCTCGAGGTGTAAACTTTCTATGCAATTTGCATGTGGACTTTTATGGGTTGTCTCCCCGCACCCCCAGTTGTTTTGCCCCTGAGGATTCTTAAGGCAGAGATAGCCTTGCAGCCTTCCTCTAACTTTTGTGATTTCTCTTCCAAGTCTGCCTACGTGGAGTATCTGGATGGTGCTTATCTCTTTGACAGCATGTATGCAGAAGATCCCGAAGCATCTAAACTGATGTACCTTCCTGGCGTAGCAACGCTGTTAGAGACATATCCTTCCTGAGGAGATGCATCTTGGAGATCCGATTTGAGGCACTTCAATGGTGCCTTGAGGATTCGTGTCACACTTCAAACAAACAAAAAGCAAATCCAGCTGTGATGAGCCGTAAGGGGGGTGGGGGGAGATTCCAAAATCTGTGTTAAAGTAGCATCATTTGGGGCAGCTGGTTCACTGCCCCCCATTCCATGCTCTGGACAGGTTTTCCTCAGCTGGGACCTGAGGAAAGCGAATAATGTCTTGACTTTTTTATTTCCTACGTATTTCAAACCCCAGAAGCTCCCGCAAACTCTGCTTTGCCTTGCTCTCTAATCTAGCCCCCCCCTTCCCCAAATTTAGCATGGGGAATCGCGCCCGTGTTTATGATTATTCCCAGAGAACCGACTCAAGACTGGCCCCTTTGAGGCAGGAGCGCCTGTTCCTGTTTCAACCAGGATTTCCGTAGTCAGGAAATGAGACCTACCATGAAGCAGGCTTATTTTTATTGATCTCTTTATTGCTTCTTTGACTCCAACCTCACCTACAAGACTAAATTTGTTGAGATTTGCCAAACGCTGTTCGAATATGGCCTGCAGCAGCACCAACGGCGAGAGGACGAGATTGCCGTTTTCTACGAGTGCCTGAACGAAGCCCTGAAGGACAACCAAGACGAGGGCACCAGAATCATTCACGAGTTTGAGAAGAAGCACCAAGGAGTGGGTAGCTTCCTCCCCACGGGAATGTTGGGGAGATCGGCCACCTTGCCACCCCCCATTGCCTTTCCACAAAACATTTTCTGTCTCGTCTTCCACTGGTAGACAATCGAAGAAATTCAGAACATCGGGGACTTCCAGACGGCCGAGTTAAAACTGGTGGAGTACAACGATGATATCACCAAGCTGTATGAAACATTGATGTCTCTGGAGATGCAGCTGGTGGACCAGCTGGAGGTAAGGCAATGGGGTGGGGGGGAGGGGGGAGGCCTCGCATGAAGACTCTGCTGGGAAGCATGGGCTGGAAGATTGGGATCGACAGCCCCGAAAACTGGTCAGTTTCTAGCAGACCATTCAACACTGCTGAGCATTTCTTATATTCTTAAGCAAACAGCAGATAAGCAGCATCCCTAGACATGTGGCCTAATGCCACACCTATCATTCCCCAGACTTCACATCCAGCCACATCAGCAAACCAGGAGCAATGAAGTTTGTAAGCCTATTGGAATGTGAAGTCTTGGCATTGGTTTGCTTCAAACTCACTGTCTTCTTTTTCTCTGCCAAGGAAATTATCAAAGATTTTGAAAGAAACATCCTCGATCTTGTCTCAATTTTTATAGAGAACGAACAAGGACTATATCCTTTTGAGTGCCGCCAAGGCGTCGTAAATTTAAGTAGACAAATGCTTCAAGCTGCGAGCAAGCTGGTATGTCCTCCAGAACTGCACAGGCCTGCCTTGATTTGATAAAAAATGAAGCTTTCCTCGCTTCTCTAAAGTGAGCAAGGCTGCTGCGCTTTCCTTAACCTTCTGCTGCACGATGGCGCAATGCCGGGATCTGGAAAACCACCATCATGAGAAGCTTTTAGAAATAGCCATCAACACGCTGGAGAAGATAGTGAAGAGCGAGTACGATGAAGAGATGCCAGATGACGTCCGCATGGTAAGCTTCTCCTACCCCTCCCGTAACTGCCCCTGGGATCAGAGATCAGAGGAGGTGGGATATTCTCGTTCTGGATCTGGCATTAGACACCACATACAGCCCATCAGGGGCTCCTCAGAACCCTCTCTCAATGGCTTTGCTTCCAGCTCTTTGTGGACAAAGACACCATCGTCAATGCGGTCAATGCCTCCCATGATATTCACTTGCTGAAGATTGACAACCGAGAAGATGAAATCATCACCAAAGCTAACAATCGGGTTTACAGCCTGATTGAAAAGGTAAGCGTAAACCGTTAGGATTTCCTCCAAAGAAGAGTCATTCCTGAGAAAGGGAGGACTTCTAGCGTTCTCAATGGCCCTCTCAACGGAGCTGGCTATGAAGGGAAATGCAGGCAGAAATGTTCTCTTAGCTAACCTTAAGAAACCAAAAGAGACATCATGAGTATCTTCATTTTTCAATCCCTGAAGGTTCACAAGGATGAAATCCAACGAAACCGAAGCCGTGTGCTAGAACTCAATCACTATATTGATCATATCCGTGGTGAGCTGGATAACTTGGACATCCTAGAGCAGTAGCTGCTTTCAGTACTGAAGTGTACAAACTCCATTTCTGGATTTATATTCTGCAACTAGCAGTGAACCTGCCCAGTGGTCTCCTTCTGGTTGAATCTAATCCATTGAACACCAAAAACCTAACCCACTCCAGATACTCCTTAATCCCCCAAAATGTTTTAATGATCAAAATGAATAAACAGACATATTTTATTTTAAAAAGAAGAAAATGTATCACTTTATTTTTGTCCGTCTTCAAAGCATACTTCCAAAGTACTCTGTCGTGTTCACCATTTTTAAATTTTCTAATAAAAGTTTATAGAGCAAATTTGGAATCGAGGGATTAAATAAAGGTGGCAGTGGATCCTGCCATTTTGGTTTGCAATATGATCCCTTTTAAATATAATTGGTTTGCAATATGATCATTTTGGTTTGCAATATGATCCCTTTTAAATATAATTGGGGAGGGGGGTGCAGCAGGATCTTTATGGTCACAAAGGGGACATTGGTGGCATGTTGGTAGCTAGAGTGTCTTCAATCTTAATAGACATGTTCAATTGCTGCAATATATTCCCACCTCTAGCAACATGTCCTCCAGGACAGAACTTGTGGTCTTCCACCCATTGTGGCAGGCTCATGTAGCATTCCAACTCTGTTCCTGACATCTGTCTAGCCCAGATGAGATGGATAGGAAGCCACTCCCAAAATTTTGAGGAAGAAATCAGCCTGCAGGGGCATGGAAGAGAAGAGTCTCATCTCCTACTCTGTGGTCCAGCCAAGCCTACAGCACCTCTCCACCATCCATTCCATCTGAATCTTCAGGTTCATCCAGACTGACACTCTCCCTTCTTCTGCATCCCAGTTCCTCAGTGCTGAAGCAGCTTGTGCTTGATGGTGGAATTTTCTAAGCAAAGGTGGACAAACAGGGTGGCAGCAGCTGTGCGGGCCCGCAAGTCATACCTTTCGTAATCATGGGCCCACTCCACATTCCCCCAGTGTTGAATCTAGAGCAAAAGACAGAAAAACAATAACATTGATAATATCCTAAGGGACATTCCTTATGTAAAGCCTTATTCAGTTTGGATGTTCCTGATCTCCATTTCGGTCCAATGATGGCTGTTTACTGATCACAGCAAGCCACAGTATCCTCAGTCAGATTCACACGGGAGACAAAGCCATAAACCACACCTTAGAAAACAAAACAGGTTTCCACTACAGACGAGCCAGAACCAAACAGGCCGCAATACTGCTGAGCACAGTGTCTGAATCCACATACAGGAATGTATAAAACCTTTCATATTGTAAGGTTTACCTGATATTCTTCCTCCAGTCGAGACAGGACGACAGCTTGTTCAACTGTTAAGTGTTTGTCAACAAGGCTCATTGCTAGAATCAGAGACTTCAGCTGTGTTATCATGTATTCTATTCCTGGTGAAGAAAAAATAATAAGTAGTTTAATGTGTTAATAAAAGAAAGGGGGAAATTATCACTTTCTCTTATAAAGTCCTATGCTTCAAGGTGAGGATAGTTGGATAAAAATTTTCAATTTAAAAAAGGGAAAGTTCCCTGAATCTCCCCATCTCCTTCCCTATCAGCACCACCCCCACACAGAAATACACGGAGAATGTTTTAATCCAATGCAATTTGAAATCCACCAGATCCCAGGATGTTATCTGACGTACCTTGAACGGCCCAACTGTTGTATGAAGCCAGGTGGCTAATGAAGGTGTCCTTTGTGCTTTGTGAGAGGGTAGGACCCATGATGCTTGTTGAAGAGCCAATCACCACATTGTATCTGGAGATGGAATGGAGTTTCGATACATCAAGCTCTGGGCAAGGATGAAACAAAGTCAGAAGATCCTAAACCTTCAGTACTGATTCAGTGCTTATGCTACTTACCTTTTCTCAGCCCATTCAATTACTGGATCCCATTCATTCTTCTGCAGTTCTACCAAGGCTGGTGGCTCCTCTACCCGGTAACTAAGAATCCAGGAAAGTTTAAAAAAAAACAAAGCAGTCAGGCCTTAAGAGTCACTTCTGCATCTTAATATCGCCAGCTTTTAATCTTCCTTTATTCCAAAGGAAAACATAGTCCTGCCACATGGAAATACTACATTGCACAAATTGTAGAAATGTTTCCCCCCTCCCTTTATTGCCTAGTTTGAATTTTTTATTAGGTCACTTTTCCTCCAGATACCCCAAATGGTTTACACGGAAACCTTCCTCTGTTGCCTGCCATAAACAACATCCCTGTGAGATGACTGGCCCAATTACCTATTGTTCTTCTTGAGTGATCTAAATCTTACATCACAAGGAAGTCTTTAAATTTCCAACCTTAAATAAACCTTAGAAGGCAACATGAATGCCTACCAGATAGTATCTGTCTCCAAGAACTTCAGAGCTGCCTGGATGAGCTGATCTTTGCTTCGCTGTGATGGGTTGTCCAAAGCGGTGTTGCACAAGTTGGTCTAAAGAACATAAAGCAGATTTAGCAATCCAGACCTCAGGCTCTAAGCTACTTGGACCTACACGTCTGAACAGCAAAGCACTGAATTTCTTGTGCAAATGTTCCCTGTCACACTCTATGCAATTTTGCATCCTACACATGATTTTAATTCGGATCCAGAATTTTCATTAAATTTGGCCTATCAACTTTTCATAATTTACATATTTGTCTTTATCAAAACTATAAACAGCTTCCTGTTTACACAAGGATGGGCTTGCTTTTTTTTTTGTCTAATATGCCAAGTCTTTGTGTTTACTGTTCTTGTTTTTAACATGGTGACTGTAGAGAGCAGTTCATTATTACCAAACCAACTTTTGAAAATACAACTCACATTCTCCTAATAATGTAACTATAATTTCAGTAACCTTGGCTTTATTTTATTCAAAGGGACCCAACTGACTTTGGTTCCAAATTTCCATTTGCTCAGCTGGCCCACTCCTTTCACACACCAGATGCATAGTGTAGAACTTGATAGTGTCCTGCTGGGAATCCCATTCAGTTGCCACAGCCAAAGCCAGAGGCTCACTGGGCACTGTGAAGAGCTTAGCTTGTGGAGTTCTCAGCTTCCGGCTATCCAAGTTGATTTCAAAGCCACCTGAAGAGAAAGAAGAGTCCATGGCACTAAATATTGCTGATCTACAGCTTGTTTTTATTCAGCTTTGAGAGGTAAGCATTTGTCCTATTCCTGCCCCCCAGTAAAGGGGCAAGCCTTGCCATTAATACATGTGGGACTGCCTTTAAAAATAAAAGAAAACATTCCTAGATTGGGTGAAAAGAGCATCCTGAGTGTCAACCATATCCCTGAGAAGACAACATCAGATATAAGCCCCATACTACAACATAGCCTTTGACAATGACAGTGATATGTTGACAAAAAACTTCATAATTATGAAACTCTGGAGAACTGCCAAAGCTTTGGTGGTTTTCATTCTATATAACAGGGCAATATCCTGCACTGAACATGGATTTCCAGCTCACCACACAGATGCAAGTGGGATTTTAGAAAATATAGAGCAAGATAGAGATTAAGTTTCCCCTTTGGCCACAAAACTTTTTTCCCCTCTAGTGCATCTTGCAATAGAACAAATGGGCCCAAATAAACAAATATAACAGTAATGCAAAATTGTGCTTACTTTCTCCTTGGGAGATGCTAACATTCTGGTAAAATCTTTTCCTTTCTGAAAGACAAAAATAGACAAATGATCTACATATCTAATAGATGCCGGCCAACATAAACCGAAGCATAATTGGGCACTATTCTAATAAAAAAATATCAATTTTTTTTTTTTTTTAAGACAAGTGTCCACGTTTTTATACGGATGTGGAAGCCTGGTACCATTTGTAGCGTAAAAGCTAGATGGCCCAAATAAAGGACAAAACACGAGTATATAAAAAACAGCTTTCTGGAATGAGGGAAATAGAGCCAGAGCAGCCACAGGGCAGATAATCCTCGCCTCACCTGCCTGGGCCGCGTAAGGCTTCCTGAAGACCGCGGGGAAAGCCTCCGGACGGGGCGCGGGGCGAAGGGGCGCGAGGGCTCCCTTGGCAAGCAGCCGCCCGAGGCTCCCTCGCCACATGCCGGGGACCAACAGCCCTTCGGCGGCGCCTTGCAAGTCTTCCCGCCGGCTCCCCAGAGACCCTCAAGGCGGCTCCACTCAGGCGGCTCTCTTCCTTCCCTGAGGTAACCGTTTCGACCCTCCGGGCGCCGCCATGTTGCCGGGGGAGGAGAGGGAGGGGGGTCAGAGGTGACGGGCGGGGCGGCCCGCCAATCGGCGTCACAAACGTGGTTTGTCCCCTCCGCCGCGCCGTCTCCCCAGCGGAAGCGGCGCGTGTCCCCCCCCCTTGTCGCTGCGCACGTGACCGCCTCGCGACCAATCGGGACGCGGCGTGGCCCGGCGGGCGTCCAATCGGCGGGCGGCGAGGGGAGCGGGCCGGAGCCGAGGCGGAGCGGAGCGGGGTGCAGGCGGGCAGGGAGGCCGGCCCGGTGACGGAGGACGAGCCAGGCCCCTCCGCCCGCCCCGCGCTGGCGCCGGGAGACCCGGCCGAGATGCCGGTGCGGAGCTCCTGCCGCTGCCCGCCGGAGCCGGCCCCGGGAGCCGCCGCCCGCCTGGAGCCGCCGCCGCCCATCAACACGGCGCAGCCCGGCGTCAGCACCAGCCGCCTCTACAGCGGCGCCAAGTTCCGCGGGCAGCAGCGCTCCAAGGGCAACGCCTACGAGGTGGAGGTGGTGGTGCAGGTGAGCCCGGGAGCCCCGGCCCCATCCTCCCCCGCCCCTCTGCCGCTTCCCCTGAGGCCCCCGAGGAGGAGGAGGAGGAGGCGCTTCGTGGCCCTGGGAGGGAAAAGAGGTTGCTTTCCCCCGGGACCCCCTTCCATGGCATGGAGGCTGAGGACGGGGGTCCTTCCGGGGAGGGGGGCTCCGTGGACCCAGTGTTCGGGGGGAGAGGAGGTAGAAGGTGTCCACCCCAGAGATGCTGCCTCGCCCGATCCTCCTCCCCCCCCTCAATACACATACCTTGCGCCTGGCGTCTCCCTCCCCCCCCCCAAATATTTGCGGGGATTTTGCAAGAGCCCCTGGGCTGCGAAGACGCCCAAAGTGGGGGGGGGGGGGAGCTGCATGGTGAGAGCAAAGCATGCCTGGCCCTCAGGAAGCCCCTGGGAGTTGGTTCCCCAAGGGCACCCCCCCAAACACACACACACACCCAGATGTCAATCCTGGCAGGTGCAGAAGTGGGGAGGGGTGGGGGGGGGGTCCTGATAGCTCAGATGGGGGGCTCCAGACCGCCCCTCCCTGGGTATTTGCTGCTTGATGGGACCTGTCTCCCTCCCTCCCCCCCCCAGCCCAACCAATCTCATTGTACGTATATTGTGCCCTGACAATAAAGAATTATTATTATTGGGGCAGCCTAGAAGTCCGAGGGACCCCTCCCCTTTTAGCCTTCAGGAGGGGAGCCATGAAAACCTGCCTCTTTCCTAAGGTCTTGAACTAGGATGGAGGTTAAGCTGGGCGGGTGACAGGGAAATAAATAGATGCTTTTTTTAAAAAAAGAAAAGAAATCCTTGCCTTAGTTCAGTGCTTCTCAATTATTTTCTGTCATGCCCCCCCTAGGAAGAAGAAAGCATTTCGCGCCCCCCGCGCGACTGTAAATAGTATCATTTGTCTATAAATTGTTATAAGTACACCTCTGCATAACACTGTATCCTTATTAACGTATAAGAGAATAAAAAAAGAAAGAAATGTGGATCAATTTACAACAAAGAATAGCTTTATTAACTGTAGCAGAAAAGATTTAAAGTGCATTAGAAATTTAAAAAAAATTAAATCCTTTGCCGAGGTCAAACGCGCCCCCCTTTACGGAGCCTCGCGCTCCCCCTGGGGGGCCCGCCCCACTATTTGAGAAGCACTGCCTTAGTGGATGGCTGTGAGCTCCCTAGGGCTGTTGCATCGGTGAAATAAAGGAAATAAATAAGCATTGTAAGCAGTGGTAAAATTCAAATTTCTTGGTGGGCGTGCAGGGGAAGGACACTGCAAAATCCCCATTCCCTCCCCATTCCCATTGCGTCCATTTCGATGGAGATAGGCGCGATTTACAAATCTAAATAAATAAATAAAATTCCTGGGGCCAGCCAATGGTTGTATTTGCCGGTTCTCGGAACGACTCAAAATTTCCACTACCGGTTCTCCAGAACCTGTCAGAACCTGCTGGATTTCATCCCTGATTGTAAGGCATCCTGCCGAGAAAGCAAGTTCAATGCTGTGGAAGGATTCTGCTTTCAGGAGACCGACGGGTTTCATCCTGGCCTAACGGTGAATTGAGCATCTGAGGCTCTGCAGCTGAGCACACCTTTTGAGGAAGAAAGGCATTTATTTGGCTGCTCCTGGAGCTGCAGAAGTTTCAGAGCTTGAGATCTTTCTGCTGCTGCTATCAGAGTTGGTGTTTGGGAAGTTGTTGTAGCCTTCAACGCACCTTTATGTCAGCAGAATAGGTTTGTTCGTAAGTTCAGAGGTCTCTTTGGATGTGATCTCTTCAGTTGATGCCTTGGGAACCTGTTCCCACAAAGTTATGTCCTGGCTGTCAGGCCCCCAAAGGAGAGCGAACCACGGCCTTCTGCCTGGCCAATCTTGGAAATAAAATGTTAGCCTGCAGAGAACTCTGGTCAGCCCAGCAAAGTCTGTTCTTCTCTAGGCCACCCCTGGGCTGTGTCCCCAAAGACTCCGATGTCCTTGGACAATTTCCATCCAACCCCCAGGCAATTTTTAGACCCAGACCAGCATTGTTTCCGCTGTCATCTGGCTTTCCCCCACAAAGCACAGACAAAACGACGGTGCCTCTGCCATAAAGGTCAGGAGCCCCGAATAGCATCCGCTGGTCATTGTTCTGCTTTTGCTTCCTGGGCTATATTTGAGGACCTGGCAACAAACGTTCTTTCCAGGTGACCCTACAAAAGTAGACCTTAGAAATAAAAGAGGAGGTTGTGCTGCGTTTCCTTTTCGAAACTCCTCTCACAAGTTCTTTCTAAGCAGATGAAGCAGGCTGGTGAATCCGGGGGCTTTGTTTTCAAGACCACCTTGATACGTGGAAAGGTTGATGTCTGGGAGTGGCATAGGTTCTTGAGCCAAGGAGGCTAGGAAGGCAAAGAGGAACCTGGTGGGGCCTTTGTCTTTGACAGAAGGAGCTGGAACTCAGGAGAATGAGGAAGCTCCAGGCAAGGAGAAGGGCAGGCTAGGTGGAAGAACAAGGAATGCGGCCATGCGTTCTTTCCCTGAACTGTCTTGATGAGTGCTGTCGATGGACAAAATGTGGTTCAGGGGTTGGGAGAACAAGGTTGTTTTCAGTGCTGCTGTAGTTTCTTGAAATAGCCACAGCACTTAGACTTATACACCACTTCACAGCCCCCTCTAAGCGGTTTACAGAGCCAGCCTCTTGCCCCCCAGCAATCTGGGTTCTCCTTTTACCCACCTTGGAAGGATGGAAGGCTGAGTCAACCTTGAGCCGGTCAGGATTGAACTCCTGGCAGTCAGCATAATTAGCCTAATTAACATTGACTTTTCAGAAGAATGAGGATTCTAAGGACTTTCAGCAAATGTAGCAGAAGGAAGGAGAGGGTGTGTTAATCTGGTTTTACTCCCATTTTAATTGAAGCTCAGGGCGTCATCCTTGTTTTTACAGTTGCAGAGAAAGATTCTCTATGTTGTTTGATCTGTTTGGTCCAGCCTTAAGCCCTGATCTTTTTGGATATGATTTCCTTTTGTCTTCTAGCATGTTGACATGGATAACTCCTATCTCTGTGGATACTTAAAGATTAAAGGCCTTACGGAGGTATGTGTCTGGAACAGACCGTGTCTTTCTGGAGGCATTCTTCAATGCCCATTTGCAACTGCTTTAGGAAAATAGGGGCTGGGGGGAATAATCCTGGGTTTCTCCTGTGTGTTCATTGTGTCTCTGTTTCTTTCCTTCATGCCTAGGAGTATCCAACACTTACTACTTTCTTTGAAGGAGAAATAATCAGTAAAAAGCACCCGTTTTTAACTCGGAAATGGGATGCAGATGAAGACGTGGATCGTAAGCATTGGGTGAGTCCTTTGATTTCACCCAGCCTGGGATCCCCTGTCTGCGGGTGGAGACTGAGAGAGGCAAGAGCTATTTTACACTGGAGGTGTAGGGAAAGGATTCACAGAGGTTTCTCCCTGACTTGCTAGCTTTCCATGCAAGGTGCCACTTGAGGGAGGGAGGAGCCTTTCTTAGGTGTCCCAACTGAGGGAGAACCTGGGAGAATGTTTGTTTCGGAGGGCGTGTGCTCTTAAACGGGGCCAGGAATATTGAGGGCATCAGTGATGTGTGTCTCCCCTTTTCTCCTAGGGGAAGTTCCCAGCATTTTACCAGTTCGCAAAAATATTTAACTCTGATGATTTTGATTATGAGGATCTGAAGAATGATGACTTTGTCTTCATGCGGTGGAAAGTAAGTTGTTTGAGCACAGTTCCCAAGGGCTAAACTTGGATTTAAAGAGCCTGCACTTCCCCTTCCCCTTAATCTTAAGAAAAGTAAAATTACTTTTATTTGCTCCTCATAGCCATCTGTGCAACATGCTTCTCAACCTTAGCAGCTTTAAAACTTCAACTCCCAAAATTGGGAGTTCCTCATGCTAGCTGGGGAATTCTGGGACTTGAAGTCCATGGATCTTAAAACTGCCAAGGTTTATTTTATTTATTTATTAAATTTATACCCCGCCCTTCTCCTTGTTAGGACCCAGGGCGGCGCACAGGCATTATTAAAACCAATTAAAAGGTTGAGAAACACTGCTCCAAACGGAGATTTGGTACAGCCTGTTTATATCATCTATAACAGTATATGAAGATAATTCCCTTAAAAGATCATCTTTTAGGGAAAGAAAATCACATTTCTAGCTTTCCCGGTCTTTACGTGTTTAATTTTTGTGCAGGAGCAGTTCCTAGTCCCAGATCACACCATTAAAGACATCAGCGGGGCATCCTTTGCTGGATTTTATTACATATGCTTTCAGAAGTCTGCAGCATGTATAGAGGGCTATTACTATCACAGGAGTTCAGAATGGTAAGATGGGGGATGATGGGAAATTGAACCCTTCCTCGCCCAAGGCCAGGTTGTAGAGACACCATCCAGCATGTTTGACGGTGATTGAGTTACTAATGTATTGAGACCCAGAGGAATTTATTTTGTCCACCCAGATCACATCAGGGCCGAGGCCAAAAGTCCACTGCCGAGGGCTCTCTGGGCCCATAACCTGATAGCCATAGCCCTTAGACTTATATACCGCTTCACAGCGCTTTTACAGCCCCCTCTAAGCAGTTTACAGAGTCAGCCTATTATCCCACTACAATCTGGGTCCTCGTTTGACCCACCTCGGAAGGATGCAATGTTGAATCAACCTTGAGCCCGGTGATAATCGAACTGCTGGCAGTCAGCAGAATCAACCTGCCATACTGCATTCTAACCACCACGGCGCTCTGATGCTGTGAGACCGCAGCCTTGGAGAGATTCTGCGGCCGTGCTGCAGGACCGGCCACGTTTGCTCTGCTCAACACTGTTTTCCTTGCTCCCCCAGGTATCAGTCTCTGAACCTGACTCACGTCCCTGAGTACAGCGCGCCCATTTATGAATTCCGGTGACAGGGATGCCAAGAGCTTCACTAAGAGATGGCCAGTGAGGCCGGGGGGTGGGGAGAGAGGAGGCGAGCGCAAGGGCGCATCTTCTATTCAGACAACGGGGATGTCTCGGTCAGGACAGAAGACACCAGGCTCCCTTCTTACGGGCCATCTGGACCGATCTGAAAGCACGAAGGGGAATCCACGGGACTGCCGGAGCCTGATCCTTCTTCCAGCTGCGTGGCCAACCTGATCCCGGAGCCGGATCTCAGAGCTACCGTTCGATGCCCTTTTCTTGCAGAGCTCGCCTCGGGATCGCTGACAATCCTTTCCCTCCGCTCCTTTGGTGGGGGGAGGAAACGCCCGCGTCTCCCCAGATCTCCTTGGAATAGAAGAGAACATAAGTTGCTTCCTACTTATGTTGCTTCCTCCTTGGCTCCGTGTAGGGGTTCCTCCAGGACTGGTGGGGGTGGGGGGGCTCCTGTCTGGTCTAAGCGCTACTTGAGGTTGGTGTGTCTGGCCCACGGCTGCAGTGTTTGCTGAGGAAGCGGTTGGCCAAAGGAAGGAGGGCCTGGCTGGGGGTGGGGTGAACCATCTGCTCCTGTTGGTTTACAAGGCTCAACTTCCTCAGGAATGTTAATCAGTCCCAAAGCAACCTGCAGTGGCGGGAAAGCTAATTATGCCGGTGCAGAATCCGCAACATTGAATGGAAAATGTTTTAAGGACTTCTTGAAAGAGAGGTGTCTTTATGGCCCCCTTCCTCACCGCTGGCTCAAAGACTTGTGTGATAACGTGCACAAATGATTCTTCACCATATTTTACAATGGCTGCTTTTTTATTATTATTATTATTTTTCTTCCTCTCCTCCCGGTGCAAATGAGTGCAAGCTCACCAGCTCGCACCCTGGTGGATGGTGGCGAGCGCTCGTTCTCTCTCTGTAATTATCTCGCCGTGCTGCCACCTACTCGTCACGAAGGAAGCGCTTGGCAGCGGTATGCAAAGTACGCTTCTGACGTGCGCGCCGGGGTTTCACGCTGCAGAAAACGATGGATGCTCGCTAGGACTTTTTTATCAGACCAAAAAAATTAAAAAACCCTCGTTCCCTCCCCGAATAAACCGGTCTCCCAAGACTTTGACCTGTCCAGTGACTTGAGGCTCCTGTGCCAAACGTGATGCATGCGTGGTCGTGTCAGAGTGGCTGTGCTGTTTTGTATGGCCTCACGAGGCTTCTGCATCTCCCCAGGATTGCTGGGGGTGGGTGGGAACCGCTCTGCCACTCGAGTCTTCAGAGCATGAACATGATGCAGCTCGTGAGCCGGGCATGCTGTGCTTGCTTGCTTGCTTGCTTCCTATTGCTTAGAATCCGCTCCGCTGCCCCCCTCCTGTCCGCTTCCGCAGGTGCCTTGGCCTTTGCAGAGCTTGGCAATGGACAGGGACACAATGTCCCCAGTGGCCAAAGATGACAGGTTGTGGTTGCGTTCTCTTTGGGGCTCGGCCTTCCTGTGCGGCAGAATCAAAAGCGTTCATAGTGGCTTGATTTTCAAACACGGGCAGGTAATTGGCGCGGAGGAAGAAATTCTTGTCTCCAGCACTCTGCGTGCCCTGGTCTTGGGGAGGGGAGGGGAATAAATACTACAGGTTGAGCTCTTGAAGTACGGAATGGGTTTAGCTTCCTTGAATGATGGGAGGCGGGGTGTGAGTGTGTGTGTGTGTGTGGAAAAGCATTGTTGCTTGCGAAAGAGGTTGCTGAAAAAAAGGACTTGAAGGTTGTAGGTTGGGGCAGCGTTCTTCTCTGTAGCTCTTTGTTCTTCCCAACAGCGAGCAAAGCTGGAATAAATGATGTAAAAGAAGATAAATGTGCAGGCTGGCTCATTGGACCCATGGATTGCAGAATCCTGCTGTTTTGGGGTTTTTTTATTTTATTTTAGTATTTGGCTTGTTAAGACGGAGACTTTAAAAGAATGGACACTGGCCTACACTACCCTGTATCTTTTACCACAAGGTAGCTGGGCATTTTAAGGTGGGCTCTTTGCTTCCCTTTCCACAGTGCAAACCAGAGATTTCCAGCCTTGGCAAGTTTCAGACCTGTGGACCTCAACTCCCAGAATTCCCCAGCCAGCCATTCTGAGGAATTCCGGGAGTTGAAGTCCACAGGACTTAAAAGTTGCCAAAGTTGGACACCCGTGTTGTAAACCAAGTTGCTAATTAATTAGCGCTGGGGTTTTGCATTTGCACTTGCAGGGCCTAAGTGTTTTAACTGGGCAGGAGTGTATGGATCTCAGTAAGAGCATTTCTGCTTCAAACTCCCACTGTTTCTGCGCAAATTGGCCCCTTGCGGAGAAGTAGCTGTGCCTGTAATTGCATAGAGATCATATCTACCTGTCCCAGGTATGAGTTACTACTTGCCTATAACCTTCAAAGCGTGGGGATAAATGTTTGAGGGGTCACAGTTTGCCAGAAGATGGTGCTTCCTTCAGGTTAAAGGATTTTCCAGGGCTTTTCCAGCCAGTGATGCTGAACAGCAAAACTTAAAAGAATTAAACTTCTATGGTAGAAATGACCTTGAAAGCGCTGGCCAGGGAAAAACTGAATTTTCAAGAAGGCCGATAAATTGTCTCTATATTTCAGCACACCTCCTGTAGCATAAAAGAAGAAAGTGAAAAGAGAGGCGAGTCCTGTCCACATTGCCCCAAATTGAGAAACATTGCAGGGGAAAATCTTGGTCGCTGTTCCTTCTTGGACATCTATTTATTTCCCCCTTGGGGGAAAATACGACCATAAATCATTGGGACGATACTGTCCTGATTGTGGATGAAATGCTTAGCTTCACATGCCCTGGAGAGCTTTGAGATAATGTCCTTCAGGCATAGACTTCCATGATTTAAGTCAAAGCGGGTTTTTCCAGCACACCGCTTTGAGAGTCCAAAGCGATGGGTTATTTCAGTCTGGTTGCCTAGGGAACTGAGGAAACTTTTTCTGTCCTGGCCACGGCTCCCTTGGTGCACGTGCCTCCCAGTATCTCTGCATTGGGTGCAGGGAATGTGGCAGGCCTTCAATGGGGCTCAAAAGTTAATTTAACTCAAAGATTGTATGATCACTTCCAACCTCAGGTGGTGGTTTCTTTTGGAACCTAATCTCTCAAATGTTGGGAAATGTACTTCTCATCTAGCCACTGAGCATGCCAGGAGCCTTTGCGCTGCTTCCCGAGGTTAGTTATTAAGCAGATGGAATATTTCATAGGAATTTATCAGATTTCTACCCTCCATTCGGGAGATTTGAATAACTTGGAATAAGCAAGGCAATATCAGGTTGGAGGGAGCAGGATTTCCACTCTGTTTAAGCCATTGATGGGACATTGATGCTTGCGCTTGAGATTAAATAGGTGGGAATTAAGTTGGTATGGAGAAAGCAACTTTTTAGCCCTCCCCCCCCCCCCTTCAAGGCTTGTCTTTAATTCTGTCTCCCATTAAACTGAAGAGCCATTGCCTCGGTTTGTTCAGAAAACAGGACGGAGCTTGTGGAAAGGATGGGGTCTTCCAAAATGTATGGAAAGGATGTTATAAGCTTAATCACAGTATTAAAGAGTATTTATAGATGGATTGCAGAAAAGAGACTGTGGGGTGTTTTTTTCTTCCAGAGTTATCAGTGTCCCAAATAAAAGAATGTGTATTTAAAAAGCATCCATGTCTGCTCTTTTCATTATTTTATTCCTGTATCACAGGTTGCCCAGCTGAATTAGGCTCATAATTCTTAAGCAATTTGATATTTTCCAAAAGGCTCGGAACCATGTGGACAATTCTAATTGTTTTCCCGGGGCAGAGAAAGTTGCAGAACATCAGTATTCACATCTTTGGCAACTTGGGGGGGGGGGGGGGAGGGAGGAAGTCCTGAATGTCTGGGCATATGAATAAAATTGGGCCAGCATCCTTGATGTTCCTTTTGTGCTTGTCATTATTTCAAAGAACTAGAAACATTAATCAAATTTCTGAAAATTAAAACACCCATCTCCTCCTTGCAAGATGGTATGATAGCTACTTTGCATACTGGATATCTGGATGATTGAAGTAAGATCAGTTTAAAAATATCTTTTGTGTTTGGCCCGCTCACTGATGCTCTAGGGCTCTGTTTTACCCTCTGCCCTTTGCCTAGCAGCTCCCCCCCCCCCAAACTCTCATTTGGCCTTGGAGGACCATATTTGCAATATGGGCTTTGTAATACTTTTGTGCTGGTCATCCTTTAGCCAATAGCTGGGAGCAAGTCTGTTCATTGGCAGCTCTGAGGCCTTACCCTTCCTCCCTCCCTCCCATCCGCTAAAGAAGCTTCTTTGCCCTTGGGGTTGTAGACATCCAAGAAGCAGCCAATATTTAGAAGCCAAAATGTCAGAAATGAAGAGAGGGCAGAAGTGACCCTTAGGTCTTGGGAATGGGGATGGAATGAAAAAAAGGATTTGGGCCGATGCCTTTCTATTATTAACTTTACTTTATTTAAATTTATATACCGCCCTATCTCCCTTACGGGACTCAGGGCGGTGAACAGGCAGTCAAGTGATTCTGAGCTGTGTACAAATTTAGTAATTGATGTGGACTAAATAATATTTTTAAAATATGCGTTAAATAATATGTTAACTTTCTGCCTGCTGGCAGTTTACTATATTAGGGCAACTTGAAGATCAGTGCTCTTCCAACTCCCAGAATTGGAGTTGCTGGATGGGGAATTCTGGGAATTTATTTATTTATTTATTTTATTAAATTTATACCCCGCCCTTCTCCTTGTTAGGACCCAGGGCGGCACACAGGCATTATTAAAACCACAAAATATAATATTGAAGTCCACCAGTGTTAAAGTTGCGAAGGTTGAACAAAAGCAAAGCAAAGCAAAGCAAAAATAATCGTGCAAACCTTACATAATTGGCTTGGCTTTGGCGCCCCCCCCCCCCGCCCCACCATCCCCGCCCTGCTGTTCCAGCTCCCTCCGACAGGGGCGGAACGAAGCATCGCCGCTCGGGTTGCCGGGCGGAAGGCTTTGCGCGGCGGACCTGACCGGAAGCTACTTCCGGGGCAGCCCGTCCCTGATCCCGGTCCGCCCGACTCGCCACGATGGGGATCCTGGAGAAGATCGCAGAGATCGAGAAGGAGATCGCCCGGACCCAGAAGAACAAAGGTGAGGCGGGGGGAGCCCCGCCGGGGAAGCGGTCCGGAGCTCCACCGGTTGGAGGGCTGCCTGGGCTGGGCTGGGCTGGGCACAGGCGGACTCCCAGGCTCAGGAGCTGCCGCCTCTCTCGGGGGAAACGACGCCGGCTCTTCATTGGCCTCTCCGCGTTATTTCAACCAAAGGGGGGGGGGGAGGCATTTAATGCAAAATAAAATTAAATCTCTTTCAAAATCTGACTCTCTCGTGCGCACGCGTGTGTGTGCGCGCATGTATATGTGTGTGTGTGTATTTATATGTATGCTGGCATTGCTTGCTTCGGGTATACACGGGAAAATACCCGAAGCAAGCAATGCCAGCATACCTACACCCGTGAAAATCTACGAAAGCATTTATATGTATGTGTACACACACACACACACACGGAACTAACCTAAGGTGTAGCTCTAAAAGAAGAGACAGACGTTGCGATCTCCGGAACTTAAAATACATTTACCCACTTGTAGCTTTCAGAGTGTAAAAACCACCATTGAAGAGATAGCTGCCTTTGTATATTTTTAATGTCCTGTGCACCGCCCAGAGTCCGTCTCGACGGAGATTGGTGCGGTTTATAAATCGAATAAATAAATAAATAAATAAATAAATGGTGTGTGGGATAGGCCCATCCACCCTCCGCCTGCCTGCAATCAGCTCTGCCGTTTTCACTTCACTAATTTCACTAATCGATGGAGGCTCAGCTCCTGTCACTTCCTCCCGCAATGTCTGCTTTTTTTATATGTATGTAGGACTCTGTGTGTGTGTGTGTGTGTGTGTGTGTGTGTGTGTGTGTGTACACACATACACACACATGTCTTGTGTCTATAAACGTATGCGTGAATGTGTATTGCACGTGCCTGTTTGCTCTGCTTCATGCATTTCCTAAATACCGTAAACGGCACACTGCATAAATGAACTGTTTTCTTTTTCGTTGCTTCACCATTGTGATATTTTACTTTCGCTTTGTTTAAACTTCCTTTTTATTTCTCTCTTTCTTGTATGGTTGTGAACCACCCAGGGCCGCCCATGCTGAGATAGGCAGCAAATAGATTTAATATTAATAATAAGAATAAATAGCTGATGCCTCCAGTATGATCTGATCATAGTAAAGCCATTGAAATCACAAGGGTTGCCTTCGGGCCAATTGCCCCCCCCCTCTTCCTGTCAGCCTCCAGAAACAATGGACAGCTATCATCCGTGCCCTGCCAGTCCACAAATGTGGAAGCAGATGGCCAGCACAGCTCGCATGTTGCATGCACAGGAACATGAAGGGAGAAGCCAGTGGTGGGCACAGAAAATCAGAAGAGGGCAGAAAAGGTCCACCTGGGATTATATTTACAGAGTGTAGCAAGAAAAATGAACCCAAACATGTTAGTACTGCATTATGATTAATGTTGCTTTAGATTTATTATAACTGCTGCCCTGGGAATTCCCGGTGTCTCAGATGAAACAGATCACCCTGAGTCTCCCTCAACCCCACATGGTCGATTTGGCTCCTTTGTCACCTGCTTGTTCTCTGTCTCTTCCCCTCCCCCCCCTCCCAGCTACGGAATACCACCTTGGCCTGCTAAAGGCCAAGCTCGCCAAGTACAGAGCTCAGCTTCTAGAGCCTTCCAAATCGGCTGCCGCCAAAGGGGAAGGCTTCGATGTGATGAAGTCGGGAGACGCCCGGGTGGCGCTGATCGGTTTCCCTTCTGTGGGTAAGGTCAGTGCCAAGCAGAGAACGAGGGCTCTTTGGGAATGGCTTTGAAAACAAGTCCTGCTGCTTTCTAAATCTCTGCCTTCTCTTTCAGTCCACGTTTCTGAGTTTAATGACTTCCACAGCTAGCGAAGCAGCTTCCTACGAATTCACCACGCTGACCTGCATTCCTGGAGTCATAGAGGTAAATGCACTTTTAATAGGTTCCCTCTTGCTGAATTAACCCAGAGCAGATGCTGATGCTTCTATGAACGGGAAGCTCACAGGCTAGTTAAATTGGCACTCAGACTCATATGGGATGATTGCTTGATCATTCATGGGGTGGGTTGCTTTCTGATCCCTCCCAGCCTCTTCTGATTTTTCTTAATTTATGTGCAGTACAAAGGAGCCAACATCCAGCTTCTAGATCTTCCTGGGATCATTGAAGGAGCTGCTCAAGGTTGGAATTTCCTTCTGCTTTTTAACTGCTAAATAGATCACGGCTTTGTTGTAGGGGAAATAAGGCGTATTGCATATGTTCACTGCCTTGAGATATTGGCCAAGATCTCACTCTTTGATGCTCTGGGTCTTGGTCAGCTACTCTAGAAGAGTAAAAAGAAATATGGGTTTTTAGGGAAGGGCCGAGGACGCCAAGTGATTGCAGTGGCCCGGACCTCAGATGTCGTCATCATGATGCTGGACGCCACCAAGGGCGAAGTGCAGAGGTCAGCAGAAGGAGGGTGGGGGGGCTTCTGAGGGACAGAATGGTGTGAGAAGAGAGCGCAATAGAAGAGAGCTTGGGGATTTTCTCCTTTGTCAGCCACCTTAGAAGGCAGCCTTCGTGTCTTCTCTGCACGTGGGCAAAATGTAAGGGTTGCTGCTTGTAATCAGGCTGCAGGGCGTGCTCCTGCAACACGTGCCTTTGGGCAAAAGGTTTGAGTGCCTGTTGTGATTCCCCCTGCAGAGCTCTCTTGGAAAAGGAACTAGAAACGGTGGGCATCAGGCTGAACAAAAATAAACCCAACATCTACTTCAAGGTGAGGCGCAGAAAGCCTGAAAACCCTGGTTTGCACTGCGGGAGGGAGGTAGCTTCGCCTGCTGGCGCCTCTAATTCAAGGAGGAAAGGGCTTGTCCAGATGGCCAGATTCCAAGCTCCATCAGCCCCACAAATATTCTGTATCGTAGTTCCAGACAATCGCAGAGAGCCAGTTTGGAGAAATGTGGAATTGGATGTCATTCCAGGCTTTTATTTGCCTTCCCACAAGCTTAGATCCTTCGGGGGGGGGGGGGGGGGATCTGGGAATCTGGGTCAGGCCAGGGAAATCATGAGGCCATGTATCCCTTCACCTGTGGTAGATTTGACATTGAGGGACATTCCAGCATCGCCCTAACAGCCCCTCTGTCCTCCTTCCAGCCCAAGAAGGGGGGCGGCATCTCCTTCAACTCCACCGTGACCTTGACTCAGTGCTCGGAGAAGCTGGTGCAGCTCATCCTCCACGAATACAGTATCCTTTCTCCGGGTCCTCCTGGGGGAATGACCCGCTCTTCTCCCCAAGGACCCAGGATTTTAAAGGGAGGAGTGGGGTTTGATAAAGAGATATGGAAAAGCACGCCTGGAATTCGAATCCCAGCTGTGCTCTCTTCCTGTGGCCATAAGCAACGGGAGTCCCACGAAAAGTGACGTGTCCTTACCTCTCCCGTCCTGAGAAATCTTCAACGCCGAGGTGCTGTTCCGGGAAGACTGTAGCGCAGATGAATTCATCGATGTGATTGTTGGCAACCGAGTGTACATGCCCTGCCTCTATGTGAGTAGATTGCAAGAAACTCCCTTCTGTAACAAACCAGGACGGGATAATCGGTTCTAATGAAGTGGAGGCCTTCTTTGTCCTTCCCGTTCCACTTTGGCAGATGTCCAGATAGCTACATTTGGGGAGTTAAAAGATTGTTCTGATCTGAAGCGATCAAGTTCCCAGCGTTGCCTTTGATGAAAAATCCTTCAGCTGATTACATTTCTTCCCAAATAGTAATAGACTTATATACCGCTTTTCAGCCCCCTCTAAGCGGTTGACAGAGACAGCCTCTCTTGCCCCCAACAATCTGGCTCCTCATTTGACCCACCTCAGAAGGACGGAAGGCTGAGTCGACCTTGAGCCTGCTGCGATTCGAACTGCCAAATTGCAAGCAGCCGGCAGGCAGCAGAAATAGCTTGCAATACTGCACTCTAACCACTGCCCCACCACAGCTCATAAATAAAATCAATTGTCCCGGAACATTTCTCTGCCTGGGGTTGGAGCTTATAATTTATATGCCAGTGGCAAGATGGGCAGCCAATAAATCTAATAAATAAATAGCATTTTAGAAACTCTGGGTGAGAGATGGGAGTGGAATGTGTTATCTTTTTTCCCCTCCCTTCTCGGTGTCTCAATTTAGGTGTATAACAAAATTGACCAGATCTCCATGGAAGAGGTGGACCGCCTGGCTCGGAGGTCCCACAGCGTTGTGATTAGGTAAGGGGAAACACACACACACACACACACAAGCCCTGCACAAAATGCGAGTTATCACTGTCTCCGCTGGCGTTTGTGTCTTCCCAGCTGTGGCATGAAGCTGAATTTGGACTACCTGCTGGAAATGCTGTGGGAATACCTGGCTCTCACCTGCATTTACACAAAGAAAAGAGGGCGTGAGTAACGACTCAGCTCAGTTGTGCCTGAGGATGGAGGGGAGGTTGAGGAGATCACAATAGGTGGTGAGTTAGAAGCGTTTCCTTTTCCTCTCCTTCCCTCACCGAAAAATGCTCGTTCCGTGCAGAGAGACCTGATTTCTCAGATGCCATCATTCTGCGAAAAGGGGCCTCCGTACAGCATGTGGTAAGTCCTTGAAAGCGACCTCCGGAAGGGCCTTGTGCCTGGATCTGCTGGGGGTTGAAATCCCCTCGTCTGAAGGGAGTCCCGAGGGGAGACGGCCAGGCGAAGCCATCGGATGGGGTTGTGGGAACTCGGCTGTCGTGATGCCTGGATCTTTGGTGTGGGGGGGTGTGTGCTTTGATCGGGGATACATGATGCCCCCTTCTTGCCTACCTGACCTTTCCCCCTTTTCAGTGCCATCGAATTCACCGGACGTTAGCCGACCAGTTCAAGTACGCCCTTGTGTGGGTGAGTGTTTGCTGAAGAAGGGGGTGGGCAGTCTGGTCTTTTATTCGTAGCAGCAGACCCGGGGCCAGAATTGGGGTCTCAAGCCTGGCCTTGGACATCTAGAGGGACAATCTAGGGTGCAGTGATGCTCCAGTGCAGGGGTGTCCAACCTTGGCAACTTTTAAGACTTGAGGACTTCAACTCCCAGATTGCTTTGTTGGCAGTTCCACCCATCCAGGTCCGGTCAGGTGCAGAGGTGCAAAAACAAAGGATGACCTTAGCTTTCTAGAAAGAATGTTGTTATGGCTACCTATCATCTAACCCCCATTTTCCCACCGTAGGAAAGGCATAGTAGAATAATAGAAAGTGTGGCAGGCCAGAGACCCAAAAGGAAAGAGGGCTGCAGGTCTGACCCCACCACTTTGTGCCCTTTGGGAGGGTCCCCTCTAGAGCCAAACCTCAGGGCAGCCTTTCTGGATCTTGGGGTGGGCTGGGGAATCCTGGGCGTTGCAGTCCACTCCTCTTAAAGCAGCCATGGTTGAGGAATGCTGCCTTTTTGGGTGCCAGCTGGTTTCCGAGATCCTTCCTTCGCTCTGTGTCTCCCAAACGTCTCTCTCTGCCCCTTAAGGGAACCAGCACCAAGTACAGCCCCCAGCGCGTGGGGCTCGGCCACATGGTGGAGCACGAAGACGTCATCCAAGTGGTCAAGAAGTAATCACCCATCCCTGGCTCCCCTCCGCAGCGTTTCCGCGCAGCCTAACTGCGAAGTGTGTAAGGACTCGGCTGCCCCACCTGGCCCAAGGAGGAGGGGCAGGGAGGGTGCTTTGCCCCCCATCCCAGGAAGGAGAGGAGATGCAGCCACGGAGGGGGAGGAGAGACCGGAGGACCAGGGTTTTCCTCCGGAGCGGGAACCTGGTTTAGGTGGCGCCCTTGGGGAAGCCTTCGATGGGAGATGATTTTAGACTGAACGATCGTAACAGCCTGGCTACCTCCGGCCTCAGACTTACGACCTGGGGAGTCGGATCCCGAGTGAGGAACTTGCCTTCTTCCCTTCAGAAGTCAGCCTTGCCACCTCTTCTCTGCGGACAGGAAGGAAGCATCCGTCCACGGTCCTCTCCCCTCCTCCCTCCCCACTTCCCCAGGTCGCCTCCTGATCTCTCAGCCCAGCCCCAGACTTCGATCCCAGAGCCCACCGGCCCCCTCCTCCCTCCTGCTGAAATAAACGATGCTTCCCTTTGTCTCTTTGGAACGTCTGAAATGTTCATGCAGCTCTCAACACCGCCTGGACCTTCAGGGGCCCCCCAGCAGCCCTCAGCTACAGGGCTGTTGGCCACTGGTCACTCCAGCTGGGGATGATGGGTGCGCCAATAGCCTTAAAAACATCCGGTTGAGAGTTCCTTGTGACTGTTTAAGCGGCCCTTCGCTCTGATCATCGCAGCACAGCTGGTTCTGCTAAGCTCGGCCGCTTGTTTAGATGGCTTTGGTGTCCAGGTTTTGAACTCTTTAACCAGAATAGAATAGGAATAGGAATGGAATAATGAAGAGAACAGAAGAGAAGAGAGGAGAAAATGGAGGGGAACAGAATACAATTCTTGATTGGCCAAGTGTGATTGTCTTGGGTGCAGATGCGCTCAGGGTACATAAAACGTGGCTGGTCGTTTGGGACAGGAATGGGAAGCTGCTCGCTCCAGATGTTGATGAACCGGCTTTGCTGAGTCATAATTCATCCCTTTGGCCGGGTTGCTGAAACTGTGTTACTCCGTTCCCCGTTGGTCACACACCAGCAACCACTCAGTGGTTCAGGAGGGAGAGGAAAGATGGGAGGGCCAAGGGGGGTGGAGGGAGGTGAGTGGGGTGCCTCCTCTCCCCATCAAAGCCAGCCTGGATTCTCCCGTTGGTGAGAAGGTCTCTCTTTATTTTAAATAGATGGGAAACATGAGCTTCAGTTCTTCTCACTGGAAAAGCTTCGCTTTCCAAGGAACAGGAGCCGATCTGACTTAACTGGCTGTGGCCGGGGGTTCCCCAGGAGTCTTGAGGTGGGGCTGCGACCCGGCCTGTTTGCTGGGCCCCTGCTTTCCCCACAGCTTGCTCTGCCTTTCCCAGGTGGGAGGGGAGGGTCTCTTATCCCACGAAGGCTGAAGATCCTCCAAACCTCCCCTTTTGGGTGGCGAGAGACTCTTGGGCAGCAACCTTCCTTTCTGGGCCACCGGTTGCTTTCTGGGGGTTTCAAGCCGCAGCCATTCATTCGGCTCCCGGCTTTCATCCCCCCCCCCCTCACCAAAAAAGAGCTTTCTGCTGCAGCTGTGAATGAGTCAAAAAAGATGGGGGGGGGGGAAAACCATTAACCCCCCCCCCAAGGAAATAAGCTCAAATCCCTCTTGATGGCCTTGTGAGGGAGTTGGGGGGGGGCGAGTGGGTTGGGGTTGGGGGGGGGGCAGAAAGCAACGTGGGCCCCAGCTCCTGGGTATTGAGGCGACACCCCTGCACCCCCACGCCTGTCCCTCTGCAAATGCTTCCAGCGAAAGGCCTCCCCCCCCCCCCCATCCCTCCTCCCAGCTCTTTCGGTCCAGCCACCGCAGGGGAGAATAGCTGCCATCAAATATGCATGGAGCCGGCAGCTGTTGGGCAGCCTCTCTGCCAGGGCAGGCGGTCACTGGGTGAGTTGCTGCCCTTCCAGGCCTGTCCCTTGGATTGGGGAGCGAGGGGATGGCGTCGCCTGTCCTCCCGAGGGCTTAGTCCATTGCCAGCCCAGAGGGCAGGACGAAGGGGGGGCGGGGAAGCAGGCAGCCCCTGCCCAGGTAAGTGGGCCATGCCACTCTGATCGCTTCCCATTTGGTCTCGCTGCCGTTTAATCTGCGAAACGGCCGTCTGCTGCCTCTTAGTTCATTGGTAGCCAGGCTTTGGGGCTGGCCTTGTTCTCCCTCCTGAAAGCCTCACAACAGCCCTGGGAGGTAGGCTGGGCAGAAGGAAGGGAGGGAGGGAGGCTCCGTTTTCTTCTTGGAGGCTTTGCAAAGCTGGCAGGTGAGCTGCGTTTTGCCTGCTCTTTTATTATTATTATTATTAAAGCAGGTTTCTTTATTTTTCCCTCTATAACGTCTTAAAATCCTCACATCGACATTGTTATGCCATCGTACCTGTACGTCTCAATCTTATATCGCTTCTATATTTATATACGTTCATCTACAGTTCTATAAATTTCTTGTTTCCCGGCTGAATTAACTTTAGTCCTGCTATGCAACCATTTATACCACTTACCCCAAATTTCATAGTATTCAGACTTTTTTTTTTTTGTCCTTTAATCTTGATGTTGACTTGTCCATTTCCGTGCGATCTAGGACTTTCTGGCTCACTGATTCATTTGGGGGGTTGCCTGCTCTTTTAGTGAGCCGTGTCGTGCTCCGGTTAGCCCACCTCGCAGGGTGGTTGGGAGAGTCAGAAAGTGCCTCCCCATTTGTAAAAGCAAAGCAGAAAACTTTGAGTCTCGCTCCAGAGGAAGCTGCTTCGAAATGAAACCCGGTTTTGGGGAAACCTTCCAAGCTAGAAATGGACAAGGAAGGCGTTTGGAACAAGGATGCAAATCTTGAAGCCTCGCAGGCAGGATTTCGGGGGCTCTGTTAAAAACTGAAGTTTCTAGTCCTCAGCAATGAATCTCCTCTCCAGCCTGACCTCTGCTTTAAAAGTGGACCAGGAAGAGAAGAGGGAGGATCTTCTCTATTTTCTATGGTTTTTGTTTTCCTTCTGCGAGGGTTTCGCTCATGCCATCCAAATATCACCAGGCACGTTTGTGCCCACCAGTTGTTCCAGTTTGAAAAGGTGCCAGCAGCTGCCCTGCCCCACAATTTGTAGCAGACTTTGAAGGGCACTGAGCCCCCGGTAAGGTGTCCAACCAGCCCCCTCCCTTCCTAAACCCTGCAGGAATTCCTGTAAAAAGAGGTGATACCTCAAGCCTGCCAGCCTGTCTTCCTTTTGACTGCAGGCAGATGGAGAAGAGAGAAAGGTGAGCCAGCTGCCCAGCAGAGGGACTGGTGCCCTTCCATTGTCCCTTTGATTTACGTCTCTCGGCCATGACGTCCGAGGCCTGGAGAGGGGAGTGAATCTCCCATGGGGAGAGGGGAAGCAACGGTTACCAAGGCTCTTGGTTAGAGATGGCAACTTCCTGTCGGTGCAGTGGGGCACTGGGGTGCTGATGGCATCGGGCATCTTCGAATTGATTCGCGCAGGACTTTAGATCTCTGCGAAACCCTCACATCGGCCGAGCTGGGAGCGAGGGGCCAACGTTTTCCACGTCATGCCAAAACCAGGGTGCCCGAGGGCTCGGGACTGACCCTTGCTGTGGGTGACATCCAGGGGGAAGCTGCCAATGGTGTCCAATCGAAAAGGTAAGCCCCCTTGGCAAGCTGATCTGGGTTCCTTCCGTGCGTCTCTCGCACTTCGTATTTAAGTTCTCCCCCCCCCCTTTGGGGTCTGATCTGTGATGCCGAGGAATTTGCAAAGAGCCAGAAGTGCAAAACTTCACATCTGGATTTCAGCAAGACGCCACCGAGAGATTGGACCACCATTTGCCTGTAATGCAGTGGGGTTTCCTACTTCAGCAGAGGGTCAGACTAGAAGACCTCCAAGGTCCCTTCCAGCTCCACTACCTCTCTTCTCAGCCTCACAGCTTCCCGTGTGTGTGTGTGTGTGTGTGTGTGTGTGTGTGTGTGTGTGTGTTGATTATGCCATTGTGGCTGCCATCTTGACCCTACCTTGCCAACCCCCCTGTCCCTCCCACCCCTCCATCGCAACCCATCCTAGTGTTGCGTTGGTAGAGCTGTTTTTGTAATTCCTCCCAAGGCCTGGCAGAAATAAGAGTCTCAATAAGGAAAGGCCCCCGTGTATCAAAAGGGAAAGGTGTTGTCTATATTTGTGAATATCGATACAAGTTATAACTAAGAGGCACATGTAGGAATAAATTATACAATGCATAGAATAGCGATGTATGTAATTGGAAAGAAAGAAAATGGAAATAGCCACGATGTAAATATGAGGGATACCAATTCTGGAACGCTGTAAAAAGTGGAAATGGGGTGCAAGTGTTGAATTATCTTTCATAAAAATATATTTCTTAAAGTGCCACCCTGTGTGTGCGCACAGCCTCCTTCTGCTCACCTGTCACAGGTGTGTAATTGCACCCACGTTCCTTCAGCTTATCTTGCAGCGTGGCCGGTCTCTTTCCCAGACATCTGGCTATTCTAATAGCTCCTGAAGGGCACGAGGAGATAAGGTGACTCCAGGCAGAATCCATTTCCCTTCGGAAGCAGCTGCCTTGAAGGGAGGGCTGCAGAGATGGTCTCCCAATCCCCCACAAAAGACCCCTTCTTGACATTTCTTTACACACAGCTGCACTCTTTCCAGAAAGAGGGTCAATATTCCTTTTATCGCCACAATTAAAAAGAGAGAGAGCAAGAGAAGTGATTTTAGTTTTGATTCAGATCCAGCTGAGAGGTCCGTAGGTTCATTCCAGATTCTGATTTTTCATTCTATCACTTTAGAATAGAATAGAATAACAGAGTTGGAAGGGATCTTGGAGGTCTTCTAGTCCAACCCCCTGCCTAGGCAGGAAACCCTACACCACTTCAGACAGATGCTTATCCAACATCTTAAAAACTTCCAGTGTTGGAGCATTCACAAGTTGTTCCCCTGATTCATTGTTCTAACTGTCAGGAAATTTCTCCTCAGTTCTAAGTTGCTTCTCTCCTTGATTAGTTTCCACCCATTGCTTCTTGTTCTGCCCTCAGGTGCCTTGGAGAATAGCTTGACTCCCTCTTCCTTGTGGCAGCCTCTGAGATATCGGAAGGCTGCTATCCTGTCTCCCCTAGTCCTTTTCATTAAACTAGACATACCCAGTTCCTGCAACCGTTCATCATATGTTTTAGTCTCCAGTCCCCTCATCCACTTGGTTGCTCTTCTCTGCACTCTTTCTAGAGTCTCCACATCCTTTTTACATTGTGGCGGCCAAAACTGGATGCCATATTCCAAGTGTGGCCTTGCCAAGGCCTTATAAAGTGGTATCAACACTTCACATGATCTTGATTCTATCCCTCTGTTTATGCAGCCTAGAACTGGGTTGGCTTTTTTGGCAGGTTTTTAAACAAAAACAGCATTTAAGCCAAGGTGATTTTTTTTAAAGAGCCCAATTGGTGAAAGGGGGCTCACCTCCCTCCCTTTCTTCTCTCTTCCCCACTCCTCCTTCGGAGGACCCTCGGCCTGGAGATGGACTGGTCCGTTTACATTATTCATACGGACGAGCCCAAGAGATACGGTTACATTGCCAGCTCACATCAAGAGCTAGACCTTCACTTTCCTCCCAGCTCCTTGCAGGAAACGCTCTGGGGGTGGGGAGAAGGATGGGAAAGCTCCCCGGCAGCTCCGGACAGAAGACCGCTGTGTGCGAGATCGACCTTCAGGGCAAGCTCTGCTGGACCTGGGAAGAGCCTCCTCAAGGTCTCAAGCTTTTGAGGAAGACCATTGAGGTGCACCACCTTCAGTAGCTGAAGATAAGGGGAGATGTTGGGAGGCCCACAAGGACTTTGTCCAGCTTCCTCCACAGGTAAATAGGACAGATTCTTCTCTCTGCATAACTCTGAAATGCGTAATTGCCGAAAACAGGACAAGTGAAGGGAAACAAAAGGTCTTCAGAGCTTCTCAGGCTGGTTTTCAGTTTTCAAAGAGATCACAGAAAGTGTTGCTTTCCGAAAACTTCTGGCTTCTTCATCATGTTTGCTTTCTCCTCCTCCTCCTCCTCCTCCTCTCTGTTCCTGCATGAACAAAATTGTACTGAGCTTCCCCTCGAGGGGATGCAGCCGAGGAGAGTATGAACCTCCTTCACCTCCTCGGAAATGGCTAAGAAAGGAAAAGAGGACAAAGGGAAAAATGCCCGAAAGGGGAAGAAGGAGCCTGTCGCTCAGATGGATGAAGGGTCAGATTCCGACATGGCAAAGAGGAACGCTGAAGAAAGCGAAATGGAGGGCGAGCTGGTGGAGGGAGAGGAGGCAGAGAATGAAGATGACCCTAAGAAGAAGAAGGGGAAGGAGAAGAAAGGTGTGGTCAAAAAGGTGGGCAAAGGGAAGAAAGGGCAGCTGGACGAGAAGGAGGTCCAAGACCTTCCTGCCAAGACCAAGAGGCAGCTCAAAGGAGCTTCCAAGCTGGTCATGGGCCTAGCAACAGAGGACCCCAAGAAGAAGGTGGCCAAGAAGGAACACGCCAAAGCCCAGCTGAAGGGAGCCACCAAGGCCATGGTCATGGCCAAGAAAGAGGCAGCAGCCCCACCCAAGAAGAGGCGGAGCTTGAAAAGCACCTCCAAACTCTTCATGGGCATCAAAGGGATGGGCCCCCAAAAGAGCACCAAGAAGAGCCACTTCAAGAACACCTCGCGTTTCTTCTGGGGCCTGAAGAAGTACAGCACCAAGAAGAAGAAGAACAAGAACAAGAACAAAGGGGTGCTGAAGTCCACCTCCAACCTGATGATGCGCTTCAAATCTCTTGGAAAGAAGAAGGAGAAGAAAGAGGGAGCTCCTGACAAGGAGACCAAGAAGTCCTCCTTCATGCTGATCCGCTTGGGAGGTGGGAAGTCAGAAGAACATCAGAGTAAAGGAGGGAGTTTCTTCGGCAACCTCTTCCGGCGGAGGAAGGCAAATCAGAACTTTAAACCCCAGGCCCAGGTGGTCAGCAAGGTGGCTGCAGTCACCAACTGGCTGACCCGGAAATTCTTGAGCAAACGTAGCAGAACCAGATATGACAAACGAGCGACTGACGACTCTTGGCTAGCCAAGATTGGAGCCAGGAAATTGCCGTTCCCTTCAGAAGATGAAGTCTTGAGACACCGAGCGAATATGAGAAGAGTTCCTGGAGCCAATAAATGTACCTGTTTCGGCCAATACCCAGAGGAATTTGGCCAGTGGGACCACCTGGATTCTGCCACCATACAAGATCACTTTGATGATTATGAAGAAGAAGGTAGTGGTTATGATGTCCAGTCCCCTTTCAAGTATGGCTTTTCTGGTTATAACCAGGATTGTTATGGGAGGCATCCGGTGGAAGAAGAATATGGGCCTTATGATGAAGACTACGATGAGCAGGACCCTTACGGGTACCACACTGACCCCCAAGAATATGGGCCACCTTTCCATTATCCACCTTATGAGCCTTATGAGGACTTCAGCAGTGATTATGAAGGGGAAGTTGGCCCATATTGGGCTGGAGAACTGGAATACCCGGAGGAGGAGGAGGAGGAGGAAGATGTTTACGGTCAACAGGACATGAATGACAGTGACCAAGAATGGGTCTCCCAGTCTTCATACAACCCTTACGCTTGCCTGTTGGATGACATTGCTGAGATGGAAGAAGCCGACAGAGCTGAGCCTGAGCCAGAAGATGTCCCCGTGGCTTCCTCCCGTTCTTCTGTCTTTGAACGAGGGGTGGGAGGGAAGACAAGGGCTGCAATGGCGCCCTTGAACAGGAAGTTCCGGCTTTTCCCGAGGCCCCAAGTGAAGCTGTTCGGGAAGGAGAAGCTCGATGTCCCTCTGCCCCCTTCCCCGCAGATCTCTATGGCTTATTTGGATCCCGAGGAGGAAGGCGTCCCTGAGGAAGAAGAGCAGGAGCCTCTAATTTCTCCATTTGCCCAGTTTGATGGTCAGTATCTGGAGCCTTCTGGGTCTCAGGAGACTTTTTCAGAGTTGCTCCCTGTGAGGAAGCCTCAGAGGACCCACCGGACCAGCTCAGGTGGAAGGAACTGGGCTCAGGATCCAAATCACTTGAAGCCTCCTCTTTCTCCAAGGGAATGCGGGAGCCCCCTGGGACAGTTCCTGCAACAATCTATCTCTCAGCCCAGGCCGATTCTGAAGCACCGTGGGAACCAGGGAAGGAACCAACCAGGCACACATGAGCCCAACAGAAGAACTCTGTCTCCACAGTTTGGGAAGAAGGGTCCTCTGGAGTCATCTCCTCCTCCTCCACCTCCAAGGATGCCTTTAGGAAAACCAAGTCCCACCTTCACCCACAGCTCCATCAGGCAGCTGAGAGGTCCAGGGAAAAGCCACACTATTTTCGCACCTTCTCACACTGCAGTAGCAATGCAGAACGCTGTTCACCAAGAGTTGCAAAGCACTCTCCGGTCAACGTTCAATAGAAAGTCACAGCAAGACCTCAGGTACTCACAGAGGAGCCCCTCGTGGTCCACAGCCGGACATCAAAATCCTTCGCTCAAGGGGAGGAGTCCACATAATCGTGTGTCTTCTCCTTCTCCGAGAACAGCCAAAGAAAAGCGGGCGTCATCAGGGGGACGCAGGCCAGCCACAATGGAAAACTCATCCAAAGACTCCTCCTCCCGGACTTCTCCTTCCCCTCACCCATCAGCACCCAAGCGTCTGGGAAGTCAACGCAGCCTCTCGTCTTCTAGCTTAGCATCTGTTAAAAGCCTGATGGACACCCCTTTCAGTCGCTCATTATTCCATACCTCCAGCACTCCAGAGTTTCTAGATTCTGCCAGAAACAGGACCTCTGGGAGGTCTGCCCCACGAGAATCCCATCATCCCACCAGGAGGAGTTTGAAGGCTCCTCCATCACCTCAACCATCCCTCGGGCATTTTGGATCTCCTCCCATTCCAGGCCGCTTACAATCAACCAGGGCAGTTCATCGGGCATCTATGGAGGCTTCGGGAAGCCTTCCCCAGGCTTGGAGCAGGCAGGCCGAGCCCCCAACGAAAGCAGTGAAGCCATTAATGAGAAACCAGCGTCTGAGGCAGTTTGGCCATCGCTCCCCAGTTTTATCTGCCAGGGGTTCTCCTCACATGCAGTCTCGTCAAGGAAGCCACAGAATCAGAATCCGGGGATCACCCCAAGACTCATCGCTTTATGCCCAACTGCCCTTTGAAATGGGTAGACCAAAGGAAGCTCAGCCCCAGGCCCAGCCCAGGTGGCTTTACTCCTCAGAAGAAGAAACAGCAACACCTTGGAGTTCCTCACCCAAGATGGGAGCTACCAGAAGCTCGAGAAATGGTTTCGACTTGCCCCAATCACCCCCTCAAACTCCAAGCCCCCGGAAGGACTTCCTTCAGCGCATTGGTCAACCTCTGGCAGGAATGGTTCAGCCTGCTTCTTCTGTTCCATTTCTTCCTGGAGAAAGAAGAGGACATTTAGAAGAGGAGAATCCATATCTTGTGAAGTTTGGTCCAGAAGAGACTCAAGCTTTCTCAAGGCAGCCGTTTCCCCAGCATTCTCCAGCTGCCGTTGCCTCAATGAAGCAGAAGGCAGAGACCTTGTCTGTCAGGTCTTCTACTCCTAAAGAGGCCCGGAAGCCCTTGAATGGACATTTCTCCTGCACCATCCCTGGTGATCATCATGGCAGTTTGAGGAGGCCCAATCTCAGCCCCATGTCTCAGAGAACAGTTTCCTTCCAAAGACCCTACACATTGGAGGAAGAGGGCTCCTCTTTGGCCAGACCGCCCTCCGTTCGCAGCCAGTATAACAAGCCGAGAAGACCAGATTTTGCCCATGGACCTCCTGAGCTTCTAGAACACGAAATGGAAGGAGGCCTAGGGAGATACGCCGTGGTGATGCCCCAAGTCCACCCGATGGGTTCTTCTTGCCCTTGGAGAAGGTCCCAGAGGCAAAACCAGCCGTGGTCTGAGTATCACACGGTGAACGTCCATGAGATGCCAAACGGTTGGACCTCGGAGAAGCTCTTCCAGCACCCTCCAGCGGAGAGTTTTAGGGCCCAGGAGGGTCATCGTGGAGGAGGGAGAGGGAATGGGGTCTTCTGGTACCTGACGCGGGGAGCCCCTGGGTCCAAGAGGGAATACGGAGAGACCAACAAGAACTGGCAATGCAAGGTAATACCCTCTGCTGGGCACGGAAGAGGATCCGAGGGGATCAGAGACTGGGAGGCAGAACTGGAGGTGAGGGAGGGGAGTGAGAATTGGAAATGTTTATGTTTATTTTTCATTCTCTTGCATACAATTATAGGGATATATTCACATAGTTCTTCTTCTTCTTCTTTACATTTGCCAATCTTATGCATGTGTTATTCCATTTAATAGGTTATAATATACAGTTTGAGTTGCTTTATTTATCATCCCTTCCACCTGTTGTAACGCCACCTCCTTTCCCCTTTCTTTTCTCCCTCCCTCCCTTCTCCACTTCCTTCCTTCCTCCTCTCCTTCCCCTTCCTTCTCCCCTTACCTTTGTCCTACTCCTACTCTTCCTCTTCCCCTTCCTACCCTCTCTGCTTCTCTTTCTCTCCCTTCCCCCCTCCTCATCTTACCGCTTCCTCCCTTCCTTCCCTCCTCTTCCTCTCCTCCTCTCTCTGTTTCTTTTTCTTGTTATAGGGTATCTCTTTCAAATCTCAATTTATGTTTTCTTGGAAAGGTATTTTCACAAACCCCAAAATTAGTATCATTTCTTATTCCTTTTCCTTCGCTAGTCTATCCTAACTATGTTTTTCCCCCCTTTACATCTCACTCATGGATATCTGCTTGTATATTTAGTACTTTCTTTTCTGTTTTCGGAGGGGAGGAGTGAGAGTTGGAGGGGGGCCCTTTGAGCTTAATTTCTCTTGAACCTCTGAGTTATCCAATGGGGTGCATGTGCCCTAATGGAGATCAACCCATCCAAGGGGATCTGTAACCTTGTGGATCCATTCAGTGGGGCTGAGAGGCGAGTGTGGCATAGCAAGACCCCACCAGACATCCCCACCCCTCAGGAGTGGACCCCAGACCCATTGCAGCATTTCAGCCCCTTCATGAGATGGAAAATAGAGGGGAAACGGTGGCTTTTCCGATTAAAGAGGAGCTGGCAGGGGAAAGGGGCAAGGGAGCCTCTCAGCCCTCCTTTGGGGGAATCTACACAACGCCTGAGATCCAAGACACCCATCCTGGCCAGTGTGTGTGTGTGCATAATATCCCCTTGTAACCAAAGAACAATATGCACAGGGGAGGACATTGAGCAGAGTTGGAACCGGAGGGGAGAATTAATTAGAAGCAGATACCTGACTCCCATCTCCTGAGTAATGGAGTGAGTCACTGTTTAATAGCCAGTCCACCATGACATCCAACGGAGGTGTGTTTGCTTACTGTCAAGAGGTGGCCTTTGGAGATGCAGGCACCACTTGCAAACCCTCAATCTAGGTGGGCAGGAAAAGCAGGCTGCAATGAGGGGTGGGTTTCAGCCTAAGCCGGTGCAATGAAATGCCTTCTGTGATGCTTGAGCTGCTGCCAGCTCTCAGCTGAATCCCCCTCTCGGGGTGGTTGGGGGGATTCAAAGAGGGTCAGGGAGATTTGGGAAGCCTCCCTTGACCTTCTCCTGGTCTTCCCACCAACTTCTAGATGCACTGCATTCACAATTTGCAATCGGCAACCAACCCAGGAGAGGCGAGCTATGACGGTGTGGATGACTTGACCCAACTAGAGTAAGTATTGAAGGATGGGTTCTTGTTGGAGATCGAGGGATGCTGTCCACCCCTGAGAGATGGGCCTGCAAACCTGGCAACCTGAAGATGGGTGGACGTCAACACCCCCAGCCAGCACATACACACAAACACCACGTATATCTTAATGGAAGTTCTTTTTTCTGTTCAGCTCTTCTTGTAGTATTTTGGGCTGGGGCAAAATTAAACAAAAGATGTATGAAAAGAAGGGAAGACCACTTAGGAGAGCATCTTCCACACTGGACCAATTGAGTCCTTCTTACTAGTCTCTCTGCTCATGTGTAGAGTGCAGCCCTTTTTTTCGTCATTCACCTGTGCCAGGTGTGACTTAGATCCCTGCTACCTACATTAACAGGGAGCAAAACCTCCTTGCTCCTGTGTCTTTTCATCCTATACCGTTATCAGATTTGCTCCATGGATCTCCTGATGTCAATATTTATTTCCCCTTCTTAAGGTTGGGTTGTGTTCAGCCATGTTTGTTCTTTATGATACAGAGACCTCCAAGAAAGCGTGGTCCTTCACAACGTCCAAAGGAGGTTTGACCGGGGGCTGATCTATGTAAGTTGGTTGTTTCCACTTTGGCTCCCTGGGTTCGAAACCATTGAAAGGAAGGCCCAGAGGGATGGGGAGGGTCTGGCTTCAAACCCAGCCAAGCCACAAGATCTCCTAGGAGGACCAGGCTTGGTCTTCCTCACAGCCTCGTAGGGATGGTGACCAAGACGGAATGGAAGTAGAGAATTCGGCACGTGGCTGGTGGCCTTTTTTCCTTCAAGAAGAAAAGACTCCACCACAAAATACAGGTGTTAAATTGAAAAGTCCTGGAAGGTTTTGAAATACGACTTGCCTTCTGTAAGTTCTCATTCTACGTTTTGCAATGTCTGTCATAAAGTATAGGGATTTCCTAGTTCAGAGTAAACCAGGAGCTTATTCTTATGTGGGGGGCATGAAGTCATTAGGTTTGGATTCACACAAAGCACTAAGTCCTCTAGAATTTTGTGTTTTTTGCTTTCCCTAACATGTGTTCTTTGGGTGGGGGGGTGTCTGTCTCTCTGTCTCTGTCTCTCTCTCTCTCTCCATCCATCCATCTTTCTGTTTCTCTCTCTTCCTCCCTCTCTCTCCCTCTCTCTCTCTCTCTCTCTCTCACACACACACACACACACACACACACACACACACACACACACCTTCCTCTTTCTCTCTGCCAGACCTACATAGGTAGCATCCTGGTGTCGGTGAATCCTTACAAAATGTTCAACCTCTACGGAACGGACCATGTCCTGAAGTATGAAGGCAGAGCTTTGGGAGAAAATCCTCCGTGAGTCCCTTACTGGCCGCAGGTTTGACCTGGGGGGCGTTTCGCTCCGTCCTGCAGAAATGGGGATGGTTTCATTACCCCGGGCTCTTTTGACAGGCGATATTCTTAGTCCTGGTGGCCACGAGGATGTCCTCGTGTTCTTCTGTGGGTCGGGAAAGGCTGACCAGGTGCTTTCTGAAATCTCAGAAGTTTGGATGGATAATGCCTCGGCAGCTTCTGAGTCTTCTAACCAAGCAAATCCGAGTCTTCCAGAGGATTTGCAACTGCAATTCGTATCATTCTGGTTCTCTGCTTCTATTGGTTAGGGCTGGGAATCTGAGACAGCTGGAGAGCATAAATGAACAGTCTGTCTTCCCTCATATATAGTTTTACTTTAATTGGCAGTGATTCTCTAAGATTGCAACTAGGTAGGGCTACCTGTATTGGTGTTTCTATAAGTAGTTCCTTCCGTACGTGTCTAACTATTGCCACTAAGGATTGTGGGAATGTTAGCTAGAAAGACACCACTCTTGGCTTGAGAGCAACCTGTCCCCCATTTTTAAAGACAGCTTGAGACTTCCTCCCGTCCTTCTTTTCTTCTGCAGACACCTTTTTGCCATCATTAACGTTGCCTACAGCAAGTTGAGAGATGCCAAACTCAACCAATGTATCATTATTAGGTGAGTTCGGGATGTTCCCTCTGACAATAATCCTCAAGGTAGCCAAGAGAAGAAAGAGGACTCCTTCCCCCCATCCTCCCATCCCCTTTCAGGGCAGGTCCCTGTGAAGATGCTTCCTTGGGCTCAAGGCTCCTTCCATCTGGTTTGCTTCTAGTGGAGAAAGCGGATCGGGCAAAACCGAGGCCACCAAACTGATCCTTCGTTATCTGGCAGCTATCAACCAGAAACACCTTGCGACTCAGCAGGTAGGATGGAGAGGGTGAGCAGAGGCAACGAGTCTCAGCCACAGCCTTGGTCCTCCCCTAAGGCCCAGCTGAGGTCAACGGGTGGGCGGTTGAAGGGGGAACTGCCCCAAACCTTTGAAGACCTACCGTTGCTTCCTACCTTCTGCTGCCATGCTGTTCTTGATGCTCCCTAGATAAAGGTATGGGGCATGATGTGCACCGGGTTTAATTCCCCCCGGATTGGTTAATGCCGTGGTGTGTGCATGAACTCAGCTGTGTAGGGATTCCTTTGACTCTGTCTCCTTTTCTCACCGCTTGGAGAATGAGGGCTTCCCTCTGAGCAATCAGTCCCTCTCCATTCCTTCTCGGTTGACTTCTTGTACACGGATGGCAGCTTCCTCCAAGCTGAAGTGATGAAGACTCAGCTCCGACCTTTCCTACATGATTTGGACTCAGGTGACCGATACACCTGGCTACCTTTCGTATCGCTGACTGCAGTAAGGGAGCTTGCCCCCCAAATTGAGTCATTGCTCAGAGGTCAAGCTACTGCAAATAAATATTCTGATTTGTCTACTTTCACATCAGCTGTTGCTCTACCGTCTCTCTCTCTCTTACCTACCCCTGGTTTTCTTTTAAATGGGACATTTTGTCCACACTGCCTTTCTCTCTGTTGCTTTGGCGGGCTGGATTCTGGCCATTAAACAAAAAACAGGTTAATGCAACAGCCAGGGCACATGGGGGTTTAGAGCCCTCCCTTGCCCCTAATTGACCCTATTTGTAGCTCCTTTCCATTTTATTGCTTCCAATGGGAATCTGTGACAATCGCTCCTTAATTGCCTCTTGGCAAGGTTTGGTTTCCATGGGAGGAGAGCACTAAATAATTGATTTCCCCTCATGAGGGGATTTCTTCCTCTGTTTTTAAGAACTGCACAATTGGGCTCTTTTGCTAAATAAAAGTGAACCATCAAAGCAACAGGAAGAATCAAATATTCAACTTCAAACAGGAACGGGAAGGACAAAGCAAACTGAATGACAGATTTGATTTGATTTGATTTGATGTGATGTGATATGATGTGATCTGGTCCTGCATTCATTTTCATGCTTGGAGGTTTTAATATATGTTTGCTCCTTCCTTAGAGCTTTGATTTTTAAATCTACATTGCTCTTGTATTTTATCTGCTTGAGCCAGATTCTTGAAGCGACTCCTCTTCTGGAATCGTTTGGAAATGCCAAGACTGTGCGGAATGACAACTCCAGCAGATTTGGGAAATTTGTGGAGCTCTTTCTAGAGGAGTAAGTAGACGTCCTCCTCTACCTAGAGCCTCCCTGCTTCTTCCCATACCACCCTGCCTTCAGGGGCCCCGCATGATAGAGATAATCCTCGACTTACACACATTTGTTTAGTGACTGTTTGAAGTTAGCAACTGCACTGGAAAAAGTGACTGACGACCGGTTGTGTTTCTCCAGCAACGGATTGATCTGTGGTGCCATCACCTCCCAGTACCTTCTGGAGAAATCCCGAGTCATCTTTCAGGTGAGGTTTTCTTCTGTTCTTGGGTTGGCCTAGGCGTGGCAAGCAAGCGAGACCTGCAACACAAAGGACGGGCCCATTTCCCTTTGATGAATTGCAAAGGAAGCCTTTGGAAGGACATCAACGAGGGAGCATTTGCAGGGAGCTGGTTTGGAAAGAGCCCCTCTCCAACTTCTCCATCTGTTATTTATTTATTTATTTTGTTTATCAGATTTATATACCGCCCTATTCTCCGTGGTAGGACTCAGGGCGGTGCACAGAAAAGATAAAACCACAAGAAATATATACAATATAAAATAGAATTAAAATTAACTAAATTGGTTGCAAAGGGATGCGGTAGCTCAGTGGCTAAGATGCTGAACTTGTCAATCAGAAGGTCGGCAGCTCAGCGGTTTGAATCCCTAGCACCACATAACGGAGGGAGCTCCCGTGACTTGTCCCAGCTTCTGCCAATCTAGCAGTTCAAAAGCACGTAGAAAATGAAGTAGAAAAATAGGAGCCACCTTTGGTGGGAAGGGAACAGCGTTCTGTGCACCTTTGGTGTTGAGTCATGCCGGCCATATGACCACGGAGACGTCTTCGGACAGCACTGGCTCTTCGGCTTTGAAAGGGAGATGAGCACCGCCCCCTAGAGACAGGAACAGCTAGCACATAAGTGCGAGGGGGTCCTTTACTTTCACTATTGGTTGCATGGATCTGACCAAACTATGATGATTGTTTACAAAAGGAGTGAGAGATGGATTAGATTTGGACAGCAGTTGAGCATTTATTAAAAAGTAGAAGTGGATAATAGGGAAATTGAAAAGAATTGTTCTAGGATTATGAGCTGAGTCCCCTCTACAAACCACTCTTTTGCAAAGAGTTTTCTAAGAAATATCAAGTGCAATCCTATGTAATTTTTTATTTTATTTTTCCTTACTTTCATTGGTAGCTATTCTGGATTTTTGCACTTGGGGATCAAAATATCTTGGTTTCTCACTCATCATTATCCTTCACATCCATCAGTCTCATCTTGACTCATTCCCTAGGCCAAAAATGAACGGAACTACCACATTTTTTACGAGATGCTAGCTGGTCTCCCCACGCAGCAAAAGCAGGCATTTTGTCTTCAAGGTGCAGAAACCTACTATTATCTCAACCAGGTAGGAAGCTGAGTGAGAACTCCTCATAGTTATTCCTTCATGACGATGTCTTTGTCCTTCAAATTTCTGCTTCTTCAATTTCTCAGATACTTAAAGGTCCCCAAAGGGGCTCAGATCAGGTTCTCCAAGAACTCAGATCTCTTCTCAGAGATTTCTCATGAGATGAAAATGGGAAAGAAAAAGAGAAGGGTGAATTCTTAAAATACAGGAGAAAGCAGTAAACCTTGATTAAAGTAAGCCTTGATCTAGGTTGGACCAACTAATCCTCATTTATTTGGAAAAATCAGTGTTGGTCACCTCCTGCCGATTGCTAGGAGAAGCTGAGCGGTGCTTCTTTGCAGCTCTTTGGTCTCAGAACATTTAAGTAGAAGAAGATGAGGTCTCCATTGGAAGATGCTTCTTCTGGGTTCTCCTGCCATTAAAGACACTAGGTCATGCTGTTGGGAGTCAGATGTTTTCCTGCTGTCTTCCCCAGGGAGGCAACTGCGAGATTCCTGGCAAAACAGACCTAGAAGACTTTCATCGGCTGCTCGACACCATGGAGGTCTTGAATTTCAGCCTCCAAGACCAGGACAGCATCTTCCGAATCCTGTCTTCCATCCTTCACTTGGGGAATGTCTACTTTGAAAAGTATGAGGTAGGAGGCAGGATTGGAGGTCGGAGAGATGGTTCCTTTTTCCAAGGGAAGACGTTTGAGATTCTTTGGGTCCTTGCAGACCGACTGCCAGGAAGTGGCCTCTGTGCTGAGCGCCAAGGAGATCCGGGTCGTGGCTGAGCTGTTGCAAATCTCTCCCGAAGGCTTGCAAAAGTCCATCACCTACAAAGTGACGGTGAGGGAGCTAAAACCTAGACATGCACAAACACACACAAAGGCAGGTGCTGGCCTCCGTCTGCCACACGATCCACACTGAGCCCATAACTCACAACATCTGGGATAGCTCTGGTGTTTTATTGCCCCCCACGTGTTGTTTGCAAGCGACAACACCTTCAGAGCCAAAGGGGGAAAGCAGAGTCAGGACAGGAGGTTGGAACAAGCCTTGAGATGGTCCGCAGCATCGTGGCCTCAGCAGGGAGGACTGGAATCTATTAAGAACATCGGGTCTTCCCATCAATGGATGGAGAAACTGCTCACCATAAACCCTGAGCTTGAGCCACACATTTTGAGCCCAGAGGGGAGTTTGGAAGCTCCCATAACTACCATGTTCCCCTGAACATAAGACAGGGTCTTATTTTTCTTTTCTTATTTCCTTTTTCTACTTGTCCTTATTTTTGGGAGGTCTTATTTTTGAGGTGCAGGAGGGGGCGAGTGTGGTTACCTCATGGCTGTTGCTGTGTTGCGATATTTTCGAGGGAGGGATTATTTTAGTGCATGCGCTCAAAAGTTTGATTGGGCTTATTATCTGGGGAGTTCTTATTTTCAGGAAAACAGGGTAGCCAGGGGGCCTTTTCTGTCCACCCTAAAATCCCAGTTCCCATCTCCAAGCTTTGTAGCTAACAATCATGGGCCTCTTATGATTATACTTAGATCTTCTGAACTAACTACCCCCACTCTTTGGACATGAAAATATCATATTTAACTATTCCACAATAAGCAGACTACAGAAGCCCATCTAATAAGTATAATCTTTCTTGCCATTATACTTAAATACAACAAAATTGGTTGTAATGGAAGCCCTGTGAAAACATTTCAGAGGGGCTGGTGGGAAGAGAAGGCGGCCATCCTGGTTCTTCCTTTGCTTTTTGACAGGAAACGCAGAGGGAGAAGATTTTCACGCCACTCACTGTAGAAAGTGCCGTGGATGCCAGGTAAAGAGAGAGTGACGGGAGGAAGGGGAGTATGATGCCCATCTTGGTGCCCTAAGTTGGAGGCCACCGTGCTTAAAGCAACATCCGTTGCCTGTGTGTGTCCTTCCAGTTCTGAAGTTCTACCTTGTGGGTGGTGGTCTTCCCTCGATTTTCTCTTTTCAGAGATGCCATTGCCAAGATCCTTTACTCCCTGCTTTTCAACTGGCTCATGGACAGGGTCAACAAGCAGATGTACCCCAAGCAAAACACCCTATCCATTGCCATCTTGGATATCTACGGCTTTGAGGTGAGGAACTAAGCTACAAGTGCATGTTGGGGTACTCTGGCAAGCCCTTTTGAGGAAAGAGAGAGGAGGAAAACACAGCCATGTGCTCCTTGGGTACCTTCCTCTTCCGATTTACAGAGGCCGTAGTTCAGCATTAGGTATCTTCTGCCACCGAGCCCTCAAAGTGGACTTCATAGAAAATGCATCATCATCTTTTCATGCAATTTATTTCCAAGTTTGGGGCCTTTTCGTAGGTCATCCCAGCTTATTATTGAAAGTTAACAATTCTGTTTAAGTACACACTCCGTTTTTGTTCGTGGCTCTTTGCAGCTAATATCTGATTAAGCACATTGCTTGGTAGGTTAATTTGTTTATTCAATATATTGCTGCCGAAGTATGGATTCCTCCGGGTTTATACAACTGATTAAAAAGCGTGCAGTCAAATTCTAAAAACAGTAAAAACAATCCACATTGGAGGTTGGATCTTCTAAATTCCTTCTTCTCCCTTCCCTCCCTGCTTTTCCCATAGGATCTTGGTTTCAACAGTTTTGAGCAGCTGTGTATTAATTATGCCAATGAATATCTCCAATATCTCTTTAATAAGATCGTCTTTAAGGAAGAACAGGTAAGACCGGGAGGAACCAAAGTCCTTGAGATCTTAAAGGCTGGTGGTTGAATCAGATCCAGCTTTGTGCAAAGGAAACTTAAAATGCACCTGACCTTTTATTTGGTGGCTCGCTGCTTTATGTTAGAAGGCCTCCTTGGAAAATATCCTACACAGCAGTACAGTTTTTAAAATAGATCTTCACTGCTTATGGTCAAGAGGTAACCAAAGACTTTGAAGGCACGTCCACCTCAGTGGTGGCTTGCTCCCGGTTCGGCCGAACCAGTAGTAGCGGCAGCAGGAGGCCATGCCCACATCTGCTGCCCTGCTTAAGGACAGCTGGAGATGATGGCTCTTGTGTTGTCCTCAGGAAGAATATATCCGTGAGCAGATTGAATGGAGAGAGATTTCTTTCACGGACAACCAGCCCTGCATTGAGCTGATTTCTCAAAGGCCTCATGGCATTCTGAAGATCCTCAACGACCAAAGCAGTTTCCCTCAGGTGAATGTGGCCCCCCTTGGCTTGTGAGCAAGGAGGAACTCGGGAAATAATTAAAAGATAAGCTTTCTCTACCTGTGGAACATCTTCTGCCCAGGTTCAGAAGAAATCTGGAATCCCCTAAATAGTCTTTGCATCCCAAAGCTTACTCATAGGTCCTGGCCAGGGGAGAGATCTTCATTGGAAGATGTTCCTTCTGAGCTTGGAGACAGGTCAGCCGGAAAGTCTTGGGGTGACTTGTGATTATGCTTCCATTGTTCTAGGCCACGGATCACACATTCCTTCAGAAATGCCACTATCATCACGGCTCCAATCCCCTCTATTCCAAGCCAAAAATGCCACTGCCGGAATTCTCTATCAAGCACTATGCAGGAAAAGTCACCTACCAGGTGAGGTAGGAGGAGGAGGAGGACTGTGGGAGTCCTGCAGATGTTTCATTACCCAACTAAGTAATATCATCAGTGCCAGAAGAGAGGGGTTTGCAGGGAGGAGGAAGAGGAGGAGGAGAGGAGTGGTGGTAAAGGAGAAGGAGAATATGTGTGATGATGGAGGAGGAGGAGGAGGAGGAGGAGGAGGAGGAGGAGGAGGAGGAGGAGGAGGAGGAGGAGGAGGAGGAAAGAAGGACAGTGGTGAAGGAGAAGGAAGACACAGCAACATATTTTTGCCATCAAGAGTCCAGAAAGTTTGGGGAGATCTTGATTTGTGGATCTCGTCAACCAGTTTTGGTGCCTTCCGCTGTTTCCATTACAAGCTAAGAGGGTGAGCACTCAACTTCCTGTGTGGCATCTGGGCTGAATTGTCATCCTGCACAAAGCATTCCATTATAGCAGCCTAAGAAAAATGGAGCTGGAAGCCAACATTCCTGGACAGCATCAAGAGCTGAGAAAGGATCCATGGCTTGTTCAGCCTTCTCAAGCAGGGTGTCACCTAGGGAATTGGACTTCAGCTCCAAGAATTCATGACTGTGGCTCTGCATGTGGCTTGCATTTTCTCATTCTACTTCCTCCTAGGTGCATAAATTCTTGGATAAAAACTACGACCAAGTTCGCCAGGATGTCCTCGACCTTTTTGTCAACAGTAAAATCAAAGTAGGTGCCTCGACTGACCTCTCAGTTGGCCCCAATTCTTCCAGTTTGCACAAGTTTAAATATTTACAGGAGAATTTTAGTTGCAATGTTTGGAAAAGAAATAAGGAGTGAGATATCATTAGAAACAGAGAAATAAAGATGGGAGGGAGGGGTTTATAAGACACACTACTGAGCAGCTTATAGTCTAATATAAACTATCAATATTTGCAGAGCGATAAATCCACTATTATCAGTCATGATTTGCCTAAATGTGATGAAGATGATGGTCCAGAGCTGAAGTTCTCTAGCAAATTCCTTCTAGATTATTAAAGGATCTTGGTTTAAGCCTTCTTTTCCAGCTCCCCAAATCCCTGAAGAATAAAATCAGTAGGGGAGGGGGACATCCATCTACACTGTATGGTGTCCCAAGCTTCTTGGAAGAGGCTGGGATCTCGGTGGGCATGAAGGAATTAACAGGGGTGAAGCCATTTCTCCTCTGCTCTGCTCCTGGCTCAGATGGTGGCCAGCCTCTTCTTCAGCCACGCTCAGCTGGTGGCTCAGCAGAGGACCATGAAGGGGAAAAGCAGCACCAGCAAACGGAAGTATAAGCCCCAAACGGTGGCTGCAAAGTTCCAGCAGTCGCTCCTGGACCTGGTGGAGAAGATGGAGAGGTAGGTCAGTCAATTACTAGATGCAACGTGAATATGGGACTTGCCTTCAGAAGTTGTGGGTGCTCCAACACTGGAGGTTTTTAAGAAGAGGTTGGAGGGCCGTTTGTCCAGAATTGTATAGGGTCTCCTGCTTGAGCAGGGGTTGGGTTAGAAGATCTCTAAGGTCCCTTCCAACTCTGTTATTCTGTGATGAATCGGATCTGTGGTGGCCCATGCCACTGCGGAGCTAAGGGTCTTCTAAGAATTTGATCCAGGCGGTACCCATGCTGAAATCCCATGGCAAAGAACGGACCAATTTATTGGCAGGAATTAAAACCCAGAGAAGATAAAACTAAGAGGAGAGAGACAATTGCTCTATTTAAACATTCGGAATGCAGAAACAGAGCAAAATTGTTCTCTGTGGTTGTAGAAGGAGGATTTAGATGTGGACATCTGGAACGGGCAGCTGTGGAGTGAACGGTGAAAATATCCTGATGAGGAGCTAACATGAAGCCATTTAAAATTCCCCTTCCTTTCCCAATAGAAAGCTTTGCCACATTTGCTTTCTTGTTTTAGAGGTGCCACTTTATCCTCAAAGCAATTTTCTCTTTCTCTCTCTCTCTCCAGATGTAACCCTTTCTTCGTTCGCTGCATCAAGCCCAACAGTAAGAAGGTAGGACAGACTTCATGCTCTCTCTCGCTCTCGCTCTCCCCCTCCTTCCCTCCCTCCTGTTTTTCCCAAACTGGCAGTTCAGATCCATTTGTGTAATGCCAGAGTATGTGTCATTCTCCATCCTGCCCATCAATCGCATTTTAACTCACCAGCAATAAGTAGATTATTACGTTGAAAAACTGCCGTAATTTGCTGAATGATCAGAGTAAAAATGGCCACCTTTTCCTTCTTCTTCCTCCTCCATCTCCCCTCCAGGAACCAGGACTGTTTGAGGCCGATACAGTCAGCAGACAGCTACGATCCTCGGGAATCCTGGAGACCATCCGAATCCGCAAGGAGGGCTTTCCTGTCCGGATCCCCTTCCAGATCTTCATTGACAGGTGCAGAGGAGCTCCCTGAGATCCTTAGTCCAAAGCAATTCCAGCCTAAGATCAGAGCTCCAAGACCCCCAGGGGTCCAAGGGTCCGAGCCGAGAAACCCACCTTCCAACCCCAGTCCGATCTGTGTCTCCTCAGGTACCGCTGCCTTGTGGATATCCGTAGTGACATCATCCCGGACGGGTGGAATTCTGTGGGGGTGCTGAAGAAGCTGTGTCCGGTCACCCCAGAGATGTACCGCATTGGCACAACCAAGGTAAAGCCACCACTGGTGGATGATAGTTTAATTGTAGTTATAGAGGTTATGAAGAAGATATGGAGCTATAGAACAGAGAGTAGATGGACATTGCACAGTGGAGACCCTGTGAAGGGCTTGGTGGCTTCTTCTCAACTGAGTCCACTCACAGGGTCTAGCTGGACTTGGGCATCAAGAGATGATCTTTAGGGTCTCCTATGCCAGGTCTTCTCCATCACCAACCGTTCCATCTGGTCATGTACCCATAGGAACAACCCAACATTACCTAAACCTTCTTATTTTGCTGGTCCTTCACCTTCCCACCTTTTCTGCCTTGTGCATCCTGTCCCTTAGCTTTCATTGCCAAATGCCAACCATTCTTAGGCCAAAAAATATCACAACTTCAGTGCCATCCACCAATGAAGATGAAGGGCCTGTGGCCCCTTGGGCGTCTGCTTCTCCTCACCCAACTTCTTCTTCCAGCTCTTCATGAAGGAAAGCATCTACCAGCAATTGGAGGCCAAGCGGGAACAGATTGTCCACATGGCAGTGGTGACCCTCCAACGTTATGTCCGTGGCTTCTTGATCAAGAAACGCTTCTATGCCTTACGCTGCAAGATTATCCTCTTTCAAGCACGGGCGCGGGGTTACCTTGTCAGGTGCTGAGTTTGACTGTCCTGGAGAGCCTTAGGGGTGGAGGGGCTTGAGCAGAGTCTCTGTCATGGGTGGACCAACCTGCCGTCACCCAAAGGCTAACCCCTTTTCAGACTTAAGATTCTAATCCGGTGTAAAGTCTAATTCTCTGCCCAGTCAACCAAATATTCTCCGAAAAAAACAGTTCTAGCTGTGGTGGTGCAGTGGTTAGAATGCAGTATTGCAGGCTGACTCTGCCCACTGCCAGGAGTTCAATCCTGACCGGCTCAAGGTTGACTCAGCCTTCCGTCCTTCCGAGGTGGGAAAATTGAGGGCCCAGATTTTTGGGGGGCAAAAGGCTGACTCTGTAACCCGCTTAGAGAGGGCTGGAAATCACTGTGAAGCAGTATTTAACTCTTAAGTGCTACTGCTATTGCTATACGCTCTTCTAAGTCCCTCTCACCTTTCCACTCAGTCCCCCCCCCCCACCCCAAATAATAGCTTAGGGATCTCAGAAAACTCTGAGAGTAAGGGATAAGTAAGGGCCACTCAGGTGGACTTTCTTAACTTAGTAGCGAGCTTGAGGACTTCCCCGCAACTTGGTGTTCTCCAGACATGCTGGTCAACCAAGATCTCAGCAGCTTTTCTGGATGGGTTGAGATGATGAATCTCCAACCCCTCTGCAAGAGGTCACGTTGGTGAATGTCCCTCCGAGTGGTCCACCTTCTCCCTCTGATGTAGATGCCTTTGCCATCCTTGGTCTGGCCTGTCTGTCCGTTATTGTGTTTTGATTTGATTTTTTACCCTGGGTAGGAGAAAATGTTGTTGAGACTTGGGGTGACCTTTCCAACCTCCATCCCGGGGGTTTCCCGTCCTGCAGGCAAAAATGTGGGAGGCTGCGTCAGACGCTCATCAAATTCAGATGCCTGGTACGCATCTATATGAACCGCAGGAGGTACCTCAAGGTGAGGCTTTGGGGTGGGGGGCCGCATGCAAACTGGGGAAACTGAGGATAGGGGATCATAAATCGCCTCAGTCACTTGGCGTCTACTCTGCATGGTGGACGACAATTCCCACATTCTGTGATCAAGGAGAAGGCCCCAATTCCTGGGGGAAATTCCCACATTCTTGGGACCCTTTCCAAGGAAAGCACTTACTCTCTCCCTGCACTTAGGTGCTCTGGAATAATTGGATCGCCTTCTAATAAAATTCTATTAATGGGGAGCAATGCTTGTGTGACCTTAGAAATCTCACTCTGATTTCAGAGGAAAGACGAGGAGCGTCGAATTGCAGAAGAGGAGAAGACGAAGGCTGAGCAGGTCATTCTCTGGTGTTTCGGGGTGAACTGGGGGGGCATGGGGGTCAGTCTGAAGATGTTCCTAAGCACACCCTCATTCCCAAGGCAAATCCATAGGGTCTTCATACTTTTGAGGAGAACTTGGGCTGCAGAAACTGATAACTTGCGTATGCAGCTGGAGCAATTTCGTCACTGGCATAATTAGACCCATTTTTCTGGGTTCCACTAGGAACTGAGTCAGCGAGAAGTCATGAAAGTCGCAGACTTGGAGATCCCAGCTGACCTGGTCGGACTCTTAAACACAGTGGCTGGTAGGTCACATGATCCACTACGAGCCATGGGAACGTCAAGAGGGTGGCCAGATGAACTTCTCCAAGGATTTTAGAAGGCGGATCTTTGAGGTCCCACTAGGATAATGTTGGAGGTTAATTCCTCCTCTGTACCACCAGTGGCCAGCTGAGTAGACCTCAGCATCTTGGCTGTCGGAAGGCACCAGACCCTGAATTGTTTGCCTAGGGCTGCCACTCTTTAGCCGTAGCCCTGTTGGTCTATCCTTCCAAGGGAGCTCTGGACAGGTACATAAGCGCCATTTCCAAAAAAAAAAGAAAAGAAAAAAGAAAAGAAAGTATTTGGATGGATCTCCCACTTGCATTCTGGGCCCCAGGAAAGAGGGGGCTACATCTGACATTTTAGACAGGGGTGAAATCCAGCAGGTTCTAGAGAACCGGTAGTAAAAAAAATTGAATTTCACCACTGATTAGAGAGAACCTATTGCCCAGTTGACATGGCATTCTCGTGAGTGAACGTAAGGGCTTAGGATGGGGGAGCCTCTCCTTTGCCTTCTGCACTGGCTACTTCCTGTTCCTCGTAGTTCACAAGCAAGTGAATGAGGACTGTGTCATGCCTGTCCCTCCACCCAAGATGAAGGCCAGCTCCCAGCTCGCCCTGCCTCTTGACATCAACAATTACCCCATGGCCAAGTATGTGCAGCTCCACTTCAAGGTAAGGGTGACGATGCTGGGCTTAATCGTGTAAAGGCTTCTTCACTCACACCTCTGTTGGGAGGTAGACCAAAAGCTGGTATTTGTGGCTGAGTTTACATGCTGCATTTAGCCCTGGGTTGGGTTTAAAACATGGCTTGTTGGAGGAGTCGCTATGGCTGGCGTTCCATGTATCCCTTCGGAAATCAAGAGTTGATTTGACTCACAAAACACATTAATAACTCTGCATCAGATTACAAGCTACCAAGAGTAGATTCATGCTTCCTTATGCAATTCACTTTATTTAACAATTAGAATCATGCCTCACTCTCTAGATACTGTTCTGTTCTGCTCTGCTCTATTATCTTGGTATGACAGACCCTGACTTAGGGTATATAAACAATCAATCAATTAAGAGTTCTTCTATAGTCCACCTTTCCCAGAATTATGTCATCTGGGTGTTGACATCATGCATCCAAAATATGATAACTTCAGCTTGGTTGTTTATCCCTCAAGAAGGAGCCACTGGACTGATTTCTTGGAGGATCCATAAGGAAACTCTAAGCTCAACTGAAGCTAAATCCCACTTGTAGGTCGTGTGACTTTGGAACCCCTTGTCTTTCTTGCTCTGGGTAGGACCTCCAGCCCCGTCTCCGTCCAGAAGGCTGTGCAAACAAGTCTTTCATTCGCTTCTCTGTCACCCCACAGGAGCCACTTTGGGGGATGCTCACGAGGACTCTATCATCCCCCCTGACTCAATTAGAGGAGAGTTTGGCCCCGGAAGCTCTTAACCTCTTCAAGCTGGTAGGTGAAGCTGAATTGCTTCCTCCTGCCTGGTCAAACGATGGCCATCAACAGAGCGTTAGTGGTAGGGTGGGCTTCTGGGGGTGACTTTCTGGATTTTCTCTCTGGCAGATCCTCCGCTTTATGGGTGACGCCCAGCTCAACGGCCTCCAGGAGAACCTGTTTGGGAACTACATTGTACAGAAGGGGCTCTCCATGCCAAGCCTGCAAGACGAGATCCTGGCCCAGATTGCCAACCAAGTGTGGCGGAACACCAATGTCCACAACGAAGAACGGGGGTGGCTGCTCTTGGCCTCCTGCGTCAGCGCTTTCGTTCCCTCCCGCCAGCTGGACAAGTACCTGCTGAAGTGAGTGGGGGCGGGTCTACTTCCAAAGGAGATGCAAAGGAGGGTGGCCACCTTAGCTGGTGACGATGGTGACCCTAGAAGATGTCAGAAGCACCGGGTGAGACTGGCCGTCCTCTTCTTCCCAAAGCCACACGAGGAATTGAAAAAGAGGCTCAGTGGATTGGGGTTCATGGCCAGGAGAGATAGGAACACTGCTCAGTTGACCCTCATGGATCTCTTCTGAGCTTGGATGCCAAGTGTGCACCTGGCTGGCACCTTCTACTCACTGTCTCCCTCTGCACTTCTCCCCACCCACTCAGGTTTGTTTCGGACTATGCCTTCGACGGCTATAAGCCCGTGTGCCAACACAAGCTCATGCAAGCCATGGCAAGGGGTCAGGATGGCAGGGAGGCCGCCCGAGCGTATCCACCCACCCTGCTGGAGTGGACAGCCAGCCGGGACCGAGTCAACATGGCCCTGGATGTCTATTGCTTCAACGGTGAGTTAAGGGAAACTGCAGGGCGGGTTGGGCATCAGTAGGAAGTCAAGGAGCCCCCTTCTGTAGCACCGGGGAGCTGGCTAGAGAAACACCCCCAGCAGGGAAGGCCCAAAGCTGAATGGGTAAAGAAATAGGCTTTGCTTGCAGGAAACAGCATTCAGATCTGTAATTGGGTGCTGAAATGATCTCGGGAGAAAGATATCACCTAGGTCCGTGATGGTAAATCTATGGAGCCATTTCTGAGGGTGCGCAAGACATTGACCTGTCAGCTCCGGCATGCATGCATGTGCTGGCCAACTGATTTTCTGAGGGTGAAAAACAACCCAATGTGCAAACCGAAAGTTGAAAAATGGGCCGTTTGCAGCCTCAGGGGGGGGGGCTGTTTTCGCCCTTCCCAGGCTCCAAGAAAGCCATGTGCGCATGTGCAGGGCAGTGGGGGGGGGGGGTCATGCACAAATGCGCAGGGGGCACAGTGTGGGGAGGGCATTAAATTATGGGGGTGGGCACACAGGTGCTTTTGGCACCCGAGGCGAAAAAGGTTCACCCTCACTGGCCTAGGAAATGATCAGATAACAGAGGACAGAGCCCACAGCTGCATAGCATGCAGGGAAAGGCGCTCAGAAAGGCTCCCTCTCACATCTCAGGTTATAAAAGAGACTGCAGGAGATTCGTCCTTTCAGACTTGCAAGATTCTGTCCTTGTAGCCTTTCCAAGAAAGTAGAGTTAGCTCCTCTGGGTTTCCTGTTTGTTCTGCATGGAGAGGAAAGGCGAAAGAAGGCAGCAGGAGGGGCCTCCATCAGAGTGAGGGACTTGGGCTTTTGTTTCGACAGGAGATCATTATTCTTGCCCTGTCCATTCCTGGACCACAGCGGAAGGCCTCGCTGAAAGTGTGTTGAAATACAGGTAGGGGAGATGGGTCATGGGGGATACGGGCAGTGGGATGGAGGAAGAGGGGCTGGCTGGCTTTCCAGTGGCCCCTTCCAGCTCTCCGAGTCCTGGAAGGCAGAGGCCAGGAGCTGTTGAGAAGTTCCTTGGAGGCTCTGATCTCATCCACCTTCAGCCACAAACAGAGCCCAGCTGCCCGATGTGGGTCTCTCCCAGAGGTGGATCCTGGCTGGCGTTACTGCCAGTTCAATTCTGCATGCGCAGAATTCCCAAAAAAGATAGCAGCGGCAGCGATGGCAACCGGGGAACCGGTTCAGGGGCGTGGCCAACCTGGATCACTGTTGGCTCTGAAACCCAGGCCAGCATACCACTACTGGTTGGGCTGAACTGGCCCGAACCGGTAGGAACCCACCTCTGGTCTCCCCTCCTCCCAGAAGGACCTAGAGTGGCTAAGGCCCGATGTTCCTTCTCAGGGGTCTTACAGATGGATGGCGAGGCTGGTCCGTCACCATGAAGGATGGTACCCAGTGGGCCGAGCTGGCTGGCCACGACTATGTCTTGGATCTGATTTCTGATCTGGAGCTGATCCATGGTTTCCCCAAGCAGAAGTCCTACTTCATCCTTGCCTCTGAAGACACAGAGAAATACACTGGTGGCAAATTGTAAGTATTGTGCTTTTCTGTTTGGAAAAGGTGGTATTGAAAAGCTTTCATTGGTTCAGGGGGCTTACCAAGGAAGAAGAAAACGACCAACATGGGGTGGTGTTACCCCAACAATGGGGGACCCCAGTCTTGGAATTGAGATGGCTGTGGACTCTTCCATCTTCTATGTCTTGACCCTGGGTGGGACAATGATTTTTCCCCTAGACTGTGAAAGAGGTTCTCCTTAGATAGCATAGACCAGTTCTGGACCATCTCTATGTCAAGGTTGACTTTGGTCTTGTCCTCCTCCTGCTTCTTAGAGTTTTCCAACGTGGTTTGGATTCAGATGGGAGGGTGCCTCCTCCCCCACTGATGAAGGCCCCCACCGTGGCCTCTGCCCACCTGCCAGACTCTGAGGGATATTGCAGCCATGGTGAGAGGATGGGATGAGGCTTATGGTTTGTGTCGGAGCATGGGATCAATCGTTGCAAGATCTGGGGTAGCGCTGGGGCCACACCGATGTGGTGCATCTATTAAAGTGTGTTAGAGGAGTGTTTTTCAACCCCATTGGTTGCATTCACACCAAACACTTCAGGGGCTGTTTTATGCCACCCATCACCCATTCGACTGCTGACAGGGGAAATGTGTGTTTTGAAAAACGCTTCTCTACCAGCAATCCGAACGGCGAAAATGCCCTTTTTCTCTTTGCAATTGATCTTATTTCTATTTCTTTCTCCTTTCTTGAAACAACAACTGGAAACAGATTCTGACACCTGCAGTGAACCCCGGAGCCAAAAAGGACTGGATCACTATCTGGATAGGCTCTTTGATCCTGTGCTGTCCTATGGGAAAGCGGTAAGACAAGCATCCCCCTCTCCCTCCCACCCCACCCCCAGATTCAAAAAAGGGGCATCCCAGCATAGCCGGCAACTTATTTCTCCTAGAAATCTGTTTTTTCCAAGAGCCGGGAAAACCCAGCTGTGCATTGCCAGCCTATTGAAGGGAGATCAGATAGGTTAAGAACGCATGAAGGAGCTCAGCTCAAAGCCTTTTTGTTCCCCCCATGTGGACTTAGGCCTCGGGGGTCCTGAAGGGAAAATGGGTCTGTAAAAGCCGCTTTGGTTTCTACCCCACCCCCCCCAGGAACTAGAGAAGCCAGCGGCCATCTCACGAAGGATGAAAGGCGGTGGTCGTGTTGGGCACGGCGACGGTGACAATGTGACTGCCGTGGTCCCTCAGACTTCTGGTGAGTACAAGCCACGTTGCCTTAGTCCAGGGATGGGGAACTCAGTGCCAAAAAGATCGCACGGAAACAGGCATGCACGCTGGTCGAAGCCCTGCCCCAGAAAAGCCAAACTTCCAGGTTCTGACAATCAGCTAGCCAGCACACATGCGCAGGCTGGTTTTCGGCACTGCTGCGCACACAAAGGGATCGCGCTCCGGAAAAGCCAAACTTCCAGGTTCTGGCCACACATGGGCACCCAACGATCAGCTGGTTGGTGCACATGTGCAGGGCTGTTTTTGGCACTGCAGCATGCACAAAGGACAGCTGATTGTCATGCACATATGCAGCCTAGAAACCCGGAAGACAAACAGGCAAGGCCGTGCACACCGGGCAACATGGCTTCATGTGCCACTTTGGGCATAGGTTCACCCTCACACCCGTAGTCTATGTATTTGTTGGTGGATAAAAAGCGTTCTCTGCCATCTTTTAGAGTGTGCTAGCCTTCCAAGGGCATTTTGTGCACACTTCGAAGCGCAGAAACACAACCGTAACAATCATATCCACGAGAAAATTCTATCTGTGCCGGAATAAGACACAGCAGGTCCAAATGGTATTATTAGACTAGAAATGGTTTGTGCAAAGGCAGGCAATGACGGGGAAGACAATCCCAGAGACCGGGGGCCACCCAAGCTGCATCTTATGACGGTCGGTGATGCTGCTGGGGAGTCAACGCATGCCTCTCTGAGCGCCCGGAAGGTGTGGGCTGTTTTTGCAAGCATTCTGGCTTTCTTTGGCAAACTCCAAAGGCTGTTTTGGTCTTCCCTCTCCACAGGAAAGAAGGAGGAGTCTGTGTTGGCCCAGCTGGCTTACGGCAAACCCCGGGAGTCCGTCCTGGTTAGTAAAGGCCGGAGCTGCCCAGGTGAAGTGGAGGGGCTGGAGAGAAGGTCTGGAGAGAGGGAGGTGGGTGTTTCTGAAAATAAATCTATGGAGGTTCTCAACCATCCGGGTCACGGTTGGAACAACCGACGGTGCTTTTTCCAAAAGGCAACTGGACTTTTTCCCTTGAAAAAGTTTTGCTTCTCACCCCAGAAGCTTCCTCAGTTCGTGGCTTCTGGGATGAGAAGCCAAACGTTTTCAGGGAAGAATAAAAACAAGGAAGTCCAGCTGCCTTTGGGAAAAAGCACTTTCGGGACTCCGGAAAAGAAGCGTCCAGCATCCTGTACAGACCTTATTCTCTCCTGCTCTCCGTGTGAGACGCACCTCAGTTTCACAGGTGAACAAGGAGGGGAAGGAAGGCCACCCAGACTCAATCCTCAAACAACCCTTTGCCAATTTGGCCATCGGGTGAGGAAGCCAAGAGCTGCTTTGGGTTGGCATCTGGGCACCTGCCAAGGCTGCGTCCACAAGCCGATCCCTTCCCCTTTTCCGATGCCTCCTTGATACCCTTCTCAGCTGACCCGAGGCTGGCCGACACCGGATACTCACCTCCCCCGCAGCCTCTGTATCCATTTCACTTGCAGGCTGGCATCCCAGGTGCCACAGCCCTGGGCCTTTTCCTGCTGCGTCTCCCCCTCCTCCGGGCAAGGACGGGCTTTCAATCCACTCACCTGCCCTGGAGCGATGGCCCAGGTCTGGGGGATGGTGGGTGGAGGGGGAAACAGCCGAGTCTTCTTTGGCTCCCCTAGACCACTCAAAGGCAAGTGGGTAGCTGTAGGCGGGGGGCTAAGCAGAATTTTGAGGAGGGGTCCAGGATTGGAGAAGACAGGCCAAGATCCCTGAAAGAGCGCTGCAAAAGTGGAAGAAACAGGATTCCCAGTTTGCTAATGAATTTCTCCCCCCCCCACCCCTCCCCCCTCCTTCTGGCAGAGGGAAGCTGGGAAAAGGCTGATGGGCGGATCTGCGTCCCCTCCAGGTGTTGCGTGGAGAAGAACCCCCCTTCAGCATCCAGGTAAGGAACCTCAGTTGAGGAATAAACGGCGTGGGAGAAAAGAAAGGTTTAAAATCCTTATCCTCTCTTCGCTTGGGCTTTGGTAACATTGGTGTGGATTTTTATTTTTTGATATCTGCGGTTTTTATATATATATATATATATTTTATTGAAAAAGTTTTATTCAAACAGGTTTCCCCCTTTTTGCCCCCCCGACATATAATATAAATCACATACAAATAGTATACCCCTCCCCTCCCCCCATCTTAGGATAAATTTCTCATTCATATATTATACCCCCTCGCCTCCCGACAAACATAATATAAATTTCTCTTAATATATCAATCTCCCCTTAACACCATCTTCTAATTTAATTAAACATATATAAATCATGGTATAACCGTATCCCATTATTCCCATCGCTATATTGGTTATCCACATATATTTCCCCACCCTCCACCCTAACCCTCCCCCACCTTTTTATATTTCTTGTTCTATTCCATTGCTGTGCGCTGCCCAGCGTTGCTTTTCGTGAGGCGGGGGGCTCTACCTATTGGGTAGACACATAAACAGATATTGAGTGCTTAAGTTGAAAGTTAGCACTCCTCAGGGGCACACAAGCCATGTGCAAGGCACAGAAACCTGCTTCCCCGCACACAGAGGCTGTACAGAGAGGTTCCCGGGGGTAGAGAGGTTGTGGCCCGACTTCTGTGAGGCGTAAGAACAAGACCTTTTGCATCAGCCATCAAACAGTCAACCAGTTTGGCTTCAGCGTTTTTTAAACTTCGATCCACTTAGATTTCACAGCACTTGGACTTATCTATCACTTTGCAGGGTTTTCCAGCCCCCTCTAAGCAGTTGACAGAGTCAGCCTCTTGCCCCCAACAATCCGGGTCCTCATTTTACCCCACCTCGGAAGGACGGAAGGCTGAGTCAACCTGGCGCCAGTCAGGATTGAACTCCTGGCAGTGGGCAGAGTCAGCCTGCAACCCACATTCCAACCACTGCACCACCAGGGCTCTTTTATGGCCTCTAGCCATTGTGGTTTGTTAATCTAGGTTTGAGGATTCAAGCTTTCCTTGATCCGAGCATCAGTTTACTCGGGTTTCCCTGCCTCCCCCCTGTGCAGAGTCTGGCTCCCCATCTCAGGCCGGAGGGCTTGTCCGCCACTCCAAGCTGAATTCAGAACACAACCCCGAGCCTACGCAGAACATCCGCAACATTATCAAGCAATACCAGCAACCTTTGCGTGTTTCGGAGCCAGCCAGGTCAGATCGGGTCTTCCGGCAGCCTTTCCTATTCCCCCCCCAAAAAATATTTATTTGAAAAAAGGGGGTTTATGTCCCATCCTGATAATGCAAAGCTTCCATGTTTAGAGGCAGCGTATCTGTAAACGTCAGGGGCTAGGGACGACTTCCAGATCATCAGTTCTTCTTTGGGAGGGTGGGGTTTGTTGGGAAAGCACATGACTCTCTTTGATCAATTGGATTTAGAAACTTCCATCTGCCCTCTGTAAGGTTTCCTAAAAATGCCCTAATTGATTCACTAGTATCAAGTCAAGTTTCAATACAAAACCAGTCATTTATTAGGAGCATCGTAGTCTAAGCTTTGTTTGATTTATAGCTGAACTTTACCCCTGTTCCTTCCCTCCCCTCAGTCTGTGTCATAAATCACTTTCCCCTATGAGATGCACCCCTTCCAAGCTGGCTGCAGAAATCTGAGATGCGAAGTGGAATGCACTCCCCCCCCCTTCTCTTACTTTGACATTCAGCCTGTCTTTTCAGGAAGGAAGGGGGGAAGGTCTTTGTGAAGAAAATGGATCCCCACGAAGAAGCCTTGATGATCCTAAAGAGACAGATGGCACCTACAGGAGTACCTGTGCAGCCCCTTCAGGTAGGGCCAGATGGTTGGCCTAGCAGGCCCACTTCTTGGAAACACCCCTCCCCACCCAAAATATTGTCTTTCTCATGCGTGGCTCCATGGGTCTGCTGCTGGCAGGGAAGTTGAGGCAGGTGAGACCAGTAAAACTATATCACAAACCAGAAATAAATGCAGGGAACTTTAAGAAGCGAGCAGCCAGAAGTCTGCTAACCCCAAAATGTGGAGCTGGCGGCTGGTCTCTGAGCCTCCTGCTAGTCCTTCCATTTTGGGCTGCCTCTGTTTGCTCACTGGCCCTTTGAACGAGGAATTGGAGCGTTTCCTTGGGGCAGCCCCGTCAAGCGATGAGCAAACAAAGGGGAAATATCCGTGTGGAAATGGGATCCCCTAGAACAAGGAGGGGCACTCGAAAAGCATCTTGGCCAAAGACCCTTGAAACTTAGGGCTGGCCCCGATCTCAGGGGTTTCTCAGGCAAGGTAAAAACGAGACGCAGGTAACCAGGATCATGCTGGGTCCCCTTTGGGTAATGGGTGGAATGGCTTCTTTGCAGGCGGTCCGTGAGCCAGCCCCGAGAGAGATCATCGCGATGGTGAGACCAGTGGCTAGTGCCAAGGCGGTTGAACCCCCTACCGTGGCCCAACCTTTGCCTGATGCTTCTTCAGGTGAGCCATCGTCCTCTTCTCTCTGCCGGTTGGATTCCTGGCCTGCGAGAACCAACATTTTTTGCTTGGTGATGGACCTCCATCTACCACACCGACCTCTGGGGCTTGTTGTCCTCCTGCTGCACTAGCTAGGATGATTCGCGCCACGCACTTCAGATACGGTGGTGGCCATGATTGCTTTCCCCTTCCTGCCCAGTGGGTACCTTTTGCTCTTTAAAAAGATGAGGAAGAGCGGTTGGCTTTCTCCCCTCCAGCTCCCGTCTCCCGAGAGTTGGCATCGGAAGATGAAACGGTCCAGACAAAACTTTACGGTCGAAGCAGCGGGGAGTTTTATGGATACCACAGTGTCTCCTGGAAGGTCTACCTCAGGAAAGAGGTGGGTTTTTAGGGACCCTCTCTCGGCTTCCCTCTCCTGGTTGCGTGGTAGCCAAGGAAATACGGCCACGGTTTATAAGAACAGGGCAGAGGAAAGATCTGCTGGTTGCTTCTCAGACTAGAACTCAGGGCAGTCCAAGAAAGCACCCAACGCGCCTCTAATTCTGGAACTCCTCAGGGCAGAGGAATAGGAGAAGAATGAGAAGATAGATGGCTAATAAGCTCTGGTAGCTAGATCAAGCCTCCCTAGTCAGTAGCACTTTATCTTTGAGAGGCAGGCAAATATTTTAGAGAGATATTCTAGAGATTGTGCCCTGCTGCCATTAGTTGTAAGCAAGAGGCTGGACTGGATGGAGCCTTTGGGTGTAGCCCTACACACACACACACACACACACACACACACAATCTCCCTCTTTCCTTTGCAGGTTTTTTACCCAAAGGAGACGATCAGCAGCCCTCTTCTGCTGGACCTTCTTTTTCGGCAGGTGAGCGACCTCTGGCATGTTAATGTTGCCACTGATGCTCCTCTAAACCATTGGTCACTTGAGAAGGTGCATCCCGAGTTACCTTGGACCTCAGAATCGTCCCTGGGTGGGTTGTTTAAGGGTGAATGTTCCCCTTTGGTGCGATGCAATGCTATTGAACTCTATTGTATTTGAGTTAGTTTATTAAGCTTTCTATGCCGCCCAGACTGCGGAGGTTTGCTGGCAGCTTATAATCAGATAGAAACTCCCAATTAAACGTTTTCCATAAGCAAAATGGTATTGACTTCTTACTGTTATCCAAGTTGGGTGGTGTCCCCCCGCCCCCAAATGTTTCATTACTGGTCTAGGTGACCTCCTCAAGGCATGGGTTTAATAAAGAGCCAAAAAATTTCACTTCTCATGCATTGATAATAATTTAAAAAACTGCAGAAAACCACAAAGCTCAGAAAACATTAAGAACGGAGCTACTCATATTCTCTACATTTTAAATGAAATCTATGTTGTGAAGACCTTTCCGAGGGTCAACCAAGACTTCTTCTCCACTTATCGCTTTGCAGATCTTCAACGATACTCTGTCAGACGCCTGCATCCGTCTCACCGAGGAGGAGAAGCTGCGCATGAAAGCTCTCTTTGGTAACCGCTGTTGAGGGGAAGGGAGGGTGGAAGGTCGTGGCAGGGGAAGGATACTCCCAAATCCCTATTCCCTCCCCACTCTGGGGACAGCCAGAGGTGGTGTTTGTCGGTTCTCCAAACTACTCAAAATAGCCACTACCGGTTCTCCAGAACCTATCAGAACCTGCTGGATTTCACCCCTGCGTTTCTCCCCACAGCGGAAAACAAGCTGGACTCCTTCAGTCCGGTAGCCGATGAAAGCGTCAAGAAGGAAATTATCCGTGTGGCCCGAGAGAATTGGGAGGTCTATTTCTCCCGCCTTTTTCCAGCTACGGTAAGAGGATTCCCCCAGTCCCCCCAGACCCCGAGAGGATCTTAAACCAGGCTGCAGCCCAATCAGTTGAGAGGGCACTTCTTTTAGCCCATTAATTTTGAACAGTCACTAAACAAATGCTCTTAAGTCATTGTGTTGATATTTTGTACTCTTATATATTTTAACAGCGGCTCTCTTTTCAGTGGTTCAGTGGACCCAGAATCCAATTTGGCTTGCTTGAAGCGGCCGCTTTCCTTTCCTTGGGTGCTGGGTCCAGCCTTGGCCACTTCCCTCTCTCCCCCTTCAGGGCAGCGTCGGCACCGGAGTGCAAATCCTGGCCGTCTCTGACATGGGGATTAAACTCCTGCGACTGGTCAAAGGGGCCAATCTCCCTGGGGAGCAGGTCCGGGTCCTGCGAGGCTACAGGTAAGTAAGGCCAGGACACCTGTCCAGAGGAGAGGTTGGAGAAGAACAGAGTTGGAAGGGACCTCAGAGGTCTTCTAGACCATGGTCTCCAACCTTGGCAACTTTAAGCCCGGCGGACTTCAACTGGGTCCTTTTGGAGAAGGGCGGGATATAAATTGAATAAAATTAATAAATAAATAAATAAACTCCCAAAATTCCCAGCCAGCAAAGCATGGGGAATTCTGGCTGGGGAATTCTAGGAGTTGAAGTCCACTGGGCTCAAAGTTGCCAAGATTGGAGGCCCTCTGGTCTAGACCAACCCGCTTCAATTAGCAACTAACCAAGGGAACCCTTTGTCTTCTCCACATCCCCCCCCCCCAGCTACAGTGAGCTCCTGTTTGTCACCCTCCCCTCGAAGAACATGTTGGAGTTCAACCTGGTCCATGAGAAGTTGATTCTCTTCTCCCCCAAAGCCGTCCAGGTAAAGGCCTTGATCGACCTCTTCATCATGGAGCTCAAGAAGGTAAGACCTCAGGGAGGGGGGGGGAGATTTGGTTGGGGAAGGGGGCTGCAAGGAAGAGCAGAGGTGGAGGCCAATATCTCACAGCCCCAAAGGCATCCGGGGCTCTTCTTTGCAGGGATGAATGGGCCAGCTGGACAGCTTTGCTCCGTCCACCATGTTGAACCAAACACTGGCGGGTCTTTTCTCTCTCTCTCACAACGTAGGACTCACAATACATGGTTGCCATTGAGAACCACATCACGAAGGCTGAAAACCTCCTGAGTTTCCACAAGGGGGACATCATTTGCCTGCGACCGACGGAGGGCCTGGAGCCAGGTGAGAAATGGGGGAAGAATTTTAGCAGAAATGTAATGGAGCAGCAGGAAGAAAACAATAATAAAACTTACTAGAGTTGACATTTTTATCCACCACCTCCAGGCCCTTGACAAGGACTCGATAGGTGGACCAAAATTCCAAGTCCAATCTAAACATCTGTCCGACTGTGTGACAAACCATAATAGCACCCATTGAATAACACCGGCATTGACAAAATCCCCACCAGTCAATTGCAAAAGGCACATTGACTTGCAACAGCTTATGACCTGCGACATACTTTTAGCACCCTTAAACATGCACATCTCCCTAACTCTGGTACTTGAGGAGGACTCGATAGGTGGACCAAAATGCCTAGTCCAGCCTAAACATCTGGCCGACCGTGAGACAAGCCATGAAAATAATATCAGCAGCTGCAATAAATCCGAACAGGATAGCGAAAGCATCGCTTTGGTTTAATCTTTGCAGACAGAGG